>SIJG01000048.1:683900-749221 GCA_023374025.1 Heterodera schachtii
GATATAATCCCAGCCCTATTAATTATATACCGTAAAAAGCGAACCAAAAAAAATTATTGTATAACTTGCACGACAAAAAAAAATTACGCAACTATAATCTGATTAATGGAAATATTGATAGAGTCTGCATCTACGATTTTTTAGAAAATAATATTTTAAAAACTATCTGGTAAAATCTCTTATCAAACCTATTAAAAATATCATTTTTAAAAATAAGATTTTCAAAAGTTAATAATGGAATAATAAAAAAAAGGAATGGAACCAAAAATTTAATTGAATATTATTTATAAAAATATTATAAATTAACATTTTTATATAGTAAAATACTATCTAAAAAGTACAAAAATATTATCCTCTAAGTACTAAATCTAGAGAAAAACAATAATTTTTACTTTTTTGATGATGAACATGAAAAAATAAAATATTAAATAATTATTAAGAAATAAATCAAAATAAATATTATTTGCACAACATAATAGAAGTTTAATTATCTAATTGCTCTTATACTCAAATATAATGAAAATTTCACTCCTTTCTGTCAATGATCTGTTATTTTAATAAAATTAAATGGCGTAATAAATTTTAATTATAATTGAAATCAATGTAACCTTTAATAAAATATAATATTCAAAAAATTAAATGAAGATATCAAATAATGTATCTTGATTCGAAAATCGAATTTAATGGTCAATTATATTTTTTTAAAATTATTTCTCAGAGATATGAGAAAAATATTATCCCATAAAAAAATTTAATATGGATTTTATAATGAAGCGCAAATATTTAAAGAAGTAAACAATGTTTCAGTAATTAAATGAATGAAATAAAATTAATTCATGAGAAAAATTGCAAAAATAAGAATGCTAAATATAAGTTAATTTAATTTTATATAACAATTGCTAAGTTTATTTTACGAAATTAATAGAATGATAACTTCAAGGACCAATTAATTATAATTTAAAAATATTAAATAAATAAATTATTAGAAAAGTAATTCTAAAGATTTAAATCAGGTATTTAAAATTTTTGGAAATTTAATTTAATATTGCTACTTAACCAAAATCGAAATAATTACATAACTCGTTACTTTATTTTACTAGATTAAAAAAATTATACCAACCTCTTGAACCTTATTTACAATATTTATCCGCTTAACTGAATAAAATAGGAATGAAAAAGCACATAATTGAATTGAAAAAATTTCAACCGAAGTTCTATAAAAAAAATTTTCAAAAAGCTAACATTCGAAAAAAGTAAAATATTAAAAATTGTTTACATTGGATTATATAAAAGCATTTTGGTTATATTTTCTATGCTTGGGTGAACTTAGAATTCACAAATAAATAATATAATGATAAATTTAATTGAATAAGCTTTCTATGTTATAATAAAACAAGAAAGTTAAAAAATTTTTTAATCATAACATTAAATTTTAAAATAATGAGTTATCGAAACTTCAGAACGGAAAATACATTGTTTCATCTAAAGAATAAATTTTCGAATGATTCAATCATAAATAATTTGTAACTTCTAAGCCAGATTTCTTTTGGCGTGTCATATCATTGTTGATTTTGAATTATTTTGGCGTTTTGTTTTAGTTTATGTGACCCTTTGTTTTATTATTGTTTTTCTATGGTGTGTGATATATTGTTCAACTCCAAATTTGTAATTGATTGCTCTGTGCTGTGTTTTATATTTTGGAAGTAAAAGGAAGCAGTGAAAAAGAAACGGCGATTTTGGTTTTGAATTTGGGATATAATTCCCCTTTCCCATTGGACTATTTTTTTTCCTACGACGTGGCGCTCCTGTACAAAGGTGGCTCAGCAGTGGCAATAAACGACAAATTTGGGCGAAGCAACGATTTTAAAGGAAAAGTATCCTTCTGCATTTTTAACAGCAAAAGCAAATCCTGGGCTCTAAAAAAGGGAAACAAATCCCTACTGAGTTTCGTCATTGATTGTGGAGTGCGAAATCTGTAAAAGGGATAACTAAATCCCATCTTATCAAAATACGCAGCTCGAAAAGGAAAGGTCGTAAAGTGTGAAACAAATCACAGACTTTGTCAGTTCGGTAAATTAACTCCGTCTACAAAACTGACTCTTTAAAACCGGGAAACGAAAATCCCTTTTCAAAATGCAATGTCTTCGTCAACACAAGAAAATTGGGAAGACAATCGAACCTTTTCGGTTTTATTACAAAATGGTGGACGCGAAAGTGAGAAAGGACAAAGACAAATTTGTTCTTTGGAATTTCTTCTCACTCTGGAAAAACTTCCCGAACTAAATGGAAATGAAGGACGCGAGCAATAAGGAGATTTTTCAAAAAATTTTCGTTAGCTACCGAAGAATGGCCAGAAAAACGCCGAATTTCAGCACTCAAGTGCAAAGTAAGTGCAAAGGCGGAATGAGCATTCAGTGCCGCTGCAGCGAATCGGCCGCCGAAATTTGATGCAATACAAAGCGAAATGGAGTCAATTTTGGACGAATGTGATTGCACCGCAATTCGAGCTTTCAACGAATTATGGGATGGGCCAAAAACGGCGAGCAGACTAAAATTTGGAAGAATTTGCAGAACGAATCTACCAACTTGTGCAAAGTTCGTACCCAGGTTTACCACTTAATTTGTACAGCGATTATGCGGCCAAACATTTCATTCGGGGTTTGGAAAATGCCAAAATTTCTATTGCGTTGGGAATGGCTCGTCTTCCGGATTTGAGCTACGACAGTTTGGTCGCGTTGGCTGTGCGTGCGGAATCAACGCAAAAAGCCGCAAAGTCAATTGAAGAGGACGAAAACGCACACCTGGCACGCAGCCACAAATATTAACTTTTAAAAATAAAATAAATTCATGTTATAAAGAAATAAATGAAATGTAAAAATATATAAAACTTAAAATTATCTACCAGTAAATAGTTTATTAGGAAATTTATTAGCAAAAAGAGACTGAAAAATAAAAAACTGAAAAAGATAAAATATAATTAAATAAATATAAATTAGAACAAAATACAATGAATAATCAGAAAAGAAATTAACATATTTACAATAGAAAAATCTAGAGGCACTAATAAATATTTAAAAGAATGAATTAACGAATAATTAATAAATTTAAATGCCAAAAAGAAATTAACACAAAATCATTAAGTTTTAAAAATATCGGTATTAAAACTATAAATGCCTTCAACTTATGGAAATTTTACAACAAAAAGGTGCCTAAAAAAGAAATAAATACTATTATTTTAAATTGACGAAAAGAATGTTGAGGAAACAAATTAATTTTTAAGCTCCCCCCCCCCCTCCGCCGTACTTCTGCGCAATGATTGCGCAAATTGATTGAAGATGAACAAAATTGAAAATTCAAGTGTTTTATTTGCCCACATTTAAAGGCTTTTTCATTTTTTCGATTTTTCCCATAAAATTTTTCATTTTTCAAATATTTGCTTTTAATTTAAAGGCAAAAATTTCTCACCAAAATTCCCTTTAGTTTAAAATGAATTTGTTTATATTTTCGACAAATTTTCCTTATTTTGTTATTTGATTTGACAAATTATATCCCTAAACAAAATATCGCTTATTTACTTTTTTTGGTGGCTTTCTCTTTCAAATAAATTTATTGCTTATTTTTGCTCCTTGGGAGGTGGTCTCTTTGACTTAAATTTATCCGATATTGATCGTTTAATGATTTTGTCAAAATTTATTGCTCCCAAATTTGTCGCTTATAGAACATAATTTCGGCATTTATTTACATTCCCAATTGTTTTTATGATAAAGTTTCTATTTAAAATATTTATCGAGATAATTCCCCCCCCCCCCCCCCCCCCACGCACCGACTTTTTTGCTGCATGGAAATACGGAAAAGTGATGACAAAAAAAAAATCATTTACAAATTTTCAATATTTTATTTATGAAGAAATTTAAATCTAAAAATTATTGAACGAGTAAAAAAAAAGCATTAATTCGTAAAAAAATTAATATTAAAAATTTAAAAATAAATAACAAAGCAAAATAATTAAATATATATTCAAAAATAGAGAAATGCAGAAAGGAAGAAAATTAATTACACAAGAAAAACTGATAAACGTTTTCACAGGGATGACTGACATATAAGCAAAATATCTGCTTAAATATTTTGAAAAAATGCATGTATGCATAAAATTAAATATTAAATTAAAAAAAAATTCAATAAAAAAATATATATAATATCGAGAAAATTTTAAAACACGAAATAATTCAAGGTAATACCATGCGACATAAATTATAGAAATATCACAAGGTGTGAAAATTTTTAAAATTCAGCAAAAAACAACTCAGTTAAAAATATTAATTAAAAATATAAGAGTTTTTAAAACATCAAGTTTAACTTTCAATTTTTTTGTATCGAAGGATTCTACTCCAAAAGATCGCTCAGCAACCAAAAAAGGACGCACAAAATATGTTTGAAAAAAATAATGCTTATTTAATATGAAAACTAAAAAATTTTTAATGAAAAATATATATTAATCTTACCTTTTTCATAGCTGGATAAAACTCCTTTTATTCATAGCTAAAAAAAATTTTTTTTTAAATCTATTAGTTATTTAATTAAAATGAATGAGAATCAGTCAATTTAATAAAATAAAAATATTTTTGGTTTTCTCGAGCTTCGGCGATGCATTAGGTTATGCTGCAACCCGGAGTCATTGTTGAATTATTACAAATATATTATTCCTTTGTTTTGAATGCTATGAATTTTTTATTTAATGACAAATCGTTTCCTTTTTTATTTTTTACATACCTTTAATGCATTTTTCACATTATAATTTAATTCAAATTAGGCCTTATATACAATTAAAAGGAAAACATCGACCTTATTATTTTAGAAAAGAATTTTTATATTATGTTATATTTTCTTTTATTTATTTTCTATTGTATTAAAAATAAAAACTTTGAATATTGATAATTATAATATATTGTTTTTTATGTTAAAAAATATTACAAAAGCTCAAGCTTTAAATGAATTTGGGTAACTGTTGCTTAATTGTTTTTTTAATTTTAATTACAATTAAATAGATTGTTACTAATTTAGGTTATTAATTTAAAAAATCTATCATTGTTTCCATTTTTCCAGTGATTAATAGTTTATTTTTCTGTTGTTGTTATTATAATAATTATAAACTTAATTTATTTTATTTAAATATATTTCCCAAATTTTTTTACTCAATTTAAGGCATTTTCCATTGTTTAACCTATACACTGATTATAATTCTCTTCCAATATTTTTTTATTGCTATAAAATTCATTTGTTTTTAGACCATTTTCCTTTAATTTTTTATGGAAATATTAAAATAATTAAACAGCGGCGGGACTCAATCAAGAGTTGAAGATATGCTCAATAATGCTTTATTGGTGTAACATTAGATTGACATATTCGATTGATAATATAAAAGTTATTTATGACAGTAAACTTACATATATTTAACTATTTTATTTGAATTTATTTTGGAAAATCATACGCCATGTGTCTTGCATACAGAATAATTTTCTTAATCTTATATAATTTATTTTTCTTGTCATGGATTCAATTAAAAATGCTGTTAATTAGCATATTTATTGATTTATATTGAATAAACATAATGCAATTCAAAGTTATCAAGCAAATAACATGGTTTCGTGTCTTCGTAATATGCCAAATCTTTGATTCCGTCTCCAAATAATTTTTGCTAATAATTTTCTTTTAATATTTAATATATTTTAAATGTTTTTAATTTAATAATTGTAATGTTATTTCGTATATTTGACGAATTAGTGAAATTTTAATTTGTTTAATACACTTTAAAATATTTATATGCATTTAGGATAAGAAAAAATTACTCATTTTTTATAAATGATTTTTGTGAACATTTTTTAAATAAAAGCTCAATAAAAGATTTAACTATTGTTTCTAACAAAGGGAGGTGGCCAAGTGTCCGTGGGATTTCCAAATGAAACTTGGCTGGGTGGAAAGAGCACCTATGGGTTCTTAAGAAAAATGGTTTTATTTTCTGCCAAATGAGCACGTGTGCCGAGTTATGACGTGCCAAAGTTTTTAGTTTTTTAGAATTAAAGAGAAGGAACAATTATTTCTTCGTTTACAATAAGTTGTTGGTGTAGAGGTAATGCGTTAGTCAAAATTTTTTTGGGTTACAAGTTCGAATCCCCTATATGTAAATCCATTTTATAATTTTTATTTTTGCTTTTTATGAGCAATTCACTTATCAAATTTTATTTTTTAATCAAAATCTTTATTTTAATTTATTACCTTAAAAAAGAAAAAAATTGCATTAAACATAAAGATGTAATAAATATCCTGTCGAATTAAAAAAAAAATATTTTTTGTCTAATATTTTTATTGATTATTTTATGCATTAAATAATTTTTAAAAAATTAAAAATAAAGTTTTTTATAAAAAAAAATTTTGATAAGTGACTTGGCATAAAAGACAAAAATAAAAAATAGTAATTTACATGTCGGGGATCCGAACCCTGGGTTGATGCTGACTAGCGCAGTACCGCTACACCACTGTACACCGTGCTGACATGCAAATATGTATTTCTTTTATTTCATCATTAAAAACTTTGGCATTTTTTATCTCGGCACAGAGGTCCATTTGGCAGAAATTGAAAACATTTTTTTTAAGAACCTAGGGGTGCACTATCTACCCAAAAAATCTCATTCCGAAATCCCACGGACACTTGGCCACCTCCCTTTGTAAGCATTAGTTTTCAGATTTTTTATTTGTTTTTTCTTTAAATGTCTTACATCTCCATCATATAATTGTGAAACGAATATCAATATATATTATTAGGATTCGAAATTATATGGACTAAAAAACGTCAAATATGGACATAAAATATGGAGTTTATTTATGTCTATTATTTATTCAATTAATTTTAATTTTAATATTATAATTTTATATACTTTGCATTTAATATTTATATCTTTTTTAGCATTTAAATAATTTCAGCGCATATGTTATTATCATATCCGCAAATTTTATTGTTATTTATTTAGAAGCATATCTTTATCAACTTTCAGTTTTATTTATGTTGAACTCAAAAATCAAATCATTTGTTATCGAATAAAATTTTTAAAATAATAATTATCTGTGAGAATATATATACTATAATTATATTAATACATATTTAGCATTTTGTATTTATTATTTTCTTTTTTAAATACTTATTTAAGATGGCAATAATTCTCGGCGTTGCGAGAACAAGTTTCTTCTTTAAAATCAGTTTTGTCTTCATTACCTACTTTTGTTTTTTAGAAATTTTAAAAATTAAATTTATTTATAGTTTTTGATTTTTTTTTTATTAATTTCTCTATTCTCTATTTTCGAAAAAATGTTATCAATATATTTGTTGTTGGCGTAAAAATGTTATTAATTTTATGAATTAAGTATTAAAATAATTGAAATTTTTAACGCATTTTTTCATTAAAATAGACTTTCTTGTAAATTTAATAAAGTATTAATAAATATTAATTAGAAATTTGCTTTATTATTTATAGGAAAATATTTGTATCTTTTCGATGAATTGATAATTTAGGATTTTTAGGAAAAGAAGCTAACAAAGCCAAATGTTTTCCCTTGTTAAAATGTCATATATGATATTCATTAGAATTTTAATTTTTCATTTACTTAACTTTTTATTTCGTTATCTAATTAAGCAGAATTAATTTTGAATTTAATTCATATTCAGCATTTTTTGAAAATGATTAAATATTGAATTTTTTTAATTTTAATTTTTTTAAATTAATTAACAGGAACCATTAGCAGATTCAATTATCATTTTTTATAGAATTCTATTATTCTTCAAACAACTTTCTATTTCATTATTTTTATGAGCTCAAAATAATTTGATTATAGTGGTTTAAGTAATTATTTTTGAATATATAAATTTTAATGATTTTTAATTATGTTTGTTTAAATTTACGCCAGAATATATCTTAAATAATATTTTCTATTCTAATGATCTGTTGCTGTAATTTTTTTCAAGTCAATCAATTAACTTATTCGAATGGTTCTAAAATTATTATATTTGTATTTTTTTTTCAGCTACGCCATTTTTGCTATCATTTTAATTATTATTTAAATTATTCTTGTTTTTCAATTTAGCGCAATTAAATATAAATTTTTCCTATCATTAGGAGCGACCAATTTATTAGCTAAAGGAAATTTTAGCCTTTTTACCATTTTTCATTTACTTTACCTTTTATTGCGTTTTCTAACTAAGCCGAATTAATTTTGATTTAATTCATTAAGAAATATAATTCAGCATTTTTTGAATTTTTGCATGAGCGACCATACGGCGAGTAATGCCGAGACATTTTAAACAATGAAATTAAATTTTGGTTTCCAATTTTTAATAGAATTTACCAATTTTTATCTAGTATATTTATTGGCTTGAAATAATATTTATGTAAATTCGTATTTCGTATTTTGTGATGCTTATATTACATTAAAAATTTTTCAACTTCAATCGATTATTTTTAATTTCTTTTATCATGTTCTTATATTCTTTTATTAGTATAATTAATAATATCGTATTTCAATATTCAATTAATTCATCATTAAGAATTAATAATTTGTTTTAGGTTATATTAATACTCATCTTCATGCCTACTCATGAGTGAGGTGTATGTAATTTAAAGTGGTTATAAATCTTTGTTTTATTTTAATTATATTTTGCTGTAACAAATTTTTATAGAAGTATAAAAACAAAAACAATCGAGTCTTTACGTTTCTTTATCTTCAAAATTTTATCGGCATAATCATATTAGATTAACTTTTGGTAATTATTGTTATGCTATGTTTTTTTTCAATATTATTCTAATCTGGTAATTTATCCTTTTGACAAAAATTTTTCTTGTTAAAACAAAATAACTTATGTAAGTACTTTTTGAAGAATAGCAAAAATAAATGAATTAATGCAGCAAAATTCCAAAGAAGAAACAATGGTTAAAAATTACAGTATTTTTAATAGATTTCGGGGAGTGCTTTGTTTAAGAAAATTAATAATTCGACTGTTAATGGTTTCAACTATGTACGCTTTTTTTAAAGCTGTTATAATGTATTTAAAGTTATTTTAAAAATTATCTTAATGCATAAAATTATTTTCTTTAGATTGTTCATAAGAATAGACTGTGTATTATAATCAAATAGGATTTTTTTAAATATTTTAGGTGGTCCGAAATTTTTGTTCCTGATTTTTAAAAGCAAAGAATAAAGAAATGAAAACTTGAAATTAAAATATTTAAATTTAAACCCGAAAAATAAATGAAACCAAAAACGGACTAAAAAACGAAACGAAATTTTGCATATTTTTGATTCCGAGCTTTGAGCTTTTTTCCCGCACTTTGCAAACAGTCAATTATTGACTAAATGTGTGAAGTTCTTGTGATTTTTTGTTGTCAAGTGAAGTTAAAAATTACGAAAATTGCGTGATTTAATGAATTTTTTACATTTTGTTTTGGTTTTTTGGCAATAGACGAGACGCCTTCTCATTTTTTATGTTCCTCGCCAACTTGGTCATGTTTGCCACATCTTTTGCATTTTCAATTACTCCCATTCCACGGAAGAAATGGCACTTTTGTAACTAACCAAAATGAATGTGTTGGTCTGATCACTTCAGCTACTTTTTCATTTTTATTCAATTATGGTTAACTTAGTTTTGGTTATGATGTAACCCATTTGCCAATTTTTAATAAACACCAATTTTAAATTCAAAAATTTATTTTAGTATGCAATTTTTCCGTGCGCATAAAGCCGAAATTCCTAAATTTATTATTTAAAAAAATAAATTGATTGATTAACATTAATTTCATCATAAAATATGGTTCATTTTCTTATTTGGCCTCTAATAAAACCACTGAATAAATTTGCGCCATCGAACTTTTCGTCAAGATTAACCGGATAATACTGAAAAATAAGAATTTGAATTACAATTTGTGGAGACACTTTCAAAAATCAAAGATTTGATTTCGAACCAAAAGGAATTGGGTTAATAGAATTTCGCTAATAACGCCAAGCCCATCATTGATTAAATTTAAAAGATTTGATTGGAATACTTTCGTTATTTTTGCTTCGTCAGAATCAGTCACACCTTTATGCCCACGCCTATTGTTTAATTACCTTCTCACTTCCAATCGACACTTGGCTGGGCTGGAACAAATTTTGGCAATTCGCCACAAAAGCGGTCAGCAGCAAAATGGTGGCGCCAATGAGCAACCACAAGGAGGTGAATGATAATGAGTTCATTTTGGCACACTTCGCTGAAAAAATAGCAAATTAATTAATACTCTAATGAATGAATGAATGAATGAATGAGTGGTTATTACGCTATCCATTTCCCATTTTATAGCCAAACTTTCCGCACAATTGTCGAGGAAACTGTGCCAGCAGCAGCATTTGATTGATGCGAAAAAGGAAATGATAAATTAATGCGAGAACGTTTTGAACCGTCACTTTTTGGTTTTATTATTTTATGCGAAGTGAGTGAGCACAGAACATTTTAAGTCCGAGCAAATTAAACGAAAATTCACATAAGAAAAAGTGCAGAAATTATGTAGAAATATCAAAAATTACAAAACAACTTTAAGCCAGGCTAAGAATGAAACGTTGAATTGAAGCATTTTGTCCTGCCAAAACCCAAACAAAAATTTTTTTTTATTCAATATTAGTATCAATGTATTTTAACAAGGAAATAGGAAAATATAAAAAATACCAAAACCATCCAAAAATGATAATATAAAACTTAGAAGTGATAAGTTTAGTATAAAATATATGTAAAATAAATAAATATATTGATATATCGATTTAATATAAGTTCAGAATTAAAAATTAATGGATAATAATGATAAAGACAATTAATATTTATTAGTTTAACAACGAAATCCTGCTAGTTAGCTTCTGAATTTACCATACCATAATATTTAATTTTAAATAATTATTAAATTATGAAAAATGGAAATATTTCTTTAAAAATAAATCTAATATAATTTACCATTTAAAAAGGAATAAGACATAGAGCAAATGAAAAGCAAACCACGTTAAGAAAGCTTGATTAAATAAAATTTGTTATACACTTAACTATAATAAAAGTTAAACAATTCAACCAAGTAAATATACTGAATATAGATATAAAGATGAAAATTATATGCAGAATTTATACAAAAAATGTATTAAATATATATTATGGATAAAGATGGTTTTGGAAATTTTCATGTAATCTTTAACAAATTTTGTTATAATTTACGTTACTATTTTTTTAAAAATCAAAATTTTATGTTTATATTAGTATTAACTAATCATCTACCATGATGAGATTTCTTAATAGGAGAAAGTTGACAATTATTATTGACGGCTTCGGAAAAGGTTTTAAGACATTTGTAAAACTAAAAATATTATATATAATTTAAAGGTCTTATACTCATGCAAAGTTATTTGTTTTTTAAATAGACAAAATTCCATTTTGACATTTTTTCAATAAAATACTATTTTTAAATGATGAATTTTGTAATTTTCTCTATTTTCTTTTCTGAAATAATTATTCTGGGTCGTGCGCATAATTTCTTTAATTTGGTGTATGAAATAGCTAAAATAGGATAATAACTTTGATTTTTCTAAGTATGTATTTGAATTAATTCGGTTTAATTATTTTAATGAACATGTCATAAATTAAAATTAATTTAATATTCATTTTTTATTCAAATTAAATTTATTTTCTTTTCCATTATTAGAGATTTTGTGGAATTATCATTTGAATTATTTTTTACGTGCCCACTTCCGTCAAATCTTTCCAGTTTTTTTGCAAAATGGTAAATTCGGTTCATAGACTTCAAAACAAAATATTGGGCAGAATTTGCTCATTGTTTATTTCATAATTTATACTCTAAAATAGAAAATTAAAATCATTTTATGCTTTTAATTTCAAAGATAGATTTATTTTTTCAAAATAATAAAGATTCTTACATTTGAAGATTAAATGTATTAAGTAAAATATTTAATCAACTTGAATTAATGAAAATTTTTTTAAGTGAATTTGTAGAAAAATTATTTTTTTTAGTTTTTTTAGTTTTTATAGTTAATATAGTTTATTCATTTGTATTTTTTTATAATACTGTTTTGTTTAATTATTTGAATATGTTTTTATTTTGTGAGCAAAACACGTAAAAATTTAATCAAAACAGTTAATTTGGTTATGTTAAAATTGTAAATGAAACAATTAAATTTTTTCGAATAAAGACAATTTGTAAAACAAAAATTTTTATGAAGATAAATAAATTATGCGACCAGTTATTGAGAAAAAAATTCCATTTTTATGGGTATATTTGCTGAAAAGTTTCATGTCATTTCTTCGGGGGTGTATTTTTTATTCCATTTTTGTTAAAATTTGAAATAAATATTTCATGTATATTCGATTGTTTTTTTTTAGCTTGCATTTATAAATTCATGTTTTGTGATTCTTTTTGTTCTAACTTAGAAAATTAATTTTTTAGAATTAAACCCTCTATTGCCAAAAAGTTTTTTGAAAATGCACAAAAATTTCACCCGTTATGTACTTGTCATTAGGCATACATGTATGGGTTGGGACGATCCCAGCCCTAGGTTTTTAAAATATATTTATATTTAGAAGAATATTTAATTGACTATTTTATAATTAATCAAAAACTTTTGTTTTTTTACGATATATGATAAAAAAAATTTTTATTTATTATTTTAGTTTTTTATATGTTTCTTTTTTTAACACTATCATTATTCAATTTCTTTTGTATGTAAATATTATCTAGTGGTAATTTATTTTATTTTATTTAAAAGCTATCTGTCGGAGAATTAACGAAATAATTTTTCAGTTTATTTAAATTAATAATACCTATATTTTAAAATTATATTCTTCAATAAATCGTACCCGCTGTCTGGTTCGTAGTTATTTTGCAGAGGACAGGCGACGCTATTTAAATATTTTGAACATTTATTTAACTTATAAGATAATTACAAACACTTCGTATGCTTTTGCTTTGTAAATTTTAAATTAACTCATTTAATGGTACATATTTTTATAGATAAATGTAATGAAACGAAATTTTATTGTATAAGTCAATTTTCAAAATTAAAATATTATTTGATGAATTTTTTCGTTAATAGTATTAATTTATTATTAAAAAGTAAACAATTAAATAAAATAATTTTTAAATTATGAAATTGCTTTTCAAATTTGCATCTTGTAAGATAATTTTCATTAATGCTTCTTCCATTATCAATTTTCATATCGAGCGCAAATTCATATCTCTCAAACGCTCATTGGTAAATTTTTTTTCATGATTTTGAATTGCTTAAAGGAATTTTGTTAAGTTTTTAACAATAAGTTATTTTGTTTTTGCGTATTATTTCTATTTATAAAAGCAAACTTGTTTCTTTGTAAGTTGTTTTATACTGGGCATATTTGAACATTTCATTAATATTTTATATTTCTTTCTATAATATTTTTTTATTATTGACTTTTTTAATTTTTCATTTTAAATAAATTCGATTTAGTTATTTTATTATGTTAATAGATTATTTCAATTCATTTCGAACATTGTTGGTCATTCTCTCTTAATTTTATCAAATTTATGAAATCAATAATATTGTATTAAATTAACATATAATTTTATTTTTTTCCTTATTTTTCATTTTCTTGGAGCAATAAATTCATTGGATTAATTTATCTTTCTATTAATAGATTAATTTATTCTTACTTTATTACATATATTAGTATTCTACTACGTATTTAAATTTTATTTTGCACAAATGCTAATAAATTCATGGCTTCGAATGGATGAGCTGAGCAGTTGTTCCACCCAGAAATGATAAATTTAAATTATCACATCATTCAATTTTTTATTAAAAATTATTTTGTGATTATTATTTGATTAATCAATGAGATTCTTAATAATAAAGACAAACTCTTTCTTCATATTCAAACAAGCATACAAAAAATTATTGATTTTTGTCGAGCAGAAACTTAGTTTTAAAAGAGATATTTTTTCTATAATCTTGATTAATATTTCTCGAAGGGTACTTTGTTTTGAAATTTTAGTAGAAATATTTGAAAAAATGACGACGAATCTGATTGAGGGCACGTAAGGTATCGAAAAATTTATGTGCGAAGAGAAATTGTATTTTTCTAATAGAAAATAAATTAATTATCACTATTTTGTTCTCGGGTTGTAATGTTTAATTCAGTAATTTTATTTTAATTTAACAAAAGAACTATAATTCATCTTTTTTAAACATAAATTCGACTTAAAATTTTGTTTTGATTTAATTAATTTTGTACCCACCCAAACAATATTCACTTATATTGTATATTATATATTCTTTCAAGCAGAGATTTTCAAATTAAAAAGAAGCTTTATAATTGTATAAATTTATCTATATAAATAACTTATTACACAATAGTATTAATTAAAAAATTAAATAAATATCTAAAGTTAGTTTTTTTAACCTAGATTTAGTATGTTACCGTATATAATGAAAGGTGGATGGTTGTTTTTGCAGCAAGCTTCTATATGCTATTATGAAACAATAAATATTAATCGCGTATGGATTAAAATGCCTAAGAACATCTCTTTCATTATTCAATGAACCACCTGCTGATAAAATTTTTTAAAAATCATTTCTTGCTTCCAACTATTTTGATTTTGATAGAGACAGATATAATTATTGTTTAATAATATTTTTTTATAAAAATTCTTAATGTATTTAAACATGAGCGATGAAAGGAGATTGATGAGTTGTTTTTTTATTTAGGCTAATATTTAAATAATTTTATTTGGGTATTAATTAAGTTCACTCTTAACAAAATTCAAATTTAGTATATATTTTATTTTAATATTATTCGCAAAATTTAGTTATTATTGACAGTTTTAACATTTATATGTTATATTATATTTGTTAGTTCGAATATAAATTTGTTTTATTTAAAAAATATTTACTAATTTTTTGTCTTTTGTGTAATTTTTTTATCATAAAACAATTAAATATTTTTTTTATTTATTTTAAAATTTCTCCAAATTATTATAGACCAAAGTCCTTTTAAATTAATTTTAACTATTATTCTTATCAAATTTTATTACATATATTTTCCTTGGCTTTTTTAATTTAAATCCTTGATCAAAATCGCATGCGCCGTTTCATGTTATGCGGTTACTTTTTTATTTTGAAGTTTTGCTTTGATTTTTATAAAATTGAATATACCTAATTGCTGAATCATAATAAAACAACAAAAAAGTGAGGCAAAAAAATTGGCAATAGGACAGTGTGATGGGCAAAAAGCAATAAAAAAAACCACAATTATTCAAACTTTTAATCATCCTCCGAATCGACATCGCTTTCATTGTATTGTTTCTCACATGAAGACCACCAACATAGCCCTGCATCACCAAGCCCAAAAGATTGCACACTTCCCTAAGTTCTTCATTCGTTCCGAACCTTGCTGTTTCCAAAATTTCAACCACTCGCTGCTCTTTGATAACGTATTTGGGCCGACGACTTCGGATTTTGTGTAGGCGTATTGCTTGTGCAATATCACACTGTTTGTCAATGTCCTTGATGAACGCGGCCAAGAAAGCACCCAGTGAAGGATGATGATTTAGGTTACGCTGAAGCCATTTGTTTTAAAATCACCATTTGTTAAAAAACCAACTGCGAATTGTCCATGCGCCGACTCCATCCCATTGTTTGTGCGTTCCAGCGCCGCCTGTGCTCGGTCGTATACGTTCCAAAAGTCCACGCTGTATTTTGGAGGCTGGGTGATAGGGAGATTCCATCGGTGTCCACGTCCGATTCCGTCATCCATGGATGACATCGTGGGTGTTGACGGTCCTGGGGAAGGACACCCAAACTGGACCGCGTACGAATGGTCACCGGACAGAGTCGAGTCCATCGAAAGTGAGAGGAGGCGCCTTCCTGGAATATTTTTTCTTTCATCTTACTATTTGGTTTAAAACATACGCAGCGTATTGGAAGACCTGCTCAAGAAGGAAATGTGTTGGGGCTCAAAAGCCACAATACCGAGCCTTTGTTCAGCTTGCGTGAGACCAATGAACGTTTTGGCTACGTACGTCAGCCACGCCTGCATCCCCAATGGCGCCCTTTCTGCTGTCAAAGCAAACGCTCTGCGCACGTGCATGGGTGGCAGAAGTGCCAATGTCAAAACTTGCCTTAAAGAAAAACCATCCAATATTCATCCGGTCTAATGCATCGTTGGTGCCCAACTGGTCAAACGTCTCATCTGCCGTTCCTGCTCTGACTTGTGCACGCATTTGAGATGGCCTCAGTTGCGGATTCACTTTGATGGCTCGCTTGATCTCCGCTCTTCCTGCTTCTGCGGATTGTTGCGCAAACACTGCGCAATGATTGTGTTCTTTTGAGCCCAAACATCCAGTCAGGTGTTGCTCATCATCGAGGCGGACGGTCGCACGGCACGTTTTTTGACTGCAGATGAACCACTTGCTTCTGATCTTTTGAATTTGTACCCTGTAAAGCCGGAAAATCAAACATGCAAACGGCCTAAATAACAGACCTTTGTGCCAAAGACACAGTGATCCTTTTTGCGTTGACCCGCGTTCAAATTGCACTGGCGCGCTGTTCTCTTCGTCGCTGAATGCGCTCGCATCTGAATCGGATGTGGCAGCAGCTCGCATTTCTGCCTCCCGCGCGTCCGCTATCTCATCAGCTACAATGCTATCGTCTGCGGTTGATGCAATACGTGGTCGTTTCCTCAAATTAGATTCCTTTCAGTTGTTCACGAGAACTCATTTAAAGAATTCTTGGCTCTAAATTTCAGTGTATGTATACAAATATGGATGGATTCTAAAAGAATAAGAAATAGATTCTTTATCGTTCTTGAAAATTTTGCAAAAAATTAGTGTTTTTTTTAGTTGGCATTTTATTGGGTTGGTTTTTTGTCGTTTTTTATTGGCGTTGGTGTTTTGTCGTTTTTTAGCATAGTTGGTCTTTTGTCGAGTTGGTCTTTTGTCGGTTGGTGTTTTGTCGTTTTTGGGTGAGTTGGTCTTTTGTCATTTTTGTGTTAGTTGGTCTTTTGTCGGGTTGGTCTTTTAAGAAATTTTTCTCGAAAGAGAATATTTTATTTTGAGTATCTTTAAAATGTAACTTGATTAAGTTCTTTTTTAACAATATGCAACAGATGAAATTGGGAAAACCAATTATTCATTGATTGTTATAAAAAAATATATTAAAATTCTTTTATGCTAAATAAGTAAATCACAAAAATTGAGAAATTTTCGACAAATCTGTTAACAAATTGCACTCAAAAAAATATCATTACACTGAGTTACGAAATTTGCTAATTTACTCCTCAATACTATTCAAATGCATAATGTGAGGTAATTTCGCATAATGTTCAAAGCAAACCAAGTTTGAAAAAATCACTTAATTGCATAGGAAATCTAAAAATTGCTAATATAAAAAAATAATTTGTTTTTAAATCTATTTAATCATTTTTTGAAAACTGGAAAAATATCCGTCACATTACCCTAAACTATTGTAAAATTGATATAATTTCTTAATAAATTATATTTTAATTTTATAAATTTAATTATTTTCAGAGGCTTACCATATATTCAAGTCGTTTATCTTTTATCGGATTTGTGAAAAATAAAAACGAAAATATTGCTGTAAAAATATTAAAACAAAACAAAATAAAAGGATAAAAAATTTTAAAAGATATATGTATCTCAATACTGATTTGGCTTAATTTTAAAATATTTTGAATAAATTTTAAGACTTCTAATTTTGAAATTTTTTGCACTATTTCCCATTTTTAGCACTATTTTGGGGTTTATTTTAATTTGGTCATTTTACAACCCTTTTTATTAATATTAAGGCTAATTAGTATTCGTTGCGAATTAGACCGAAGGTTAAAAATTTATAAACTTATAAAATAATGTTTTCTTGACAAATTATCTATGTTTCATGAGTTCCCGTGAACATTAAACATTAAAATAATCTTTTATCTAATTAACATGTTCAATTTTTTTTATTAATTATTTTTACGCATTTTTGAACTCTATACTTTTCTATAATTGTCAACAATAAATTTGTAAGCAATTCTTAACAATATTATTTAAAAAACACCAAGATAGTTTTGAAATTTACCGAAATATTTCATGGGCTCAATTTTTTGTGAATATGAAATTTATTAATCTTAGGTCTATATGGGTGTATAAGGTTTTAAATTCGATAGTGGTGAAGCTTCAGAGAAATGGTGAAATTATTTGATGCAAAAAGAAGTTTTAAACATGTACGGTAACATATAAGGCTGGCTCCCTGCATAAATAAAAAATCATAAATAAAAGGATCTTGTCCTTTGTAGAATTTAATAATAATTAGTAACTAGCTTAAACAAATGCAAACTTCCAAATGTTGATATCATATGAATTTAATTTTATTGACACGTTGAAAGAAATGAAAGTCACTATTTTTTACGCTAAAAAATAAAATACTTAGAAATATTAAGAATTTTTGCATAGAAGTAGGATTTGAATTTAAAAATGATGTGTAAATTAAGGAAAATCAGTTTTTTTAATTTATCTAAGAAGTAATTATTTATGCAATGTTGCTATTGATACCATAATATATTTTAAAAAGAACTTAGGATATACTTTGAACTATATTTAAGAAAAGAAAATTAAATTATTTCAGTGTTACAATATTATATTGTTTTTTATATTAAATTTTTATGGGAATTGATATAATATATATTTATTAAATTATTTATTTTTAATTATTATGATAAAAATAGTGTAAAGAATTTTATTATTTAATACTTATTTTTAGTTCATTTATTAATCTATATTTTCATCTGTTTTTGTTGTGGGTACATCATATCATGGGATCGACAGTTAGAATTTCTCCGGCGGCCACATGGAGGAATATTTTTGCCTCGATAATGATTCAGAAAGTCGTTGCTTTTCCTGAATTCTTAAAGAAAATTTGATTTAGTTTTTTCCTCCGAGTTTTGGTTACTTTAAATTTATATGATTTTTAATTCCATTTTTTCATTACTTATTTATAAATTTGTATTTATATTTACTTGACGTTATGTTATAATTTATTGAATAAAGAGAAGAGCCAAATTTCTGTAGATTGTAATCTCTTTATTGCTTTTTAGATACCATTAAACATAATAATCTTTTTACATTTATAGATCTTCCTCATTTAGTGATTTGAATGTGAAGCTTAATTAATATTGATTTTAATAATCAAAAAATTATTTATTTTTGTTTAAAACCCTTATTCAATATTCAAAATTTATTTTATTAATGATTAAATAATATAACTCTTTACCATAAAACAGATTTGCACCCAAACCCCAAATGTTCAAAAATAAAACAAATTTTATGAAAGTAATATTGGGTTTAAAATATCTTAAAATTATTATGTTATCAATTTATTCTTACATTTAAATTTTGATAACTTTGCCTAATATTTTATTTGCAAATAATATTAAACGCCGTAATTTTTATTCTTTGTTTTAATTTATAGCAAACCAAGTCCCCCGACGAAATAACAATTTAATTTATTAGGCTGAGTTATAGAAGAAGCCAAGGGATTTTATGCATTGATAAATATGATACTTTCAGCGACAATACCCGGCATGGTCGGCTTACATATAAATTTATTTATTCCTTAAAGAAAATTAATTTTATTAATGCTAAGTTAAACAAGATTTATTTTCTTCATAGTTGATTAATAAATTAAAATTGTAATTTATTATTTTATTGAATTATGGAAGACAGTTTTATTTTTATATCTAATGAAAATTTTTATTCTGTACATTTGAACTTTTCAAATGCACTAATTCTTAATATTCTTAATTGTGATCAAATTTCCGTCTTTTAAATATTGTTTTTTGTTATAGATTTTTTCATAAATTAGTTAGAATTTTTCGTATTTCCTCAACTTTAATTTTAATGAAAATTATGTAATTTATAGTTTTAATAATAAAATGAGACGGTTATCAAAAGTGACAAAAAACATAAAAAAGTCCGAAATATTAAATCAATGAAGAAAAAAATTGGGGGATGAACTATTTAAAATTTTTCTTAGTGGTTTATTTTTGAAAATTTTGATAACGCAAAATAGTGAATTTTAACTATTTTCGTGACGAACTTCCATGGTTATTATTATTCTTTGCTTTAGTGAAGCGAGAAAGTGCAATTCTTCATCATCATCCTTTTGAATTAGAAAAAAGCATAGACAATACTTTATTGTTGTAATTAATCTATTTATTCTGTTTTTTAATAATAATAATAATGATTTATAGTTGTTTATTAAAATTTTTTCATATTTCAAAATTATAGCAATACAATAAATTTTATTAAATTTTGTGTTAAACATATTAAGTTTATATACTTACAGTAATTTTCTATTTGTGTAGCATTGTAAAATTATAAATTTTGGAATTATTGATTTCACATACTATTATATTGTACTCCTTAATGGTGTATTGTTTATGAATAACTATTATGTAATTCTTAAATAATTAATATCATTTTTTGAATTAAACCATTGATGTTTGTAATTTTATAAAAATAGCCGAGTGATTACATAAATAATTTTTAATTTTTTCTCTTGTTGAAAATCGTCGAAGTCTCGTTTATTTTTTTCCGATAGCGTGTTTTGTTGTGCTATTTTCAAATTATTTTCTATATATTTCTTAAATCGTTGCATTTTTCTGAATTAAAAAAGTAGAGACTATTTATTATTATGTCTAAGTAAGAAAATTATGTATTTTTTATTTTATTTACTATTATTTTTAATAATAAATTTTATAAGCATATTTATTTATTAGTGTTTAGTTTTTTAATTATTGATAGTTGAAAACTATTAAATAATTTTCAAATTATTCTTAATTGTGATCGCTTTATAATAAATGAATACCATCACATGTCTTCATACGTGCACAGACTTTAATGTTGTCAGTTTTAGATGTATTACGTTAAGTTTGAAATTTTTTTATATAATTATGATGGTTAAATTGTTTTGTTGTTCTTTTCGAGTATCTTTATTTGTAAATGTTTATCAAAAATGTTGATAAATACTCATTTATCTTTTTGTTAAATTGGTTTGTAATATTGTCGAAAATTGGCAACACTTTATTTATTGTTTCTATGGAATTTTATTAAAATTTTAAGGGATTTATTTTTGATTTCAATCTGATTTTACTAGTATTCATCAAATTTCCAGAAAATATAAATAATTAAATTTGTTTGAGCTTGCAACAGCAAATGACGCTGGCGATATTGGTCAAGGAAACCGATACATCCATGTCGAATGACGACTTTCGTAATTCTAAAAAAGCACAATTTTATGAAATTAGAAATAAAAACAATTCTTATGTATTATATACTTTATTTATTTTAAATTAAAATTTTATTAGATTTTTTGTAAACTGATCGAGCTTTATTTTTATTCGAATTTATTTAACCATAATTATTGAGTTCATTAGTTTAATTTCTTTAATTTTTCACTATTATTCGCTCTCCAGTGGTTTAGAATGCTTATATAATATAATATTTCAATATATTTTACTCAATATTTTCAACTAAATTATAAATTTATATTTTATCGTGAAATATAATTAAAATTAATTTGTCTTTCCAATATACTGCAGGCTTTATTATATGTCTTATTTCTTAGCAAATTTAAATTTAGAATTAAGATTTAACTTTTAAAAAATAGTCAATTAATTCAATATTTGTTAGCTTTGATATATTATTTATTTGAGAATGCTATGTTTTTGTTTTGCAATATTTTAAAATTTTTTGTTTTATTTAAAATTTATTTTTTATATTAATCGCATTATTTTAACAACTGGATAAAAAAATAATAATCATTTTTCTAATTTTTTTAAATTTTCGTGTTTTCTTTATTCTGTTTTTTAAAATAAAATAAACATTTTTGGAAACATTATACTTGCATTCATTGCGTTCATTTATGCGCGTGAACGTGGTTCTTGCATAACTCTTCAGTTTTTCGTTATTTGTGGGGTTTTTATTGGATTAAGTTTTTTATGAATTTTTTCTTACATTATCAATATGGAAAAATTAATGTTCAAATTAAGTGCGCAAATATACTCAATATATTTGATGCTTGTGAGTAGTTTTAAATGTTATGTTCTTTTGTTTTTAATAAGGGCATTTACGCTCCGCGAAAAAGCGGATAATTAGTAAGTGTATCAGTTTGCAGAGCTAGAAATTATTGCTTGTTATACATTATATTTTTTCAAATAACAATAATTTCGTTATTTAATCTTTTATTATGTTTTATAATATTTTTAATAGAAAATCTAAACTACATTATAAGTATTGTTTTGTCTTATTTTAGGTTTTTTTTTTGTCTTTTTAATCAATCGACCCACAATTTGCTCAACTTCGTTCATTTCAGTAATAAAACTTATGACTTATTTTCTCTATTATTTATTGAGAACATAATATTGTTCATTGAGTAATTTATTTCATAATAACTTACTTTATGCATTTTTATACTATAATTGGTGGTGGCCCAATTTTTCTATGTTTACGACGCGAGTGCCTCGAAATACTCCTTAAATTGTTCCATGTCTCTCGTCGATATTCGTTTAAGAGATGTTTTTAAATATGGGTCTCGATTTTTTATTTGTCAAATTACACTTTGACATATTTATATGCTTTAATTTTTATCTATATTTAATGCTGTAATTTTAACCAAGTCAAATATAACATAATCCTTCAGTGTTGAGGTATTAACTGTGGGGGGCCTGAACACACGAAAAACATGTTTTTAGCTTGGTTTGGAGCTTCTAGGATGACTTCCATATCCATATTTTCCATATTTCGCGATTTATGTCCATATTTCCATATTTGTCCATATTTTGGCATTTAAGCCCATATTTTATGTCCGGCATTTTTCCAAAAACCTCTATCAGAACGGCCCCCAACAGGTAAATTGGTTTTAGAAAACCGGTAAATTTTTCAAAAAAAAAGCATTTTTTTTCGCAAAATTCCACCGAGAATAATGCATAAATTTAAATTTTCTTTAAAATCGATAAATTTATATAAAAAATAGGCAAAAAGCTTAAAATTTCGCTTTTCGGGTTGGTTTTTCGCTAAAAATTAGTAAATTTTAGCTTTGGTTTTTTCCATATTTAGCTTAGCCATTTTTGAAAGTGTTACTTTATATTTAGCGAATTTGAGGAAATTTTGAAAAATTACACTCTCAATTTGGAAAATACATGTCCATATTTATAGTTTTTGCAATTTTATTTAAAAAAATTGATGAATTTTCGAATTATTAACGCAATAAATAATGTAGTTAATCTATTTGAAAGAAAAAAGGCCGTGAAAATATTATAATTTATAAAGATTTAAATAATTTATTGCAAAAAAATAAAAATAATAATATCGTACATGTCGCTAGATTTCATGATTTTTTAGGCTTCAAAAAACCGATTAGATAAGTATTTGAATAAATTTTATAAAAATTGCCAAGAGCTTTAAAATTTTGTGGCAATTCAAACTCTGCAGTTGTATTTTTGTTCATTGGATTAATTTTTATAAATCATTAAATGTTTTCGTGCGTGTTAAATAGAAGTAATTATCAATTATTTATTAATTTAAATATAAAATTTTTATTTTTAGTTTAATGTTTTTCAGCATTTTATTAAATAAAATATATTTTGATTTTTATTATCTCTAGCGGTACGAGTATGGGAATTGAGCTGTTTTTTTGATTAATTTAAGTATAAGTTTAATATAACTTCAATTTTTATTTATTTTGAGTAAAATTTTAATTGATTGGTTCTAGTATTTTTGGGTTCCTTTTTTATTTTATTAAATTATAATTTTAACTTATTTTAAGTGAAAAATTAGTGATCTATAATTTTTAAAAATTAAAAAAATGTAATTGTGATATTATTCGATTTTGAACTTTTGTACGACAAAACGAATTTTACAAAACTCCGTTGGGAAACTCTCTGCAAGATTAATATACAGTTAATTAATTTGTATACCTTTTCGAACGCTATTTTAGAGTTGAAAATTTTTTCGTACATTCACTAAATTTAAAATTTTAGTGTGTTTAAATTATCCATATTAATGAATCCCGAATAATTTTCCCCACGGTTTTAAGAAATATAGATTTTTTGTTTAAAAAAATAAATATTTTTGTTTATATTAAGTTTATGTATATATTTGCATAATCTTACACACGAATTTATATATTTTTCTATTTAAATGATTTCAAGTCAGTTCATTTCCTGAGAGTATCATGTAATTTTGGAATGATTAACTGAATATAATATATTTTTCTCTTAGTCTTTTATTTTAAAAAAAAATAATTATCAAAATTCAAGTAATTTTTTGAACAAATATGATTTTTTATTGTTAAAAATTAACTTGGAAACCACGTCTAGTCGTCAACTGATGAGAACATTTCCATTTTTTCTCATATAAAATTTTTAACCATTCGGTTAGCTAAATATTATTTAAACTTTTTACTTTCGTGTTTGTAAAAATTCAGTATGTTTGAATAAATTATTCTTTAATTTAAATAATTATTATATAGTATATATGCTTATTATTGTCTTTTTTTCAATTCTAATTTAGAATCAAAACATTTTTTATGGTGTTCGGGTTAATATATGCGCTTTACTTTTACTAAAAGTTTGTCGTATTTTTTTAAATTTAAAACAAAAATAACAGAAGTATATAAGCGAAATTTTAGACCATCAGTAAATGTTGGATTCTTATTAGAAACACCTTTTTTATGCATTTAAGTAAAGGCGTGTGACTTGAAGAATGAACAATGCACATGAAATTAAAAAACTCAAAAATAAACTGACTGCAAATTCATATTAAGCCATATAGACTCAAGCTAAATGAACGATCAAATGGTAATTTATTTTTGAAAAATTGATTATTCTATTTTATAATTATTTTTAACAGAAATGTTGTTTTATAATTATGAGAATACCTTGTTTGATTCAATGCAAATTCAAACAATAGATAACCAAAAAAGCACGTAAAATTAACCAAAAATTAAAATTGAGCCAAATATACTAAATGATTTAACCATTTTTCTTAAACGATAAATAACTAAAAATTCATGTTTTGTAATAAAAAGATGCATACAATTAATTTAGATGAATTTAATGATGAAGATGATTATTTTCTCTACATTGAAGTTAAAATTGCACGATTATTGTTTTTTAAATGAATTTATAACTATATTATTAATTTAAACAATTTGAATACTTTTATAAATAGTTAAAAAATTAATTTATTTTTAAATGAATATTGTAAAAATAAAAAATAGAATTTCGTATTTTTTTTTAATTGCTCGGAATTTTAAACTATAATTTATTAAAAATTATTTAAAAAAACATGATGAAACATTATTATTTGACTTTTACAAATTTAAATAATAAAAAATAATAATTTGAACATTCTTATAGATGCGAAACTTTAAAATTAAATAGCAATGATAAAATTAATAAAGATAAAATTATTTTCATTATGAAAAATTTTATAGGTTTTAAATCAAAATGTCCATAAAAAACTACAAATAAGGAATGCAATAATATTAAAATTAAAAAAAATACAAAGAGATATAAAAATACAAAAATATAATATTTATATTATTAAAAGTTATATGCAACTATAAATTTTAAGTATAAGAGAATATCTATAAGAAGAATAATTTAATGTGAAAAATAATTAACGCGAATATAATAGACTTGAAAATTAAAATAATTAACTCTAATCCATTAATTCAATCATTGATATAGTAAAATATTTAATTATTCGAAGTTAACGGGGTATTTCATTGATTTTTGGAATTTATTTGCTTCGTGAATATTATTGGTTGATAAACTATTTAAGATTATCTTTAAAACAAATAATAATGGAAGCGAAAAATAATCAAGGTTTCGATGAAGCATGCATGACGTGGAAAAATGCACCTGATATTAGAAAAAAAATTGATTGAATAAGTTTTAAAAATTAAATTAATTATAAAACAAGAACAAAAGAAATAAAAGTAAAAATTTTGGTTTTTCAAAACTAATTCATAGCCAATCATGAAAATTAGAATATTTGATTTAAATGGCCGTTGGAAAAAATTTAAAATGAAGTGCGAAAAATTCTAATAATTCTTCTTTATAAAGTATAACTATGGGTCGGACTTTTTCGTTTTTTAAATCTCGTAGTTTGAAAGTGTTTTTTTATTATTCTTATTAATTATAAGAAAGACTCAAAGAAAAATACCTTAATATAACTGCTACTATCAATATACAAAATTTTTATCATTATCACTTTTTAATTTAACTGCGCAATTAATGCAGAGGCACACATTCCCACAGTCGCGATTGTACAAATTTGGTAGAGCATTTAAGCAAGTGACACATCCCCCATCTAAAGTGTTGTTGATTGATAAATACTTTGAATATATATTGAATAAATAATTGATAGATTCATTTCTTAATTAATATTTGATCAAATCAATACTAAAGAAATAATGTTGAAAATATTAAAAAGATTAATTAATTAAAATTTAAGATTTATTATCCTTATAAAATTGAGAGAATAATTTTAGCTCTTGGATTGTTGTATTAGAATAAAAATTTTTAGGATTGATGCTTTCAGTTTTCCCGTGTATTTGAAATAATTTATTATGCATTCAAATAAAATTTGATCGTAAATATTCATAAATAAAACTCATAAATTATAATGATTTAATACATTCCTACCCCAAAGGAATGTCTAACAATGACTATATCTGGAATTCATACCGAATAGAGGCTATCTTAAAGGAGATGGGCTCCTTTAGAAAAGCAAAAATGTTAAATTGGTATCAAAGAAATATATAAAAACAAATGATTATAATAAAATCGTGATAATATTGGTTCTTATAAAAATAATCTAATCTATTACAAAAAAGCTATTTTTAAATAACAAAATTATCTGTTGTCATAACCCTTAATGAAACAATATTTTTGTGTATTTACTACAACAATAAAAATGTTTGGTCTTCGACCAAAACCAATGTTGTCAGATAAAGAAATAAATAATTTATTTAACAAATAAATATGGGAGGACAGCAGGAATAATATAATAAAAATAATGAAATGGGGGAATGAATGGGAGAATGCCCGGAGTGGGGGAAACGGAGACATATTTATGGGGCTGGTCAAGGGGCAGGGCGAGAGACAATAAGGGAGGGAGTGAAAGGGAAATACAATCGATAATTGGAATGGTACCTTATCCAACATGGCCAAGCGAATGGAAATATTTTGGATGGGGACCAAAAAAAATCGGACCCCCATTAAAGAGGTTGAAAAAGCCAAATCTCCAATTGGCCAAAGTCAAAATGCGCCGCGAAAATCAGCACGCACCAAGAAGGCACCCCAGCAACTGGACCTGGACCCGATGACATCTCGCGCACGAGAGTTTTTCCAAAGAAGGGAGGTGTTGGTAAGGGACCATTCCAATTATCGATTGTATTTCCCTTTCACTCCCTCACTTATTGTCTCTCGCCCTGCCCCTTGACCAGCCCCATAAATATGTCTCCCTTTCCCCCACTCCGGGCATTCTCCCATTTCATTATTTTTATTATATTATTCCTGCTGTCCTCCCATATTTATTTGTTAAATAAATTATTTAATTATTTATTTGACAACATTGGTTTTGGTCGAAGACCAAACATTTTTATTGTTGTAGTAAATACACAACACTTTACATTTTTTTGTTGTTGTTATTGAGTATCTTAATTTTTATTTTGTTGTAAGTTATATTTATTTGTTCAATATGTTCAAAATTTCTTTTCATCGGTAAATAATCCTTTAACGTATCAGAAATTTGCAATTAATTTATTTAATTGATAAATCAAACCTCCCCTACTATTATTTCACATCATTTTTTTTTGTATTTCTATTCATAAAGTTGATCAAAAAACGATATGATTTGAAATGATTAATTTCAAAATATAAAAACATAGACAAATTGTTCAAACATGTCCTTGTTTTTTAATAATTATAATTATACCTTTTATATTTGATAAATGTACAGGGTGACAAATAAATAATGTCCCACTTATTTATTTGAATAACTTTTTTCAAACTCAATAAAAAATTACAAATAAGTAGTCAAAATATGCATAACAGAATAGAGAATATTGCTACACAATAGTTTTATCCTATTGTTAGGAAGACCTGAGATGGAGACATATTGGTGCCGAATTTTTTTTCAGTTGGCACGCAACTCCCGGATCAATATTTTGGCAAATTTCCTGAGAAAGGCTTAATGAAAATAAACCAATTTTCTATGAGAATTAACTACGACCCTAGTCACTTGAAAGGACTACTCAAGATAATTTATTGGTTCAGTTTAGGAGAATAATAGTACAACTTTTATCATGGATAAAAACCAAAAAATTGCCCCTAAACCAGTCACAAAGTTACAAACATCAAAAATGCTTTCCATAATTTCTTCAAAAAGGCACTTATGTGACATGAGCTACCACTTGGACCGAGGCTTTATGCCACGCCAAAGAATTTCATCTAAGTAACTATTTTTGTGCTTTTGGTCCCTTGGTTCCTCAAAATCTATGAAATTGGACCAATTTCAAAAATCACCCGAAATCTTGTGAAATAAAAATAATTTATAAGAGCAGTCAATCACATCTGAAAGAGCAGATTCTGTTGGCTATTTTATATGATTTTAGTTAAATATAAACAATTTTTAATTTTGTAAATTAATGCCTGAAAAAATATTTTCAAAGTTGCGTGCCTGAGGGGTATTCCCCCATTTCATAGACCCATAACTTTTTTTTCATATACATTGTAATAAAATTGGTTTTATATATCTAATAAAGGAATAATCCTACTTAATTTTTGCTATTTGTCTAAATTAATCCATTTTCATTTGGACTCGGTGCACAATTTTTTCGTTGAAATTAACGATTTCTGATAACTCTTGTTTTGGTGTTTTTTTCTGACCTTAGAAACAGTAATTACCACTGATTTCATGCTTATTTAAAAGAACTATGTTATATCATATTCTCCACGCAAATTCATTGTTTTTCTTAACTTAGTTCGGTTGTTAGAATTTTTTTGTTCTCTAAGTACAGTTAACTTTTGGCGCCAAAAATGGGTCACAATTTTTGATGGTGTCATTACACTAATGTAGAATGAATTTTTATTTTTCATTCAGTTCTCCTTAAAGAGAATTGAATTGGCTTTAATATCATTATTAAAGGATTAAAATCAGTTTATTACTTTTCGAGATATAAGAAATTATAAAGTGGGGCATTACTTATTTGTCACCCTGTAGAAAGGCTGAATAAAAACTTTAAAATTTATCGGTAAAAAAAAATGGTTTTATCATTTAAATCTATTTAAATTGTTCCATTCTTTTTTTTTGAATTATATATATATTTTTTAATATATAAATTAAAATTTTATTATTTCAAAGGCCTTATATAAACCTATAAATAAACAATTTATTATATATATTTTTTAATTATTAAATTAATTTTTAGAGTTTTCCTATTTCAAAGGCCTTATATAAACTTTGTTTTGAAGACAGATTTTGATATAAATTAAAGATTTTATATATTAACATATAATATTTTTTTAAATTGGAAATTAATTTTTATTCATTAATCAGAAAGAAACTTTAATCTTCAAATAGAAAAACATTATATTTTATTGTATCTTTTATCGAGCCCATTTCAGGATTTTTATTGCTCTTAAATAATATTTCTGTAAATTAGTCTGATACTTTCTGCTTATACAACAATTATAAATTGGCCACTTCATTCATTTAATTTCATCTTTTAATTTATTATCTATTATATTGCATCTTGTTCAATGATCACAGCATTTATGATTAGATGAATTTTTTAAATTTTTAGTTGGCAGATTTTTTTGATGAAATCATAAAATTAATGTTTAATAAATAAAGATTATAATAAAATATTTCTAAAAATATTTCAAGTGAAAAGAATAAATTAAAAAATACTAAAGAAAATATTAATAAAGAAGTAATATTTAATTAAAAAAATATTATACTATTTTATGGCTTGATAGTGCTGAAATCCGAAAAGAATAAAATTTTAAATGGAAAATGTTTAAATAAAAAATCATTTTGCATTTAATTATTTTGAATAAAGGAATTAACATGAAAGATTAAAAAAATATATACATCTTTTCTATTAATGCGAATAGTGCCGAAGCAAATTCGTGGAAAAGGGATGAACAAGAACAAGGGAAATAAATTCAAAAGACATGAAACAGAAAACATCTAAGAGTGAATAAAGCATATTAATCTTTAATATAAAATTACAAAACAAATGTTATACATCAAGGATTCATTTGATTTAATTGCCATAGATTATTTACCTTTTAATTGCAATTATTAAACCTTCATAATACAATAATATTAGAATGAAAGTTAAATATTTCTTTTATTAGAATTTTCATTTAGCACTTCAAAACATATTAAAATGAAAATGATATAAATAAGAAATATGAACACCGAAAAATAAAATTAGAAAATAATATAAAAGAAGTATTTTTTATATCTGCTACTTTACGTAAACCAATCACCATATTAAAAAGATATGAATGAAAGTAAATTTTACAATAAAAGATAAAACGATAATTCAAAAATTAACAATTTTAAGTTCCTTTATTTTTAATCAAAAAATATTTTAATAAAAATATCAAGTAATAAAAAATTGTTTTTTCTATTATCGATAAAAAAATTCATATGCAAAAATTCATACTTTCCTTAATGACTGCGCTCTGAGATTTTTAATTATAGTATATTTTATGAAATTTTTATAAGTTTAGTATCATCATGATTCAAATAATAATATGCTATTCGCTACACACTTATTTAATTTTTAAACAAATAGTTAAAATATAATTACCAAATTGTATAATATATTTGTCAAAGATTAAATCAAAGAAAGTTAAAACAACTTTTATTTTGATATATAATTTATATAATCAAATATAAATAAAAAAAACATGAGGTGGATATTAAAAAAATATAATTAAAAAGTCAAAAACAAAATAATTACGAAATATTTAATGTCTAATCAAAATACTATTTATTTTGCAAACTATAAAAAACAATTAAAAATGAAAATAATAATAAGAGAAATCGGTATGTTGACAAACAACCTACCTCAATCGTAAGTAGCAATATAAAAGGAGGGCCCTAATCTATCCTAAGTTATTTACTCATGAACTATGGATGGGAGAACAGTTTACTCACATCATAGAAAACATGAAATAAGCATTCTGCAAGAAAATTGCAGTTTGGTGGAACAATCCTAAAGAATTCGCAGTAAATTCGACTCGTTAGTTAAGTAAATTTTAATTAAAAATAATTTGCTGTTAATGAAGAATAAATTTGCCAAAGTTTAAATTCAAAGTAACAATTAAAATGAGGAAAATATATTGAAAAATAAAATTCAAATAGAATGAAAAAATAATTAAATTAAATACATCCAACTTAACAAATAAAAATTAGTAACAATAATTTCCACTTTATTAGCATGAAAGCAATCTGTTCGAAAAATTTTATTGTGTATTAAAATTTAAATATACTGAAATTTAATTTAAATATACAATCTATTATAAAACAAATAACTCATATTTTAGTATATAAATAATTATTGTAAATACATACTCGAAAAATGAAATGCTTTTTATTAATCAAAATAAAATAAAAACACTTCAAAAAAATAATTTTAAACGAAGAGGAGTACTCAAATTTGAATACAGCAGGGCATGACATTTATTTGGGATAAAGCGCAATACAACTACCCAATTACGTTTTTTAAAGAAAAAATAATCAATGAATCGAATTGAAACTTACAATCAAATTAATAAGTATAATGATTCTTAATGATTTCACTTATTCATTGAAAACTTAATATATTCAATATATAAAAACATTTTCTAAAAATTTTTATACATTTTAAACAAAATATTAATTATACATTAAAAACAACAATATTATTATCGAATCTAATGAAATATTACGAAAAAATCATTATTTACTAATATACATGAAAGCATTATTTATTTTATATTAAAAAATAAAATTCGAATATTGGTATTTATTGAAGCTTTTTTACGAGCCACAAATCAAATTGTCAAACAAATTAGTCGCGACAAGCTACAGGATGCTGTTGTTCATGCAAATATACAATCGCCGCGAGTAATATTTATAAAATATAATAACATTAATTATTTTCATTATTAAATTACAACGAGAGAATTTATAAAAAAATTAAATAAAAAATAAATTATTTAATAATTAAAAAATAAAAAATGGAGTGAATTTTTCCAATAAGTGTTGAATAATTCTTATAATAAAGTAGAAAAATCAACAAAAACGATACAAATATTGAAAAACAAAGATTGTAAAAATTGAGTTAAATAGATAAAATGATAAAATTTTAGAAAATATATGAATTTATAAATAAAGATAAAGTATAGAAGGGTAAAGTATAAAATAAAATATATATATTTATGAGTTAAAAGTTCTTTTATTACTTTTCCATTCAATAAATTAATATAAAAAATTTATGAATTCAAGAGAGTTAAATATAAGGTAATAAAAAGAAATGAATTCAATATTAATGCTTAAATATTATATTATTTGCCTATTTCAATGAAATAAAGAATCAGAATAGAACTATAAGATTAAAAACATTTAAAATATATAACTTAACTTAATTAATACGAAAAAAGATTTTATAAATTTAAGACAAAAATTTGTTTCAAAAAACCAATAAAAAGCAGAAAGTTTTTATTAAAGGATCGTAGATCGGTTATTGCTAACAATTTAAAAAATGCGGCCATTGATAAGAAATATAAAATAGTTAATTTGAGAATAAAAGTGAAATCATGGTAATCATAAAAAACTAAACGCTAATGTATTTAAATTTTGAAGAACAAAAGACATATATATGCTAAAGTTTATTAAAATAAAAACAAATTCATTGTAACAAAGATAAATCCAAAATAATTAACAACAGTGAAACTGCGTTTTGATTCTGGTGTCAAGTGAAGGGAATAGAAATTAAAACCATTTAATTAGTTAAATTATTCATAAGAATTGGAAATTTTATATAAAATTATTTATTTCTAAAAAAGTAAACTCGAATCTAGATTTTTTGTATCATCGTCTCATTTATTTAAAAATAATATAAAATAATGAATATAAATTGTCAGTACGATAGTAAAAATGAATAGTGCATAATAATTAATATAAAATAAATCAAAAAGTTATTTTGTTGTTTTATAACAATATTTTTAAATTTTATGATTAATGAAATTGAAAAAGAATTGTTATATAATTTTGTTCAATTAAAGTGTAAATGAAATTTAATTTATAAAATAATCATACTTATGTTATAGTAAGTATCTGATGTTGAGAAATTTAAAATGATGAGCCGCTTAATTGTGCTTTCCGTTTAATTCTGGAAAGTGCTAAAAAGTAAGTTAAATAAAAAATTAATCAAAGATGAAAATCAAAATTTAATGGAAAAATATAAAATTAATTTAAAAAAAAATAAAATACCATACGAGCGATCATTCAATCGAGTCTTTATCCATGAAATGGGTCCCATTACAAATAATTTGAACAGATTATTAAGAAAAACAATATAATTTAAAGAAAACAATTTAAATTTATTGCATGATTAAAATCAACAGCTTTAAGCAAAGTGGGGCTGTAGTAATATATGAAAAAGAATGAATATATTAAATTAAGAACTCTTAAATTAACAGAATAAGTCAACAGCAAACCAACTCCAATGAGTCACGAATGTAGTCATGAGCGAAATCACGAGATTGAAAGAAAATATATGAATTTTAAATTAGGAGTCTAGAAAAGTATATAATTATAAAAACTAAATGTAATTTAATCTTTATTTATTTTTTTGAATTAGAAGAAAAATTATTATTCGTGAGCAACAATGTCAAAAAATAGCCAAAAAATACAAAATAAATCCAAGTGAAAAATTTAAAAAAAATTTAAAAATAACAGTGATCAAAGAAAATTTTTTGAATTCTTTAAACTCAAATTTCACTCATTAAAAATTATCATTGATATAAAAAATAACAAAAAAAAATTATTAAGAATTAATATCAAATCTACTTATAATTTTTTTGTCGAAAATAAATAGTCAAAACAATAAAATCCTTAAAATACAAAATTTATCTACGTATTGAAAACGAATAATTTGTAACTAATACTAACTTTAAAAAATTCGTTAAAAGTTCAAGAATCGACTACGTATTTTCGAAAAAACTAGGCAAGAATATATTAAAAAATAAAGAACTAACCAATATTATGTTAATTAATTACAAATAGCTAAAATAATCACAAAAACAATAATAAAGAAGTTTTCTTGAAATGCTTATCAAATTTAAAAATATTAATTATATTTACATAATTTCTTCTTTAAATGAGTATTGTCGATTAAATTTTAATATATCTCGTAATTTAGTCGCTGGGGTTATTTTTGGCTGGAGAATTCTTGGTCCGATTGATTTTTATTTATTATAACGCCGACTAAATATTGTTATATTTAAACCATTAGATTTGGAGTTTAACTTTGAAAAACCCACTATTTTACATTATTACCTATACTATGCTTTCTTTTATGATTTAGTAATATTTAAATTTTATTTCTCATAAACCCAAACTTTTTTATTAATTAAATTATTTAACAATATGTATTCAAATATCAATATTTTAAATTTTATTCTGTCAATTGCCACCGATGCATAAAAGACGTAATGCTTTATTAGCTCGTTTAAAAATTAAATACAATTATTAGCGCAATATATAATAATAGTTTTGTTTGTAAAAATAAATTTTTGGTAGCTGATTTTTGGAAAAAATCGATTTTTTAGGGGTCCTATTCAAAAAAACTTTAAATTTTTTTAAAGAATTTTTTTTATAAATTCTCAAAAATTCCCAAAAATATGTAAAAAAATAAATATGTACGAAAAAATTGCGAAATATGTACTAAAAAGTCCAAACTATGTATAAAAATATGTACATATGTAATATGTAGAAAAATCCCGAAATATGTAAATAAAAGTCCCAACTTTTGTTCGCAAACACAAAAAAAAGTGTTTTCCTACTATTTAAAGCATGGAGAAGCCAGGAAAAAATATGTATTTACATATATTAGCAGCCCTAATTGTAATCCTAAAAAAAATTCTCAAATTGAAACTCTAAAATTTGAGTATATATATATTTTTAAAACTTTAGCTTAAATTTTCCATTAAAAAGTTTATTTTGGGACAATATTTTGAAAATATTTTATTAAATAAGGTTGTTTAATACAAAATCAATCAAATGAACTATTCACACTGCAAAAATTTAAAATAAAAATTTTGAAATATACATAATTAAAATTTATTTAATAAATATATAAAGATAAAAAATTTACTTCAATAAAAACTCGTTGTGGAGCGGGAAACAAGGAGTTTTTCAGAAATTTCCTTTAAAATGGCATTGACAAATTCATCTCCTAAATCAGAATGAATTGTTTCCGGGGTCCCAAATTTTAAAATCCACTTTTCCACAAATTCTTGGGCAACAGTTTCCGCTGTTTTGTTTGCGACTGGCACAATTTCGGCGAGCCTCGAGAAATGGTCAATCATGATCCCCGGAAGTGCTTTATGATCAGTAACACAATTGTTGGGAGCCAAGCAATAAATTGTTTAAATTTTTGAACGGAAAATTTAATTCCTAACATTCCAAAACTGTGGGACCGTAATTTGACTCTGCTTATTACATTTTCTTGAAGCATAACAAATCGGCCTCAATTTCCCGGATTTGTCCCTTTGACAAAGAACCGCTCCTAGGCCCTCTTTTGACGCGTCACAGAAAATATGGAATTTGTATTTTGGGTCTTTTTGAGCAAGTTCAAAATCAGGATATTTTAAAACAACTTCTTTAACGATGCTTTCTTTCAGATTTGTAAATGCCTTTTCAGCCCCTTCGTCCCACTCCAAAGATTTGTAGGTTGGGTTTTTCTTCAAAATTTTGGTAAGAGGTGCCGCAATTTTTACATAATCTTTTATGAATTTTCTGTGCCAACCAGTCATGCCCAAAAATCTTTGGAGATGTTTAATTGTTTTGGGCTGAGGAAATCAAAAATTGGCACTTTAACAATGCCGGTTTCCGGAGCTTATTTTGAACGGACAGTTTTCGGCTTTTCGTCCAGAATCCCGAATTTTTTCAGCACTTTGTCTTCATCTTCATCACAAAAGTCCATCGCGTCTTTGTCACGCTCTGTGTCTGATTCGTAGTCCAACAATTCGCGTTCATTCATTCTGTTTTCTATAAGAAATTGAGAATTTTTTATGCAATTTTGTTCGTTATCAATGAATGATTCGACGAAACAGGAAGAGAAAGGGGGATGGATTTGAATGATGAGACAAAAACGGTGTTAAGATGAGGGTTTTCGCAAGAAAAATTCGAATTGAAATTCAGGATTCCATTCGTAATTGCGTTTCCGATATAGTAGCCTAAAGCAGCCAAAGCATTTGGTCCCAGGACGAAGTCATAATTAAAAGGTTTTTGAGTGATCAAACATGAAATTGTTGTTTCAACGTCTCCCATTCTAATTGGCACATAAATCACTCCAATGACTGAAATTTTCCCACCAGTAAATGATGGGACTGAAAATGGTAGTTTGGTAACGCCAGAATTTGGACAGAAACCCAATCTGCGAGATTAATTGCTTTTTCCACTGAAATTCGGTACAAAAATTCAGGGTTTACTATTTCAGCCTCAGCACCCGAATCCATTAAGCCTTTAGCCTTTTTGTCGACTACACTCAGTGTGATATCCAAACATTTTGACGTTTTAACAATTGCCGGGTTATTTGGTGGAAATTTGGAAGAATGAGTGGAAAGAGCGCTAAAAAACATTTCGTAATCTGTTGGCTCTTTTTGTTCAAAATGACCGACAGAAATCACTGGTGAATTGTCCTCAGTATTTTATGTAACAACAATTGCGTTCGAACCATACCCGGGACGAAAATTTTGTTTTTGGCGTTTAACGGGACGGCATTTGCATTAGTTGCAGGTATTATGGAATTTTGAGACCCTTGGCCTTGAAAATTTACTTCTTGTCTCGGTTTGTTACTCTGTGCCCTTTTGTTACCAAAATTTCGGTTTTGCTGATTGCGTGGGTACCGATTAAAATTCTGATTCACTGGAAAATTTCGTCCTCCAAAATTGTTTCCGTAAGAATGACTCGGTGGCCCCGTTCTTTCAAAATATTTTGACTGTGGCTGGTAAGAATTTTGAAAATTCCTTTGACCAAAATAACGACCTTGTTCGTTTTGGTATGAGATTTGGTTCGCGTTTGGTAATTGGAATGGATTCTGTGAATTTCGGATTTGAACCGAACGTCCCTCAGTTTTTTCTTCCACCAAACTAAGACGAATAGCGACCATTAAAAGTTCATCGTATGTTTGGGACGGTTTTGATTGACATTCCAAAAATTTTGCGATGTTTGTGTCGTTAATGTTAAGAACGAAAAATTTTTTGGAAATTTCGTCTCTTTGTGCCTCCCTTAAACCAACATGAGCACAATTTACGAGTCTTTGAATTCTTTCCCCAAATTTCATAACACTTTCGCCTTCCTTCCGTTTTCCCGTCTGCGTAAGTTCCTGAAAAGCACTTGCTTCCTTTAATCCGTCTCCCTCAATGTCGACATTATTTCCATTTTTATCGTCTCGAATGGCGCGGTATTTCCAAATTTACTCAGTGCCATGTTAAGCGCCCTCAGAGCTTTTCCCTTCAATTTCGTTTTCAACATTTCCAGCTTTTTTTCATGTCGCCACTCTCCAACACACATTTCAACAGTCAGGAAGAAATAATTGATTTTGTCACTTCCTTCCGTTCCGTTCAAAATTGGGATTTCTCTCATTGTGTTTGCATATTGGTTGGAGAGTGTGACTTTGTGTAATTCCATAATAATGTCCGGGATGGTAATGGTTTGGGCAGGGAAGGCTTGGTTTTGGTAAACGGGGGGATTCATCTGTGAATAAACCATTTCGGGATTTTGTTGGAAATTTCTTGGATTCGGAAATTGGCCATGATTGTGTCGATTTTCATTTTCGGAGAATTGCAGGTTTAATGGAGGCACAAAATTCGAATTTGCCTCTTGTCGGGACAAATGTTAGTACATCCGAGCATCTCGAGCCGAGTATTGCTCGTTTTGTTGATTGGCGAATTGTGAATGCATTCGGTGATTTGAGTCCCGAACCGGAAACTCGTTTCGATTTGGCCGTTCACTGTTTCGGTTAAGCTCTGAATTCACAAGCACGCGAGGGTTATGAAAATTTTGAGCGGGATTTTGACTGTTATAATTGAATCGGTTCTGAACAAGATCCCGATTTTGCATTTCCCGGGGAAAATTCACAAAATAGTTGCCCCCTTCTTGAAAAGAAATGTGCGGTGAAATTGGAGTTGACGCCGCACGGGGGTTTCCAATGTTTTGCTCATTCCCGCCGAAAAAATTTATGACAGGGTTCAGAGGGACTGCGAGCTGCTGTCCATGGTTCGAGTTTTGAGGAATTGACTGATTTTGTGCGGGGGCCGGAAAGGCTGATTTTCGAGGGGCTGGGAAAAATTTCCGTGCGCATTGTTTGGTTGCACAATCGCATGAGTGTTTTCGTTTAATTGCTGTCCAGAATTTCTTAAATTTCCCAAATTTTGAGACCATTGTGATGAACCTGACTCCTGCTCCATATAATTCACGGGTACACGGCGGCGGAAGTTGTAATGTCGTTGATTAATATTACCACTGTCCATTCATTTTACTGCAAAATGGAGTAAAACCTGAAAAATTTGAGTCAAGACTTTTCGAAATTAACACCCAGTTAAATGATTTTATCCGCGTCAACTTCTTAAAAACGCTGTCCAAACGGATGGGTTTACGTCGTAACCCAGGAGCGCCAAGTCGTACTTCTCCGGGTTTGGGATGGAAATGCTGGGGTCAGACTGATTGTGTTCGGTCAATTGGTGAGGGAAATGGGAGTGGTCAGGTAATAAAAACTCAGAAACACAATTACGGGGACAAGATAAAGGCTTAGTCAAGATTTAACGAAGCTGAAGGGTAGCGAAGAGAGAATGAAGAGATTGTTGTCTTACAAATTGGCGGCACTTCGTAGTCAAAAGTCGTCTGCCGATAAACACTGTTGACCAAAGCAAATTAAGGCGATTGGAGAACAATTTATTTTTAAAACACGGAGAGAGCAAAAGACAAAGAAACGGAGAATATCAAGAACTAATTAATGACGAACACAAAACATCAAAACGAATATGAAATTTAAACATAAAAATAAACGCGAAAAGTCATCGTTTTAAATAATTAAATTGTCATTCCCAGTACGATATAAATTTTTACGATACAAATTTAAAACAAAAAAAAAACACGTATTAAACTACTTAAAAATATTTACTAAAAAGAATAAAAAAAATATAAATAAATTGCTAAGAAATTTAGCCGGAACTTATTAAATCTAATCCATTCAAATAAATAATTAAAGAATTATTTGACAATGAAAATGGAAATTTATATTTGACACCAAGATAATAAAAATATTCTTACAATAATATTCTCTAGAAACTAATAGAAGAAATAAGCTGTCAAAAAATGTGGTGAACACAATCTTTCATTTATTATTGTTCATTAATATTAAATGTTAAAACACTTCTATTGAACAATCAAAAACAGTTTATGGACTAGAAATTCAAATAATAACAAATAATAATCTTCTTGTTAAATTAAATTTTCATAAAATTATTATTATAAATTAATAAATAATTCAACTATTTATAATGCCAGATGTGATCAGCATATTAACAAATAAACCTTACGAATACATTTAAATCAAATGAGAAAAAATTAAAGAAAAAAAAAGGTAAAGGTGATATTATTTTAAATAAAATTATATTTTTGCAAATTACTATTTAAATGGCCGCGACCAGAAGAATACATACCATACACATCAGCGAGTGCAAGTTTAAAAAACAAAGAAAATAAAAATAAAAGTAGATAAGAAAAAACGGCAACCTCGAAAATAAAAACACTTTGAAAAAAAAATTAGTTGGAAGATTAAATAAGAAAATTGTTAAAATAATATTTTCTACGCAACAGAAAAATACTAACCGATAAATGACTAATAAAATAAATTAAGTTAATGAAAAATTAAAAATAATAATTAAATGTTTTATTATTTAAAATTTTTTGAAAATTCTTTAAACAATACAAAGAAATAAAATTATAAATTATTTTAAGCATATTAGTAATATTAAAAAAAGTTCTTATGAAAACAGCTAAAATAAAATATTTCTTATTTATTCAACAAAAATATCTTCGGTCGGCGCTACTTCTACATCAATCGTCGAGAATAATTGATAAATTATATGATAAAAAAATTTTGCGATGAATTATTTAAATCAAATAATAATAGTTCTATAAAAGGGGAATTTTTTTTTATTTTTTTGAAAAAATTGTAGAGAGAAAAAGCATTAAAATAATTCATAGACACATTAATATAAAGAATTTTAAAGACGCATAAAGAATGTGATCGAATTTGTTTTCAATATGAGGGGGTAAATAATTTTTGATACCCAAATTTTAAAATATTTAAAAAATTGAAAAATTGGATCACATTAAATTTAAATTTAAAATATTAAACAAATAAATAAGGATGAAAATAATTATGCTGTTGAAATTCACCCTACATAATTCGATGCTCATAATAATATAATTCAGTAAATTTATTTGGCTGAACTTATGAATTAATGAGTATTGATAATGTAAATTACATTTATTTAATATTTTCAAAAGGAAAATATTTTGCATAAAATTTTAAAAAATATGAACTACATAAATACTGTAATAAATCAAAAGTTAAACAACAAAACGCCAGTCTTCCAGCTTTCCAACGAAAGTCGACAAGAATATTTAATAAATCATCTAATAAAATAAATTAATTACATTTTTAAACATTACAATATTAAAAGATACAATATTGTAGATTTATAATTATGTCCATTTTTCAACTATTCGTCAAACAAGAAGAAAATAAAAAATGATTGAAAAAAATAAAAGAAAAATTTATTAAAATATTATTTAAAAAGTTTTTTAATTAGTAGTAATTCAAATTAAATAATTATTCTACGCTGTAAAATTTAAATAATAATAAAATAAAATATAAAATATCTTAAACGAAATTGAATACAAAAAGTTTAATTAATATTCAGAATTATAATGTAATTAAATAATATTTGATTTTTCTTAAATTGATCGATTCATATTTTTAAAATTTAGAATAATTCTAACAGAAAAATAAATTCACAAATAATTCAAACGATTTAATAAACTAAAAAGTGAAAAACTTAATTATTTATTTAATTTTTATTTTTTGGACAGCATAATTGAGGCTTAATTAACTTATTCATATTTTAATTTATATATTTTTTAGTTTTGCATTCGAAGCTTAATAACATTGAACAAGATGATAAAAACATAATGTTAAATTTAAATAAGAAATAAAGGGTTTACGAAGTTTATAATATAATTAAAAATTATAATATAAATAAATATTTTAATTTCATTTAAAAATTGTTTAGGGAGCTGAAGGACATTCACAAAACAGAAAAAAAATTACCCATAGTTTCCTATGCACATTGTCAAGTAATAAAATTTTTTTTATTTAACTATAAATAATAAAAAATAATTGTCTACTCGTATATTGTTGTTATTTATTATAGTATTTGGAATTCATAAAAATTAAATATTTTTGTTGTTGCGATTGATGCAAATTTCTCTTTCATTCATTAACTTATTTATTTTATTGTTATAAATATTAATAATTAGATATATTATGAATTACCATTGAACGCACATTCTCATTTCAAAATACATATAAAATATATAACCAGGATTAATTAATTGAATTAACGTAATAAATATAAAACAATGTTTAAAGCATTGATTTTTAAGAAAAAAAATCAGTTGAAATTATTACACCAAAAATAATAATTTTAATTTTCTACACTAAAAAATACGAAAATATATTAGAGGTGAATTATATGGAGCATTATATTGATTTAATGTACTCGCCTATTAAATTATACTGAGTTATTTAAAAATATTAAGGTTGGTTTAGGATGTTTAAAGAATGATTTTTTAAATATTGTTAATTAAAGAAATTAAAAGAATACTCTAAAAATGAATAACTTTTTTTAAACTTCATGAAAATTTTTCGAAGAAATTTAAAATTTTCTAATTTAACAATATAGAAAATTTAAATGTTCGTAAACCTTTTAAAATAGATCTTGAATTTTTCAAGAATTTTTAGGGAGGAGGACACTTTTAAGAAACGCGCAACCCCATTTTGTCAGTTTTAAGAAACGCACTAGTCATTCTTTTTTTTGTCGCAATTTATGCAAGAGTTTTTTTTTGAGGGTTTTCCTAAAAATAATTATTAAAATGATACGAATTTTTATAATCAATTATTCAAAAATGTAAACTAAACAAATGAAAATTAAATGAATAAAAAAAATATACATAAATATAATTAAAAATTATTTTAATAAAAATTAAACAAAATCAGCCTTACGAAGAAAGCAATTAAAAAACAAAAACAATCAATCAAATAGCACAATAATAATTACAGGAAATTAATAAATATAGTAATGAATATGTAAGTGACTATCGTCATGAATTCATATTTCAAATTGAATTAGCAATATTAATAAGAGATAAATATGACTAATTAAAAAGAATTTAAAAAGTAAAAAAGTACCTTATGATTTTATAAATGATATAAATAATTTTAAGCATTTTTTGAAATAAATAAATATACACAAAAAATATTATCTGATTTATTTAGTAAAATAGAAATATTCTATTTTAATTCATTTTATATAATTATAAATATCATATATAGATAAATTATTTGTTAATTAAAGTTACTTATTTTTACTATCATGCAAAATAAATTCAAAAAATATATAACTTATAACTCAAAAAATGAAATGATTACCCCGCAGTGCGGCAGAAAAATACGTGTACGGGACTATTTAAATATAAATGACCTTAAATTAATTATTTAGACCAATAAGTCATGATAATACATATAATATGAATTTTTGATAATAAAAATTGAGTTCATCCTTTTAAAATGATAAATAAAATATAGTGCATTCATAATTATTTTTAACAAATTATGCAATTTGTGGACATGATATTTTTATTAAAAATTAATTTAATAATAAATTCAGAAATTATTGACATAATTATTTAGATGGTTTTTTATAAATATGAGAATATTTAAAAGTATCAAAAATTTATATAATGATAAAGGATTACAATATTTTAATGGACTAATCCCTGAAAAGTTTGTCTTGAATTTTTAAAATCAAAGTCTACGGGACTATTCTAATTAAATAATCTAAATTATTATTTAATGTTCGATTATTTATAAAAGTTATTACAATCGATCTAAAAAAGATTATTATTAAAATGGAGAAATCAATTAACGGCAAACAAATAAATTTGAATAATCGAATTTATTAATTAAAATTATCTTTATACGTAATGGAATAGAAACAATGATAACTAAAAGAAACTTTATGACAAATAAAATAAAGCTACAAGAATTATAGATAAGAGCATTTTATTTATTTTTTAATTTTTCGATGAAAAAAATAAATTTATAGTTGCAAAAATAAAAGTGCAAAAAAAGCACCATCGGATTCAACCAAAGACACTTAAAACTATATTTTAAATTTTTATTTTTGCCAAAATTACAATTTTTATACAACTCTGTTAAAAAATCTGTTTCTAATAAAGGCTATAGAAAGATGCCAAAGATATTTTACTTTATTACAGTTAATGTTTACAAGATTTCAAAAAAAAATATTATATTACCTTAGAATATTTTGCGTATCTATAAAAAATATTACTCAGAATCAAACTATGAAAAATTGAAAAAATAATTTCATATATTAACACAAAAATATGTCAAAGATTTGACAAGTAAAATTTAAAAATGTCAATCATTCAAAGAAGAAAACTTGCCCGTATTTTGACATTATGTTCAAATTTAAGAGAATTTTCTCGAAAATATAAAAAAGATAAAGTTTAATAAATTAATAATTTAATTTAAATTAAGCCCCAAAACTGATAATTGCGAATTAATTTACTATGAAATTTTTATTTAGATTTTATAGTTTTTACGAAAATAAACTGATATCATTATAAAATATTGGATACAAAAATAATAAATAAATGGTTGCAATAAAAGATAAATGAATTATACTTTAAATTAAAAAATTATTAAAGCATTATACAAAAAATAATGAAATAGCCCAATAAAAATAACAGCAAAACTATCGAAATGGTTCAAAACAACTCACGACCATTAGCAAAGATTATTAAAATAGAGAATAGATAACCATAAATGTTTAAACAGATTTAATATGGTATTAGCAACATAAATAAATTTCAAAATCATTAAATATCTAAGAAATGTTACTAAAATAATTACCAAATAAGGCCAAAAAGGCGAAAACAAAATTAAATAATATTAATTTATTAATAATTGAATTCAAGAAATAACAGAACAATATTTATTACAAAAATAATAAGCATTTAGTATACAAAAGGATCGAAGATAATAATCAAAAAATAATACTAAATTGTCATTATTTGCCTTAGATCCTTTTCAATTCGAAATTGAACAAATATTTGAAATGCATTCAGCAATTATTCTTAAACAAAAAAATGCTAAAAATAAATAAGATTCCAATATTAAATTAAGAAATACAACAATATTTAAAAATTTTAAAATTTTTTAAAATTATCTTTATCCAAAAACAATAAAAAAAATAATAAAGGGCATAGTCAAATATTATTGTATTATGAAACTTTTACAAAATCAAGCATTAAAACATTTATTACGAATAAATAATAATTTGTGTTTTGCCGAACTTGGTCAGCTTTAGATCCTTGACCTAGCGACTAATAATACCAAATGGGCAATATTTGTTTTGTGAACTGATCAGACATGCAAACATGTGACTTGATACAAAAAAATAAAATTAAACACATTGCTTAGAAAACAGTGTAAATAATAAAGAATATAGTCAACTATACCAAATAATAATAAAAATAATTATAAACCTAGACAATCAGAAACTAATAATAATTTAAAGAATAATTAAATCTTCAATTAATTTGCGACATGAAAAAATGGATTTGACTTGACAAGATTCCCAAAATTCATCTTGAATTCAAGGCTAAAAAAAATTTGTTTGTAAAAAAACGCAATTTTGTTTTTAGCACATTATAAAAATTAAAAATTCGAATTATATATACACATTATGAAAACTAATGTTTTTTGCAATTGACTAAAAAACTCTACTTAACCATTGATTTGATGTTATAAAGTCAATTTTGAATTTATACACAACTTTTAGTATGTTTTTGAGGGTTACTTTTAAATCAAATATTTAATTATTTAATTTTGTAATATTTCTATAATTCTAAAATTTAAATTCTTTGTAAAATTTTATTTTTGCAAGAATTTGGAGAAAAAAATGTATTGATCACGAATCTGAATTAAGATATTGAAAATCAATATTTTTAAACGACTATGTCGCGATTGCCCTTCGCGAAAATCAAATAATTTGATTTTGCAATTGTGCACAAATTGTGCAAAATTGAATTGGCCCCAAAAACCAAAAACCAAATTAAACAATTTTCAAATTTGGGGCCAATGTTCGATTGAGTGACATTCCTCCCCCAATCCTTATCATCGGCTGTCACTCCCCCCAGCAATTTTCCGTTCCTCCCGCCTTATCAGCTTCAACTCGCCCATTCTCTCCCCACTTTTTGGCCAATATAAATAAGTGCTCAACACCAGCACTTCATCAACACACCAATCATCAGCAGCACACCAAAGTGCTGCTTCACCTCCCCTCTCTCTCTCTCTCTCTCTTCCTCTCGCCCCCCACAATTGTCCACAAGCGCCCCGTTCACCGATCAATCACCAACACAGCGCCCCCCAAGCCATTCCATGCATTGATTAAGCCCCCTCACACATTTCCGTTGTTGTACTGCTCCAACTCCTTGCTCTCCCAATTTCCCCCATTTTGACCAATTTCAATGCGATCTTTTTGTGATGGGCTAATAGGGCCAAATTGTTCACATTTTTTACTTTGTGGCCCATTTGGCCGATTTTGCCCCCCTCAATTGTCCTCCCCCATTGCTCACCAATTTCAATGGTTTAATTACCCAAGTTTGAGATAAAATTTGGTGGTAATTTTCTGTGCTTTTTGCGGCCCATTCCGACCATAGTCCCGTCTCGATCGCCCCCAGCCCCTTTGTGCTCTCCCCCAATTTGTTGAAAGTCCTGCACCCAAGTGCAGGCATTGTCGGACTCCACCGCGCCCACACCCGCACACAACAGGAGTTCGGACAACTAGAATAATAAATAAATCATCTTCATAATAAAATAAAAGTCGAATAATTAATCAAAAAATAAAACTGATGTTTTATTATTTTATAAATTTTGATATCTCTTTCGAATCAATAAATAAAATTATTAATTACTCTAAGATTAAAATTCTCAAAATAAATCAAAAATGTTATATTAAAAAATGAAAACTCTCTCATAATAAATTATTATTTATTTAACAAAAATATAGAACAACTAATTTACAATCAAATTTATGCGAATTTGAGCAGCTACAGCATAATATCCCTTTTGATATCTCATCAGAGCAAATTCATCGCGATCCCGAAAAGCTCTATAAATTAAAAAATGGAAAATATTAATTAAGGAAAATTTAATTAATTCCTGCTAGAATAACTTTTTATATTACTAAATCTAAAAAGTCGTACTATTGTTAAGATTGGTGTTTGTCCCCGAACCTAGGGGAGGAAAAGTCGGACATTGGGGAGGAAATTCAACGACAAAATTAGTCGGGGATGGCCGGAGGAAATACAGAAAATGTCGAGGAGCAAAACCCTCGTCTGGAAGTAAATTTTCATTGAAAACCAAGAAAAAGAAATGAGAAATTTTGGCAATTCTGCGGAAATTAATTTACAAGTTTAAAATTGACTATTGAATTCATTTTTGTTATTATTTTTGGATGAAATTTGTGGGTTTAATAGCGTTTTGTCAATATCTTATTAATGAAAAATATTTTTTAAAAAATTTTACAAATCGAAAACATAAATTAAATTAATATTGGCTAGAAATAACAACAATGAAAGAAAAGGACGAGCATATGAAATGTAAAAAAATATGAAAATACAATCAATTAAAATCTTAGGGCAAAACGTTCAAATATTTTAATGAATTTATTTTATTTAAACATTTTATCATGAAAATTTTTTGATAAAATGAAAATCATTACTAATTATTACCATTTAATTTTGGGAAATCTATATAAATTAATTTAAATCCTTTATAAACTGATACATAAAAATTAAAATTTTTTAAATTAAGCCTGGGCAACTTTTGGAAATAAATATTAAACTTTAAATTCTAATAATAATAGAAAAAGTAATACAAAAAATTACCTAAAAAGAATAAAAGCGATAAAGCAATTTCATAAAAATTTTTTGTAAATATACTATCATTTAATTAATTAAAAAAATTAGTCGTGAGAATACTCAAAATAATCTATGTTATTATAAAGGATGGTTGTTATAATTAATTGAATTTATAATAAAGCAAAAATTGGAAAACCAAACCAATGCTAACTTGTCAATCCGAAAATTTACAATATTTAGACAGCATGAAAATATTATTTTGAACCCAATAAAAACAACTATCAGTAAAAAGCATGTATAAAATCTTTGCCAAAAAAAAAGTTTAATATAAAACGAGATCAATTTCATTGCTTTTATCGTGCTTTTATAGGATTTATAAAAGCGAGAATGTTGATTAGAATTTTATTAGAACTAAATGATTTTACAGCTAATATAAATTGAAATTTCAGCAAATTCCTTTTCAAAAAGGCTGATTTTATTAAAGTAAAAATTTTAATGAAACAATTCAAAAATATTGATGAACTAAAAAATAATTGAAATTGAGCGCAATAATGAAGTTGTTAGTATTGAGTTATGGTGACATTTTTTATACCATTTCGACTCATTCTTATGTTGACAAATCTGTTAGCAAATTGCATTAAAAATTATAAAAAAAAAAAAAAAAATTTCCAGTCAGCGCCTATCGGGACCAAAGCTGGGACCGCGCCGTGATGCGCGATGTGCGATTCGCGGCATTTTTTTTGCGCGATCCGTCGCGGTAAAAAAGCGTTTTTTAAAGGCAAAACAAGTCGTTGCTTGGCTTTTAATTGCAAAAATTTGGTAATTTTTTCGACAAAATTTTTAAGCATTCGCATAAAAATTACAAAAATTTTCCGGTGGCGCCTATCGGCACCGCCGGACCCCCTCCCCTCGCTCATTTCCCAAAAGTTTTTTGGAAAAAGGCGCCGTAAAAAAATTGTTAAAAATCATTTCTGATCCCAAATGCACTGAAATTTACGAATTGCTTATTTTTTCCCCAAAATTGTAAATTCGATAATGGGAGGTGAAAATTATATTATTTAATCACTATAATCGAATAAATTGTAAAATAACTGATTTGAAACAATTTAGCAAAATATCCTGATTTTAGACCCTAAAATCTGATTTTTTGGCCATGATGGTCTGATTTTTAAAAATTTTCGATCACACCCCTATTTTAGATGACTGGAACCCTTTCAGTAATTTTGAAACTAACCCACCCCCCCCCCATTCAGTTCCATTGCAAATTTTGGTATATACCGTGATTTAACTAATTTTTTTATAAGAAAATAAAATTTTTTTTTTAATGATTTAAAGAATTGGAAAAAATTTAATATGCGCGGTGCGCGGCCGCGGTTTTTTTTTGCGCGATGCGCGGCCGCGGTTTTTTTTCTGTGCGCGCCCCACCCCTGATCGGGACCGCCGGTCCCATTGTTAACCAAAAGTTTTGTTTGAAAAAGCACCGCAAAGAAAAGTGTTGTGTTCCTTGAAAGGAACTGCCACTTTTCCGTTAGACTTTAATTTTTCGCACGATTTTTTTTTACACCAGCATAGCTAATTTTTATCACAAGAAATTTAAATTTTACGTTATACTTTTAAATTTGAAAATTTATCTATAATAGTAATGACGAAAATTACACCTTTTTCCAAATATCTAAATATAAATTTATTTATATTGTAAGGATTTTAGGTGGGGTCGAACATGAACTTAGTTTTTGAATGCTGGGGGCGTAAATGTAGAGGCGCAAATGTGGTGGCGCAAATTTGGACTTACCGTGTGAAAAGCAAAAAAAATAAATAAATATATAATATTTGAACATTTTAAACTTGTTTGAATAAATTTGTAAAAATGTGGTTTTTTGCATGCCAAATGAGGCTTCTGAAAATTTAAATTTGCTTACCCTGGAAATTTCCTTATATTTCCTAAATTTCTCTTTCTCTCTTTTGTGTGCTAAAAATAATTAAAAAGTAATCTATAATAAAAAAGTGAAAATAAACGATTAATTTAGTTCATGGCTTTAATTTTACTAATATTAAAATAAATTAAATTTAAACAATTAATAAGAAAAGTGAATCCTGTTTGATATTAGAAGATTTACCCTTTCAACAGAATGAAAAAATGCCCTGGAGAAATAAAAACAATTTAATAATTTGTTGTTTCCGCCCACTGCTGTGAGTCTACGCCGTCGTATGGGAGAAAGGCAGAATTAAAAAAAAAAGAAAATTTGCTCCCGATTAAACCGTGGAGGCACAAACGATCTTGAAAAATAAAAACATAAAACAATGAAAAATATTCTAAAAATATTCAGCCATAATATTTTAAGTAAAAATCTAAAAAAAAAGAAAGAAAAAATATTTGAATATTAAATAAAAGAATTATAACAAAATAAATTAAAATATTGCAATTGGAATTTGTGGTAAATGATATTAGAAAATTTGAATAAGATAAAAATGATACATTTAATAATCCCGGATAATATAAATTAATAGTAAATATAAATTCTGATGATTAAAATCGAAAGGTAAAAAAAATGTGTAATTTTTATTCAAATAAAAACATTTAAATGAAGCCATTCACGCTTGAAACGTTTCCAAATGTGGGTGCTGCTGGACTTTTGATATTTAGCCGAATGCACCAAATTTTTTATTATGCTTCGAAAAAAATTAGATTTTAAGAAAGTATTTATTAAATTAATTTTACAGCTTCATATAAAAATGGTACACGCTTCTAAAGATTTAATAATAATATAAATCTTATAACAAAATGTTAATTGTTTTTTTTTTTTTGCTCGCTGATAAAAACAACTTGATCATTAAACTTTAAATTGATTTGAATAGCATCTGATTTTATTTAAAAAGTTTATTAAAAATAACCCTTTAGATATAATAATCATATATTATTTAATTGAAATAAATAAAAACACGAAAATATTCATGAAGATTTTTATTAAATTTTATTTTATTAAAAAATTTAAAAATGAAATCCATTTTAAAATTATGAACCAATAATTATTTATAACATACAGAGAATTTGAAGAAAAATAAAAGCTCTAAGGCAAAACCAGTCGCAAAATTTTCTTATAGATATAGGAAAATTAATTAAATATTAAAAGAATGAAAGAAATGATACTTTTATTTTACAATGAACTAACTCTCCATGGGCCGCAATGAAAAATATATTTTATAAAACTTAATTACTTGAAATAAAACTAGCAATTATTATAACGTAAAATTTTAACTTAAAATTCATTAGATTATATTTTTTGTAAAAAATGATGTTTTACAACAATGATAAAAATATACTGCTTTAACACCAATTAAATAATTATTTGGGACAATTTGAAGGCAATTTTACATTTTCTATATTTATGAAATATTAACATAATTTATTAAATCTTGTCATTAATAAATTATTACTACGCTTCTTTCAAATTAATTTGTGTAGTTGAAATTAATAATATTATTTTTTTACAATAAAATATTAAAATTACAGTTATAGAATTTCTTATTTGTTTTCTGATTAGCTCGTGTGTTCTAGCGCAATGTCTTTGAAGTAAATTTTTCTGAGGATTTTTTTGTATTTTTATTTATTTATTAATTTATACAATTGGAAAAATTATTTTGTTAATATTAATCATTTTATCTAATATCTTCCTATTTAGATATTAGTTCACTTTTTATTATAAAATATTTTTGGTTCTAAAGTTTTTTAATTTTATTGTAATTAAAAAAAGAAATTTAATGTTCCAATGTAACGATTTAATTAAAAGAAATCAAGCATGGTCATCTTTATTGGTAATTTTTATTTTTAACAATATAGTGTATATCTCATTTCTTGTTATATTTTTTAAAAGCAAAAAAAAAAAACTTTTTAGACAGATATCAAAATGGATATTTGGTTTTTAGTTTTTTTTTAAATCATACAAATTTTTAAATATTGTGACTTTTTTAAATATTTTTACAAAAATCTCCAATGCTAATATAAATCCTATAATTCCTTTTTTACATTATTATTAACTCAAAAAAGATTTCAGAATCGCATAATGTTCGTGATTTGGGCAATATTGAATCGAGACTTAATTTTTCAGAACATATAAACAAAAATGTACGAAATGCATATCTTAAAATTTTCCAGAATTTTCAGAGTAGGAAATTTTCTGTGCCACATTTATACTATATTTAATCACCTAGAATTTTTAACATTTAATTTATTTTTTATTTTCTTTTATTACCGTATTCATTTTGTATTTTTTATTTGATCAATTTTCTGTTGTTTTGGTTTTTAATTTGCACCATGAAAGAGCACTAATGTGCCTTTGGCTTGTTCGGTAAAATAAATAAATTAAATTAAATTAACTAAACTAATTTAATAAGTTCTAATAAAATAATATAATATATTATTTAAATACCAAATTAATTTACTAACATTTTATTAGTGTTATTTAAATTAACAAGTTTTCAACACAAATATAAAAATCTTTATAGAGACTAAATTTCTTTTTACTTGTTTTAACCTTTTTTAAAATATCTTGTAATTCTGAGGTTGGAGTCTCAATGTCGTAAATTTAATCATTTTTTGGAAAAAAAATCTGCTAACAAATCGCAATAAAAAGTACAAAATTTTCCCGGCGGCACAATTAAAACTATTAACTTTTTTCTCTCTTTTTTTGCCGTAATTTTATCGTGAAGTTGATAATAATGATATTATTTTGGTATTTTTTTAATTTATTTATAGATAAACGACTAATTATTTATTAAAAACAAGTTTAAAATAAAACATTTATTTTCATAAATTTAAAAGTAAAACTTTTGAAAAAAATTTGCTTATTTTTTGCAGGCGAGTATTTTTCATATTTTTAGCTTTATTAACTTTTTCCTATTCATTATACTTAATAGCATCTAATTATCCGGTTTAATTATCTTTTTCACCATTATCTCATTAATAGGTTTAGGTTTATTGGATATAGTTTATATATATTTTTTTAAAATTTAATGAAATTTTCATATTAAATTTTATTTTCTTTCGCATAAATCATTTAATGAATTGAATCACAACAAAAAACAGTAGAAAACATAAAAAATCATATGGAACCTAAAGTCTTTGGACGATAAAAAGATCGAAAATAATTGGATATTAAAGTAAATGAATCATTAAGAAAATATATGTATTGTAGAAAAACCCTTTGAACGAACATTTGCACTTCAAACGTTGGATTTCTAAAGTTAACTTATTGAAATTTTAACCTTTCAATGGAGAACACTGAAGAACCCAATGCCCTCTTTTTCTAATTTTCACTACGAATTAAAACATGATCTTTTTTCGCATAATCAGTGAATTGAAATTTTCGTTTCTTTAATAATAAATATTATTTTTTAAAGTTCAATGTTCTAAATATTTTCCCAAATAAAAAATTGAGTGCCCTCTTTTCTGTTTCATCAAATCTATTTGCATTTTTATATTTCTTAAAATAATTTAATGTTATTTCTTTTTGTTTTAATATACTGGCCATTTGTGCATTCTTAAACTGACCAAATTTGGCGCCATTTCGGCATAACGTTTGATATTATTAAATGTATAATAAAATATTCGACAATATAGAACAATTTGTAATAATTCAGGTTTAATTTTTAATTTTTTAATTTAATTAATTTGTTTTTAAAGAAAATTATTTATTGGCGAGCTTGGAAATGCAATTCATCTATCAATTATATATAAAAAGATGTATAGACCAAATGATTAAGAGAATATTCCAGAAAGTCCTATAATTTATTTTTATAATTTTTTTAATTGCAAATTTAAATCTAATTAAAAGAAGCCCTGAGAAATATAAATAATTAATGCATTTTTTTGAAAAGGTAATGTTCATAATGAAATTTATAAAAATAATTTGTACTCGATCGCGAAAGTGCGAAAATGAGTAATTTTTTAAAAAATGGTTGGTGGAAATGTGGAAATTGATTATTTGGCTAAAAAATTTGCATAAAACGCAAAATAAAATGAGAGAAAATGATTTGCATAGGGCCGTCCGAACCTTTTAGCCAAAAAAGTTGCATGGAGCAGTACCTCTACACCAACAAGAAACAAATAAGTTTTCCTTTATTTACCCAATAAAAAGTTTGGCACTCGGCACTGGGATTCATTTCGCAGAAATTGAAACCACTTTTCGTAAGAACCCTGGGGTGCTCTACCCACCTGCAAAATTGGTTCCGAAACCACACGGACACCTGACCACCCCCCTTTGTTAGGAAAACCATTTGCACCTTTTTCCAAAACTGAGAAAAATATATATATTTATACAAAATATTTTAAAAAATTGTTTAAATGGCCATGAAAAAAGGATGCGGAATATTTATCCTATTTTTATATTTTAGCTTATGTTCTATAAAATAATATTTTTGGATTTTATGTGATTTATTTAATTTGTATTATTAATGTTTATTATTGATTATTATTTGTATTATTTCTTTTAATTTAATATAGAAAAATTATATTGAATTGATAAAAATTTATTTTAAATTTTTTACTAAACTTGCGACATGTACTATTTACTTGCGAAGGCGTTCTTCCATTATAGTTCAAATGGATTTTCTATTATTATATTATTTTTAGCATCAATTTGTGAAGTATTTTTGTGAATTTTGTATATTAATTTAAGCAGGTAATTTTCATTATTTGATTTTTCATATATTCGGTAATGACAATAATAATACAGAAAATTTTTTTTTTTTCTTGCATTTGCCAAAGTTTTATTGATTTAACATTTTTTAAATCATTTAAATAAAAATTATTTTGTTTTGATAATTAATTTCTTGCTCTGTTGTGAGAGAAGGAATGCTTTTTTAAATTATTATTCTATTACATCTGTTCATAATTTGTTGTATATTTTTTTATATTTTTTTTCAACATTTTATTTTAAATATTATACATTGTTTCATTTAGTATCAATTTGATCTATGCAAACCTTCATTTTATTTTAAATTTTTTTTAGTTTTTTAATCAATTTTTTGATGCAGAAAAAGGTTTATTTCAAATTCAATCAAATATTTATACAAATAGAATTTTATTTCTTAATTTTAGCTTTTCTCATGCCAATCAATGAGAATAAGAATTTATTCAATGTAACCATGTATTATTCTTAAATATTTTTGTCACTTTGTAATTGCTATGTCCAAAATGATTAAATTTACTTATGGGTCGCCTCACGACTACTGAAAAATGAGTTAATAAAATTACAGTGATAATTTTAAAATAAATCAAAGAAAAAAGAAAAAATAATTATATTAAATCAGATGTAGCTTAACAAATGTAAAACAATGCCGATTTTTGATAAAATACCAAAAAATGGAAAGAAAAAATCATATATTAAATACAATCTCGTGTTTTCGTCGTCGTTTCGTGAATTGGGTCAAGGTGATGGGCATAGATTTGAGAAAATAAAACAGGAATTAGCTCATAAAATTAAAAGAAAAAATATACAAATAAAGGTTAAAAATTAATGAAATTGTGAACTTACGAATTAATTTATATTTGCGGTTAATTTTAAATGGATTTAATTTAATTATAGCATATATACTTAAAAAAACGGCGAAGAGAAGCAACAAAACTCTAATTATAAATACTCAACAAAAAAATTATGTTAAATTACAAAAACTAAATGTTTATAAGGAATACTAGGGAGTGACGGTATTAACTAATAAAAAAAAGGAAATTATTGTATTAACAGTAAAAACATTTCTAATATTTTTTATCTAATATAAAATATTCTATATATTTTGCTGACGCAAGCAAACTCTATGTATATTCTTTTCATTTAGAAATTGATTTAATTGATTTTTTAAATTTTAATTTTACATATATGTGAATTGAAGAAAAATTTTTCTTTCTTATTTACATTATGTACATTTTTATATTTCTACAACAATATTCCTAGTTAACACTAATATTTGCCATTAATTTTCTTTTTAATATTCTTTTAGTGTTAATATTTTATTTGGTGTTTTTATGAGAGTATTTTTGTAGGTGGTATTAATCAAATTAGTTTAGATAAATAAAAAAAATGTTTCCTTTGAAAATCATATTTTGGTTGAAATTAATTTGCTCACTTTGGCATATTGTCATTTCGATGAACAACAATTACATCCAAACTCACAACAAGCAAAAGTATGTCCAGGATTCAACTGATGGTCATTTTATAACTCAATCTGATCAGACTGATTTTCCATATAATTATCCAAGTGTGCATGATCTGCAAACTAATTACCATTTGGCGAATGAACAGCAGGATATCATGGTGGACAACAATCCCTTCGCACCTAGTCAGCTATTAACAGAAGGCTTATCAGCATATGATCAAAATGGCATGGCATTGCATTCAAATTCAATGTCACTGATTAGTTCATATAATCCGGAGAACATAAATGATGCTTCAGCCCTTCCATTTTGGCATGATCGTTATAACCAGAATTTTTCAAACTATCGCTCAGTGGAACACAATTATATAAACAACCACAATGATGTAATAATACCAACAAGTCATCAATCAAAGTATGGCCTTGCTCCATTTCCGAATGATTATCATTATGGCAGTAAAACTTCGCCAAACTTTACATCTTTTTATGCTATGGTCAATCCTGGTGAATTTGGTTCACCATCGCAGTTAAATGATTATCGCAATGGATCTTGCTGTTCTTCAACCCTTACATCAGAACTCAACCCAATAATTAATCAACATATTGGCAATGTGACGAAGCCAGACAATCGGATGCAAAATGATGCACTTCATCCATTGTCGTTTGCTAATAAGCATAGTCGCAACGAATCCCCAAACGCACTGCAAGGTTCTTTCTTATATTATCGTAAAAAGTAAAAATTCGGATTAACTTTTGGTGCATGATTTCCGGAATATAGAAAATTTTAGCGACTAGGATTCCGTAATATCTTGGCCCCTTAAACATGTCTGGTTCCAATCATATAAATTGCCTAATCATCCATAAATATACTGGAAAAAATGCCAAACTGTAAATTAATTTTGCAGAACGGAGGTGAAATTTACCAGGATTTTATAACTTGACTTTAAATCCATTGAGTTTTTGTTTTATACTAAATAATTTTAATAATAAAATATAGAATCGGATGATGCTATTTGGAAAATTGGTCTCTATAGAAAAGGCATTGATAACGAGATTGAATGCACTCAATGCATGAAGCCAATTAATTGCGCAGGTGGCAAGCACCCGTCCAAAGCAATTAAGCATCTTAAAACTGTTCACAAAGACAGCGATTACGTACACAAATATGAGGAGTTGTTGAAGCAAAAGAATGAGCATATTGGGCAAATGGAAAATAAAATAAAATTGGATAACGGTAATTTTTAATAATGTTATTTTTATATTATTGGAAACTATATTTTAATTAATGATGAAGGATGTGATTCAATTAAAAATTTTTAAATATTTTAAAAATTTGAAAATAGAATTTTCTGGCAATTCTTAGTAAAACCCGTATCAGGAAAGCCAAATATTAATCCTTTTTTGGAGCTCGAGCCCACGATACCTTCTTCTTTTCAGCTGAATTTTCAAACAGATGTATTTTTTTTACTAAATATTCTTCAATTTATTATTTAATTTATGGATTTATTTGGTAAAATATAATTGAAAAAACTTATTTTTTTCAAAAACATTTATTTTCAATTCATTAAGGAAGCCCAGTAAAAATTATCAGAAAAAACAACAGAATCAAATTTTCTAATTTCATCGAAAAATATCCAGCTTTAGAAAAGTTGGGGTTAACTAATGAAAAACTGGCGCAGATGTTTGATGTAAAACCCGATACTATTAGAAAATGGAAGAGCACAATGAAGAAATTCCGTGTATGATTTGATGACCCTTTGGTTTGTCAACATCTTTTATGATTTTTTGGGCACCAAGAAGTATATGTTTTAATTTTCACGCATAGCATTGAAACGATTCGTGTGGAAATATATGAACATTGTATTTATTCCCTCCCACAGAATAAATGCATTTTTGAATTTTTATATAAAAATAAATTTTTACATCATTTTCTGTTTATGAAAAAAGTTTTCATTTATTTGTATTTTAAAAGGTGCCTATTTCGCGATTTTTGTGCCTAAAAAGGAATCCTATTTATTGTTTATATGAAATTGTCTTTTCTCTTGGCCATGGGTTAAAGATGAGTACATTACCATTCAAATATTTTTTGTTGTATATTCATTAAAAAATATTTTTTCACTAATTTCTTTGTTGAATTTGGATATTTTTGACTGAAAAAATATTAAAAACATTTTTTCAAGTTCTTTTTATTTTTGTAATTTAAAATAAATTTTGTTTTTTTAAATCTTTATTTTTAAATTTAAAGTTAAAAACCTGATTTAAAGCAAGAAGAAAAATAAATTAATAAAATTCAACAGGAATCAAAATTATTCAACTATTTTGCACTTAAAATTTTTTATTGATTTTTCGGCTATATTTTAAGAAAAAAAATAAATTGTCATTTTTATTTTAGTGGTTGAGAAATTTTCATTATTGATTTACTTTAATATTTTAAAAATAAGGAAAATAATTTATTCTATGTGATGGGGACGAACCAAAAAAAATCAAAGAAAGAAACGAGGTTTAGCCACCTGACTATATGTTTCCCGTTACTGGACGGTTTAAAAAACTGATCAAATATACTTCTTCCCAAAAAATTTCCTTTTCTCCAATTTTCAAAAAAGTTTTCTCTCTTCAAAGCCCCATTCTTTCCAGTGCTTAAAAATTTCGTGTTTCGTGACAAAACAGGAACACGAAACACGACATCCCTGATGTATATCGTCCTCAAGAAATTCTTTAATGTTTACGATGAAAAATCCAAGGTTTTTTCATTTTTCATTTTGATTTCCATTTTTTATATTATCTTATTTTACACAAAACATCTGCGCCATTTTTTCAGTAGAAAGTCCAAATTTTTCTAAAGCTGGGTAATTTTCTTTAAAATTATCAAATTTGAATCTGTTTTCATTATTATGTTCCTGTACACTTCCTAAATAACCATGGGAGAAAATTATTGTTTTTTGAAAAATATTTTTGTTTTTATCGTTTAAAACAATAGGTAATCTTTATGAAAATTTAGCTAAAAAATTAAGGCTTTGTTGGATGGAGTTACCCAAATTGTTTTGTCTGGCACTGATTTTTTTTATAAAAGACGCACGTCATTGCCATGCATAGGACCGAATAATAAAATTAGCTGTTAATTTTATTTCATTTCAATTTTTTTCCATCTTTTTAGTTTGGTTTAACAACTCCTCATATTTGTGTACCTAATCGCTGTTTTTGTGAACGCTTTTTATTTTTAAGATAACATTATCCATTTTTATATTATAAAATTTAAAAATTATTAAAAAAAATTCCCTTAAAATAAAATAATGCATCTTCAGACTCAATAACTTAAGCAAAAAATTAATACGCAGTTGTAAATTAACATTCAATGAGCCTTACAAGACCATGATGATAAAGGAATACAAAAATTTTACTATCTTTTATGCTACAAAACATTAAAAGGGAATGAAGTTTTGATATTTTGCTAAATTTAAAATATATAAGAGTGCAAAAAAACAGCATCAATGTATAGATTTTCTATTTTTACATTTAAGGAATATTAAATAAATTTTTTAAATTAAAATTCAAAAGATTTTAAATTTTAATTAAGAAAAAAAGATATTTCAATTAAGGTGTGATTATAAGAAAAAAATAAAAATTATTTGAATTAAACGGTTCCTTTAATAAAAAATTTTTGAACAAAGATTTGTCATTTGTGTTGCAATTTTTTCAATTTCATAAAAAAGTCTAACAAAAATAATTTATTATTATTTATTCGCCAGAAATTCGTAAAACGCAAAATATTGACTGATCAAAGAAATAACCAAACAAACTAAGCACTCCCTAAAAAAATATATAAGAAGTTTCAATAATTTATAAAATTACTTTTTAAAAATGAAAGCAAATTTATTCATTTTAGTGAATTAAAAAATATATATATCAAAATTTTAATAAAATGTGATGATACTCTAAAAGTTTTATTTAAATTAATTTATAGTTTTATTTTAAATAATTGAATTAATTAGAAACTTATCTTATAATATGTATTATTTAAAATAAATATCTTAAAATTTCTTAGAAATAAAAAGCTAATTAAAAACAACTAAAAATAATGAATTTTTTTAAATTGTTTTATTCGAATACAGGATTTTTAAATTTATGAAACAATAAAGCATAATAATTCGATAATTAGTTGATTTAAAGATATTACTCCAAGCAAACTTGTAACATTAAAACAGGGATTTCATGATTGTATTGTAGTAGAAATTTGTCCTATTTTAAAATAAAAAAGTAAATTTATTTATATTTAACCTGAAGAGATAAGCTAATTAATATAATCTCAATTATTTCGATAATACATAAATTAAATAAAAATTAAATATAAATAAAGTGACAAAATGTAATTGAGTAAGTGATGCAATTTTTACTTTCATTGTTTGAGGTATAAAAAATATTAAACAAGACTTTTTAAACATTAAAGCAAATATGGTAACATTTTCATGACTAAAGACCTCTGTGTCAAAATGTGAACTTTTGCATAAAAATAAATACTAACAAAAATGTGCATAATGTAAAACACCTATAAATAATGTAAATAACATTGAACAAATTGTTTTTTTTTTTGACAATGCTTATGCTTGGACTAATCAAATCACTACATTATTAGCATTAAAATCAAAAAAAAATTTAAAAGAAACTAATAAAAATAAAGGCATATGTATAAAATTGTATATTTTAGGATGACAAACGAATAGTTTTTTACTATTTTCCTTCATTTCACTTTGGAAATTTTTAGCTAGGTTTTAAAGCTAAATTAAATAGTTTATCAAAATAAGTTTTTATCATTTAAATAGCTTGTTTTCGATTTAACAAATATTGTAGGGTATTTCTGTGCAGATCAAGGTTTGTGGTTCAATATTGTGACGCATTAAAATAAGTGTTTTATTGATTTAAAAAGGATTTACTTTTCAAGACTATCCTTTTTTTTTCTTATTACGCATACTAAATATTTATTTCCTTTCTCTATCAGATAATTTTAATCAAAATTTAAATAGCAAATAAGCTTTACTTCTTCATTTTAATGCATAAAGTATTTTAATTTTTATATTCTATATTCCTATTCGCTTACTGTCCTTCGTTATCAGTACCGTATGAAATTTTATTTACAAATTGCCTCAATTTTTGATTTCATCCTTCTCCTTCCATTTACAATCGGATTAATTTTTTGTCAAATTTAAATAAAATTTTAAATGATTATCGTATAAGATATTCACACCTTTTATTTAAGTAAAAATAATATTATTTTAGAGCTAGTCTTCTTTTTAAATTATGGCCATGATTATTTGTCTTATTTTTAACAAACATTAAAAATGATAAAGTTCATCGTCAGTATCATTACTTTTTAAGAATACTGTTTTATTTTAAGCATTCTATAATTATTATTTTTTTCATTTCTTTGTTTGGAAAACACAAAAATTGAATTTCCTCTTCATTCATTAAGTTAAAATTTGCTTTTTTATTTAAACATATCTTAATTTTAAGTTACTCCACATACTTTCACTAAATATATTTTTATCCAAAGAATAATTTTTTACGATTCAATAACAATTTTTATATTAAAGTTATAATTTTGTTATTTCATTTTCATCGATAAATTCTCTATTTGTTAAATATGTTTGTTTGATTTTGATCAATCTATTCACTAAACCTCATCTTGGGAAAATTTGATACTTTTTACAGTGCATAATCGGGGATGTTAAAAATGAGCACTATAATAATATAAAATGAAGGCCAAAACGGGCGCCGGACTTTTCGACAGATGAATTTCTACAGCATAGGATATTTCGACAGAAATATTATAAATTTTGGAAGATGACTTTTCGACAGTAAAAAATAATTAAGTTTTAAATTTAATGGTGTTGTAAAATCATAAAACTTTTATCCAAAAAGCAACAAAATTAATCCAAATCAGTATTGAGATAATGTAATTTAAAAATCAAAAATCAAGAAAATAAATAAATAAAATGAGTGAAGAATTTTTAGAAAATTTTCATTTTTTAGAATGTATTTTCCTGAAATTTTGAGTCAATTATTTAAATAAATTTAGTAAAAACTGACAAACAATATATTTATTTTAATAAGAAAGTTTTTACTGTCGAAAAAAGTGTCATGCTTTTTTTGAGAAGAACGCACAATAAAATAATGTAAATTTGAACACTAAAAGAATCCATGGGCAAATAAATTTTTGTTTTTTCTTCTATTGCAAGTATTCAAATATTTGGCAAAATTTGTTTTTATATAATTTTAATGCATATTTATTTATTTATTAGCTTTAAAATTTAAATTTCATGTATTGCGGACGTTTTTTTTTTTGAAACATAGGTGTGATTAACTTTCTTTTTTTAATTATAGGTAAATTAAAGATGTTTTATAGTAATAGTTAGATTTCAATCAGTAAATCTGCAGACCTAAATAATCTGTATAGCTTTATTATTTTCATTACCGTTAATATTTCTAAATACAGTTTTATGCACAAAAAAATTATTGTTGCAATTTATATCTTGAATATTTTTTTTTCTGAATTTTGATGTTTTAATTTTTTTATGGTTTGAAGTTAATTATAATTCTGCTCCACCTTAATTTAGGTTGCAATTTAATTTATTTTTCACAATGTATAATATATTTTTGTTTTTATTTTGTAAATATAATAAATTTACGTTAAAAGTCTGCATATTATACGTAAATTTAAATTTTGCAAAAATTATACAGCGAGTCTTGTTCATAATCCAGTAAAATTATTATTTTTTAACAGAAATAAATTCATTTCGTATTAATATTTGATGCATACTTTAATTCTTTAAAAGCATAATTTTTATGACAGTTTTTTTTTGAATATTAATTATGAATAATTTTTAATAGCATATTAAAAAAATTTTGTTAAATAAATTGTATTTAAATGTCTCTTTATTTCAAATGATCAGTATCGAAACGTTCTTCTGAAGACTTTTTGCAATTATTTAATAAAATTTCAGGAATATATTAATAAAAAATGTTAATCATTTAATCATTTATTTGAATATTTAAGACCTGATGATTTACATGGAAATAGATGTAGTTGCAAGAAGTTGATTTAGAAAATTGTTTTCTTTTCCGCTATGCGTAATATTTCATATTTAGTTTTAAAAATTTTGAAAAAATCGCACTGCAAAAATCGTTTTTTAAAAACGTCGCCTTAAATTTTTTAACTCATTATTTGAACGTGTAAGTAATTTATTGGTAAATGGGATATTGAATGGGTTGGCTTCAGTGTTCGTGAAAGGTGGGATATAGAGGTTTCAATAAACCCATATTGAATGTGGCAAAGCAAAACCATCCCCGGCGGGGGACAAGAGGAGAGAGTCTTGAACTTATTAGAAAATTCTGAAAATGGACTCAAATTTTTGTTTTCTATTCAGAAAGAAATTTTCGTTTTCTATCACAACTTTCAGCTTGTACATTTAGGAAAATAGGCCTAATTCTCGAACTTATTAGAAAATTCTGAAAAATGGACTCAAAATTTTTGTTTTCTAATCAGAAAGAAATTTTCGTTTTCTATCACAACTTTCAGCTTGTACATTTAGGAAAATAGGCCCAATTCTCGAACTTATTAGAAAATTCTGAAAAATGGACTCTAAATTTTTGTTTTCTATCCAGAAAGAAATTTTCGATTTCTATTACAACTTTCAGCTTGTACATTTAAGAAAATAGGCCTAATTCTCGAACTTATTCGAAAATTCGGAAAAACGGACTCAAAATTTTTGTTTTCTATTCAAAAAGAATTCGATTTCTATCACAACTTTCAGCCTGTACATTTAAGAAAATATGTCCAATTCTCGAACTTATCAGAAAATTCTGAAAAATGGACTCAAAATTTTTGTTTTCTAATCAGAAAGAAATTTTCGTTTTCTATCACAACTTTCAGCTTGCACATTTAAGAAAATAGGCCTAATTCTCGAACTTATCAGAAAATTCTGAAAAATGGACTCAAAGTTTTTGTTTTCTATCCAGAAAGAAATTTTCGATTTCTATTACAACTTTCAGCTTGTACATTTAAGAAAATAGGCCTAATTCTCGAACTTATTAGAAAATTCTGAAAAACGGACTCAAAATTTTTGTTTTCTATCCAGAAAGAAATTTTCGATTTCTATTACAACTTTCAGCTTGTACATTTAAGAAAATAGGCCTAATTCTCGAACTTATTAAAAATTCTGAAAAAGGGACTCAAAGTTTTTGTTTTCTATCCAGAAAGAAATTTTCGGTTTCTATTACAACTTTCAGCTTGTACATTTAAGAAATAGGCCTATTTCTCGAACTTATTAGAAAATTGTTTTCTATCCAGAAAGAAATTTTCGTTTTCTATCACAACTTTCAGCTTGTACATTTAGGAAAATAGGCCTAATTCTCGAACTTATTAGAAAATTCTGAAAAATGGACTCAAAATTTTTGTTTTCTAATCAGAAAGAAATTTTCGTTTTCTATCACAACTTTCAGCTTGTACATTTAGGAAAATAGGCCCTAATTCTCGAACTTATTAGAAAATTCTGAAAAATGGACTCAAAGTTTTTGTTTTCTATCCAGAAAGAAATTTCCGATTTCTATTACAACTTTCAGCTTGTACATTTAAGAAAATAGGCCTAATTCTCGAACTTATTCGAAAATTCTGAAAAACGGACTCAAAATTTTTGTTTTCTATTCAAAAAGAATTCGATTTCTATCACAACTTTCAGCTTGTACATTTAAGAATATGTCCAATTCTCGAACTTATTAGAAAATTCTGAAAAATGGACTCAAAATTTTTGTTTTCTATCCAGAAAGAAATTTTCGATTTCTATTACAACTTTCAGCTTGTACATTTAAGAAAATAGGCCCTAATTCTCGAACTTATTAGAAAATTCTGAAAAACGGACTCAAATTTTTGTTTTCTATTCCAGAAAGAAATTTTCGTTTTCTATCACAACTTTCAGCTTGTACATTTAGAAAATAGGCCAATTCTCGAACTTATTAGAAAATTCTGAAAAATGGACTCAAAATTTTTGTTTTCTATTCAGAAAGAAATTTTCGATTTCTATCACAACTTTCAGCTTGTACATTTAAGAAAATAGGCCCAATTCGCGAACTTATTAGAAAATTCTGAAAAACTGGACTCAAAATTTTTGTTTTCTATTCAGAAAGAAATTTTCGATTTCTATCACAACTTTCAGCTTGTACATTTAGAAATATGTCCTAATTCTCGAACTTATTAGAAAATTCTGAAAAATGGACTCAAAATTTTTGTTTTCTATTCAGAAAGAAATTTTCGTTTTCTATCACAACTTTCAGCTTGTACATTTAGGAAAATAGGCCTAATTCTCGAACTTATTAGAAAATTCTGAAAAATGGACTCAAAATTTTTGTTTTCTATTCAGAAAGAAATTTTCGTTTTCTATCACAACTTTCAGCTTGTACATTTAAGAAAATAGGCCTAATTCTCGAAAT
>SIJG01000048.1:749792-1102382 GCA_023374025.1 Heterodera schachtii
ATTTAATAATCGAGAAATGATGTGATATATAAACTAATTAATAATTTATAACAATTGACTTTTCAAGTAAGTTTGTTTTTGAAGTAGAAATAAATGATTTAATTTCAATTTATATTTTTAATATTTTTTAGAAATAAGCGAATTCTAAACGAACATTAAATATAAAGAATATTTTCACAAAACTAATTTATTTTTAGTGAGTTGAATTTTCTCAATTTAATTTGTTAACAAAACCAATAGCAATTTTTGATGGTTTAATAAATGTTTTATGTCGACGCTAAATAACATATTTTTTAACACAAAAAATGCTTAAGCGCCGCAAATATCTTTACGGGTTGACTGGATTTTAAAAAGACAGGCCCGGAACCCGGTTGCTTCAGATCATATCAGTCCGGCCCGGCTAGAACCGAATTCTCGGACGTATTAAAAATTTCGAGTGAAGAGCATCATTAAAACTTTATTTCTATAAATAAGATAATTAAGAAACATAGTATTAAAAATTCTAACGAATTAATTATTATTTCTATTTTTCTTTTAATGTTGTATATCAATGAATTTTCCAAATAATTTAATTCTCTAGTCAAAATTTGAAGGATTCTCAAAGAAAATATATAAGGAATTCTCCATAAATAAATAAAGTAGAAATTTAACACTGGCCCGCTTTTTGGACAATTTTGGGGCTGAAATATATGTGAAAAACATAGTCGCATAAATAACGCACTAAACTTTGAACAACCTATAACAGATAGCTTTTAAAGCATTATTTTTAAAAAAGATAATTATTATTTAATTTATTTTAATTAAATATTTATTTGTTATTAATTTAATTTCTGACAGGTTACTTGAAATCTTATTAGTTTTTAATTATTTTAATTTAATTACTTTAATTATTAATGTATTTTATTTTCTTGTTTTAACCTATTAAATTATGTTGTCAAAATTTTTAATTGTTTTAATGCTCACAGCCATTCGAAAAAATTTTTAAATGCTGAATTAAGCATGCTAGTATAGTTTAAATTAATTATGTCTTAGATTTAAAGTTAATTTAAAAAATAAGAAATAAAATATTAATTAATGTAGATTAAAATAAAAGAATTATTATAAAAATAATCTAATAATATGGAATGAGTAAGAAGTAAAAATTCAAAAATTTTAACTATTTAAATTTATAATTGAAATGAAAAGCTAAATATTTATTTATTTCAAGCAAATAAAAATACTTTTAATTAATGAGAACAATAAAAAAATAAAAATAAAGGATAAATTAGAAGGAGACAAATTTATTATTTAATATTTTTAATTAATAAAAATTCTATTATAATTAATTATTAGTTTTAAAGCCTAAAAACAATTAGTTTATAACTCTTTTACAAATAAATTTTCAAAAATAGAAAATTAAAATTAAAAATTTAAAAAAATTAAAAAGCATGGTGCCAATTATTAATTTTTACTTTATTTATCTCTGAATTTTAAATAAAATATTCAATATAGGAGTGATTCTTTTATGATGTACTTCTATAGGCAATAAAAAAGAAAAAATTATTGTAAAGCTTTAAATTATTACTTTTATTTAATATTTTCTTTAATCTTCTCGACTTCGTGGATTTCTTTCATCACAATACTTTGGCAAATAAACTGATCAGAATTATATAAGATTTTAAAAATATTTTTCAAAGTTTTCATTTCAAAATGAACAATTTTTCATTATAATTGTATTTATACGAAAACTAGAAATAAAATTATATTAATTGTTCCAAATCTAAAATAACAATATATAATAACAATAATTAACTAAACAATAAAATTGTAAATATTAAAAATAGCATAACTTAGAAAAGTAAAAAATATAGAAGAATTTTTATGAAAATTTTATTTTATTATAATGTAATTTTTTTTTAAAAACTGAAAAATTCTATGAATAATGTGAAGTTGAAATAAATAAAATTAATATTATTTTTTTTTTTCAAAAATTAAACTAATGATTGTACATAAAAGTACATAAAACAAAGCTAATAAACATTCCTTGCCGAAAGAATATGATCGTACGAATGAAAAACGCGAGGGATAAAAGCCATGAAGATTTTAAATAAAAATTCTACTGTAATAATAAACATTTAAAAATCTAATAATAACTCAGAAAAAATAATTATACGGGCAATTCATCAAAAAAATTTAATAAATTAATAATTTCTTCATTATATCGGCGGTTTATTCGATTAAGGTGGATTTATTTCATTATGCAATTTCATTTTTTGTAATTTTAATCATTGTCTATTAAATATTCCTTTGATTAAATTTATTTTATTTTGAAATTTAGTATAATTTCCTGTGAAATTTTAAATTATAATTTTGGTTTTGTCAAATCTATTTATATTTTTATTTGTGAATGATATAATATTTATGAAAATTTCAAAAAATAATAATAGTTCCTCGCCGTTAGGATTTCTGAGGGTCAATCTCATTTTTTGAAATTTATTTTGAATTATTTTTTTAATAGATTTTCAATTTTCATGTGTGACATATATCCCAAAAAAATTCATGATATTATTAATTAAGCAAATTTTCTTAGTTTGTTACTAAATATTTGCAAAAGTAATTAAATTGCTCATTTTTGAACGGATAAATGATTTTCTTGGATTTGTTTTAATTACTTATTTTGGTACAGATTAAATTCACTTCTAAAAGAAATATAAAAATCATTAAATTTTAAATATGAATTATCGATAAGGAATTCCGAATGAAAATATTAATTTTATCTCATTTGAATAATTAAAGGGATATCTTTGTTTTTATTCTTATTTAAATCAATTTTGTATGAAATAATTTCTTGTCATTATTCTCAACTTTGAGAGATAGGGTATCCCAATGAAATTTAAATGTTTTTTATTAATAAAATTGTTCGGTCTTCAAGCCGACACAATAAAATGTTTATTTGTAAAACAAATAAATTAAAACAATTTAAATAAATGGCGAAGTCGGTAGGCGGAATAAATATTGGAGGAGAACAATAATTTAGGCGAAGTGAAAGAGTGCATAAAAGCAACAACTGAATGAATGAGGGGAATGGACATGCAAAGGACAATATTAATCAATAGTGTCTTACATGATAAAAGGAAGACACAAAAATAGAGAGTGGGGAAAATGGAGAGGAAAAGAAAAAGACAAATGCAAAGGGAAAATAATGCAAATGTGTTCTTTCATCTCTCGGGGTTGACCACCCGAACACCTCACCTTTTAAATGATCTAACGGGGCGAGTATCGCGCAGGTGGTTGCCGTCGGCGATCAGGGTAGCGGCGTTGTGGCGTCGGCGATTGAACGGCAGGCGTCGGGGATCGGACGGCTTGAATGACGTCCTGCTGCTCATCTCTGATCGGCGGTTCTTCCACTCCATCTTCAGCATTGACCGGGTCAGGCCTATTCTCTAGGACCTGCCCATTTTGGTGTCCATTTGCTATTGGTGCCATTTGAATTGGCAAATTGAATTCCTCATTCAAAATGTTTAATGGGTCCTCAACATTTTGGGTCGCCTTTCGGAGTCTCAGCTGATTCGCATGATAGTGACCGCTGGATCCATCTTCAAATCTCACATTGTAAATTACACCGGAACATCCGCAGATCGTTCCGGCCTTCCAACTTTGTGAAAGGCGATGTCGAGCCCAAACGGCGTCCTTTGATGCGAAAATTTGTGGACGAGTGCCAAATCGGCGATTGAATTTCTTCTCCATTGCCTGATCACGTTCGATCGGCTGAATTGGAGGTGGCTTCAGCAGGTCCAATGTTGTTCGTGGCTTCCGTCCAATGAGCATTTCGGCTGGACTTTTCGAGTCCGGCAACTTAGGTCCGAAAATTTTAATGGCAATTTTGAAATTGTTTGGCCGAAATTCGTCTCAAAATCTGTTTCCGCGTTGATCATTGCGATGATTTTCTCGTCTTCGGGCTCATTTCCTTTGGCGATGAGGCGCGAGAGCGCATCCGCCTGGCCAAAATACTTTGTGTTGGTGTATTCGATCGTGAAATCGTAGGCCAATAGGATTAAAAACCAGCGAAGAAGACGATTGGCACTGCACTGCCGAATTCCCTTTTTAACGCCAAACCCTCTTTTTCGATCTGCGAATAATTTTTTTCCGCAGGGGCGAGTGATTTTGAAGCATGGGCAATTGCTTTGATGTTTCCGTCTTGAAATTTATGATAAATGACTGCTCCGATGCCCAATTCGGAAGCGTCAGCTGCAACAATGATCTCCATTTTGGGATCATAATGTGTTAGCAGCAAATCCGATGCCAAAATTTCCTTAATTTTTCGGAATGCATTTTCGCATCCTTCACTTCAACTCCAATCAATTTCCTTTTTAAGCAAATCGTCGAGCGGTTTTCGAATGAACCGCATGTTTTTGACGTATTGTTGGTAATGGTCTACCATACCAAGGAATGATCTGAGAGATGGAATGTCGTTTGGTGCAGGCATTAGGCTAATCGCATAAATTTTTGCTGGATCCGGTCGGCGTCCGTTTTTGTCGATAATCTGTCCGAGATATTTGATTTGATCACGGAAAAATTTGCATTTTGCCAATTTGACGCGGAATCCGTATACCTGAATTCGTCCAAAAACTTCTTTTAAGTGATTGGTGTGTTCCGAAATGCTTTTGCTGACGATTAGAATGTCCTCCAAATAGGCGGTGGTAAATTCCAACCTGCCAACATTTTATCCATAATTGATTGAAAAATAGCTGGGACTGATTTGACACCGAACGGTAATCTTTCCATCCGGTAATTGCCCTTGTGGGTTGCCAGTCCGCACAAATTTTTGGAATCTTCGTCCAATTCGACCTGAAAATAGGCGTCCCGCAGATCGATTTGCGAGAAAATTTTGCCTCCATTTAGCGTTGCAAAAATGTCTTCCGGTATTGGAAGCGGGTATTGGCAGTCGAGAAGGGCATCGTTTAGGCCCGTAGAGTAATCAATGCAAAGTCGTGCGGATCCGTCAGCCTTTTTGGCAATCAAAATAGGTGCGGCCCACTCCAAATGTTCGACTTTGGGGATAACGTTCATCTGTTCCAATCGGCTCAGTTCGCGCTCAACAACCTCTAACGAATTGTAGGGTACTGGACGAGCTTTGCGGTACACTGGCCTTACGTCATCCTTTAGGGCGAGATGAGCCTTCTCTTTTAGGCAATGGCCCAATCCTTCACTGAAAATTTCGTGAAATGACTTTTCCAGGGCTTGAATTTCGGCTTCTGTCCCAGCAATCTGCGTTGCTTCATTTGGGATCAAATTATCAGCCTTTTTGCCATGCGTGATGCATGCATTTACTGTTGGGTTGCTGATTTTCAGCTTCAATTCGTCTAACAGCCCAAATAAGTCCATAATTTTGCAGCTCAGCAAATTTAGTGAGCCTGCTTTTGCAACATAAAATGTTTGCTTCACTTCAATTTTGCCGAATTTGAAAGTGCCGAATCCTTTTCCAATAAAGGAAATTTTTGTGCCGTCGAATGCCTTGCCAATTTCGTTGCATTTTTCAATTGGTGGTCGTCCAACATACTCGTGCGTCAATTCATCAATGACGACAATGTCCGACCCCGTGTCGAGATGGAATTCGACTGGTTTCTTGTTGAACAAAACCTCTGTCTTTAGCAATGAAATGGAATTAACGGCATGCGCGGTCATTCCAATACGAAGGTGACCAACGCGGTTGTTGACTGTCTTTTTGACCTTCTGGCGTTTGTGCCACTCTTGGACTAGTTCGCACTGTTTATCCAAATGGCCAACAAACTGACACTTTCGGCATTTGCTCGTTTGGTAACGGCATTCGTCAGGTCGATGCACGCCGAAGCCACATCGCCAACATGTGGTGGTTGCCTGAGTGTCGGTCCTTTCCTTGATGAATTTGTTCGGCGAATTGTTCGGCTTTGGACTTTCCTTGCAGAATTTGTTCGGTGAATTGTTCGGCTTTTGATTATGTCGAATCGCATTCACTGGCCTCGAAGAACTTGTCGCTTCGATGGCCTTTGCTTCTGAAATTGTGGACTGGAAACTTATTAAGTCTTCCACCACTCATCATAGCTGATGTTGGCGCCATCTGCTGACAATTTTGTCAGAATTCGCTGTCGCAATGCAGCTTCATTGGGCGCTTTGAGTGCCATCAATAACATGAGGCAATTAAATTGCTCTTTGGTCAGCTCATCGAATTTAAAATCGGTCAGCAATTTTCTGTGCCGATTTATGAACTGCCTGAATTGTTCGCCTTCTCCTCTCACCGCTTTTAAGCACTCGTAGCGGTCGATGAAAATGGACTGTGCTTTGGCAAACAGCTTTTCGGTCGTCACTTTAAAATCGAAATCGGTGACCGACGACGGCAGAACTGATCTGCTGTACTCGCTGAATGCTGAACTCGCTCAGCTTATTCATCAAACATTTGACCTTGACTTCGTCGTTAGCTGTTGGTGCTGTGCAGTCCAACGCAAATTTGAAACGCTCAACCCATTCCGAAATTCGGCTCTTGTCGTCCGTTGGTTCGAATGGTGAGATGTCCGGCAATAATGGCACTGAATTTGCTCCTTGATTTGGCTGTGCCGCCGCATTTGGTGCGTTCTGTCGGATCGCAATCAGTTGAGCAATTTCTTGTGATTGGTCCTGCACCATTTTCTGTTGATCCCCCAGCATTTTCACTAGCTGGTCAATTGTCGGATTATGCGCCATATTTGTTGATCAATTTTCGGTGAATTTGCTTCTTTGTTGATAAACCGCACCTGGCGGAAACCGCAACCACCTGGGTATCTTGGTTTTTTTTACGATGAATAAACCGCGCCTGGCGGAAGCTCACCCTTATCGGGTCTATTGCTTTTTTTGAAGAATTGTTGAATAGCAATTCGGAGTCTGTCCGAAATTGCCAAAATATCCGTCGTTGAGCTTCTTTTTAAAACGGGCGTCGCCAATTGTTCGGTCTTTAAGCCGACACAATAAAATGTTTATTTGTAAAACAAATAAATTAAAACAATTTAAATAAAATGGGCGAAGTCGGTAGCGGAATAAATATTGGAGGAGAACAAATATTTAGGCGAGTGAAAGAGTGCATAAAATTAACAACTGAATGAATGAGGGGAATGGACATGCAAAGGACAATATATTAATCAATAGTGTCTTACATGATAAAAGGAAGACACAAAAATAGAGAGTGGGGAAAATGGAGAGGAAAAGAAAAAGACAAATGCAAAAGGGAAAATAATGCAAATGTGTTCTTTCATCTCTCGGGGTTGACCACCCGAACAAAATAAATATTTGTTTTTCAATAAAATGATAAAATACTTAATTGTTTATAATTGTATACATTCGCTTGCAAGTTTATTTTTACCCTCATAAATAAAAAATTTTAATTCGTATTTTGCAAAATATTTTCTCACATAATAAAATGAATAAAATTTATTCTCATAAAAATTATTTTTTCGGTTCTCCTTAGAAAAAAAAAATTATAAATGAAATCACTTATTTTTCTATTGTTTATCTTAAAAAATATTTTTATATGGGTTTATTTATTTGAGCTTTTTAATAACTTAAAAAATAAGATTTATCTTATTCTATTTAGACTATTTTTTAAATTTAAATTATTCAAAAATATTTAAAAAAAAGATAATCATAATAAAAATACAAAATAATAACCAGAAAATAAATAAAGGAAATAAAAGATAAATGTTTTAATGCTTTAATCTGTTTAATTTATAACTAAAATATAATTGAAGAACAAAACAGTGATTTGTGCATATTTATGAAACATGAAAATAATATTACATAAATAAATGTTAGCTTATTAAAAATTAATTTTTTTTAAAAATCAAAAATAATATGGCTTATAAATAACCGAAAATTACGAATGCAAAATATAAATAAAATCTAATGTAAAAACTTAATATAGACAAAAGTACGTACATCAGAATAGATCCGCCGACAGAAGAACTCTGTGCGGGATTTTATTTTAATGAGAAATATCAATTATGTTAAATCCACAAAATTTATTTGGAATATAAATATTTTGCTTAATAAATTTTAATTTTAATTAAATGAAATAAAATAACAATATTTACTGTTCTCACATAAATACTTTTTTATATAAAAATAACAAAATTATAAATTTTATTTCTTCCTTTTCAACTGAAATAGTTAATAAAATTCAATAAAATTTAAGGGCTACTAATGAGTAACATCTAACAATCAGCATATAAAATAATAAAAATCCTAATTAATAAATATTTACATTTAAATAATTTATAAAAATTAATGCACCTTAATATCAATCAATAATTCAATGGCAAAATAGCAAAAGGTTATAGAAAGATGATAAACATATTATTAATTTAATAAAATTCTAATTTAACAAAACAAGAAGAAAATAAAAAAGAACAGCCGACTGAGCAGTTCCACCAGTCTGTCTGCCCGACGAGTTAATTAAAAAAAAATTTTTTTTTAATAAACTTTAATCATCTTTAGTTAATTTTCAAAAAAATTTCGGCATTTAAAATATTAAAATATACATTATTTTCTTAATGAAAGTTTAACCTTTAAATATTTTAAATTATTTAAAAAAAATTTCTTCAATGAAAATTTTTAATAAAAAATTTATATAAATTTACTTTCTTTAATCATTTCAACGGAAGAAATCTTCAATAATTGTAAAACTATTAGAAAACCCAAAATATTTATGAAAACATCTTAGAAAATAATTTTTTTTTTTTTAATCAATTCATAAACAAAGATAGTTTCAATAGAAAAATAAGAATTATTCAAAAGAATTCTCTATTGCATATTATTTAGTTTAATTATACAAAACCCATAAATAATAACAAAAATTAATATAAATGAAAAAACATTGAATCTGAAGCAATTAACTGAAATAATATTTCAAAGTAATTAAAAACGAATGGTAATAAAAAGAAAGCAAAAAATATCAAATATATAAATAAAAGTGCCACCGTTAAAATTCTTCCAATCTTATCGCCGGAACGTATTCATCGCGTTACCGAGTTGGTAATAGTTAAAAAATAATAATAATTCTAGCATTCAAAAGCAATGCTAGTGTAAAGTTAAATTTTTCTCAATAAAAATGTACATTCAAAATATTAATTTTATTAATTTAAAAATTAAAAGGAATAAGCCTTTTTAGTATGGTATGAATTAATGGAAAAATAATAATACAAATACAATATACAAATATTTGTTATTTCTTTATGATATGGAAAATTAGTTAATTTGTTAACACATCAATTACAAGTTATTAATAGTTTATAATGTATATTTATTTAATTAAAAAATATTCTTTTTAAGAAACAAAATATTCAACGTGTAAAATGGTTGAAAAGAATATTTTATACATTTTTTAAAATTAAATTGAACTAACAAAAATAAACAAAAAAACAAAAATTGAAAACCATCAAATAAATAAAATCACTAAAAAATTATTATTTATAAAAAAGATAAAAAGGCATTATATTTTTACTCTTTCAATAAATCATTAAAGAATAATTTCTTAATTTTTTAGTAATTAAATCATTTCCTATCAACTCGAATTTCAAAATTTAATATTCGTTATTAATTAAGTTACTTTTATAATTATTTAAATGTACGACTATGAATGTTATTAAAGCAAAAATTAAATTCGTATTTTTGTCAAATATTTATTTTTTATATTAATGTTAAAAAAATGAAAATATTATATTTATAACTTACAAATGCATTGTATAATAAATTTTTCAGGGCACCGCGCAAACAAAGTCTCAGCAAAACGCGAAAATATTAAATAAAAAATATTTATTTTCTGAAAATTATCATTTATTAATAAAGTAAATAATGAAAAAAATATTTAGATTTATTGAATCCTATTTTACTTAAAATAATTATAAATAATTGGATTCACAAAATTTATATTTACCAAAAATGATAAAATAACATTATATTTTAACCAATCAATCGTATAAACAATGCAAAATGGAATTTAACTTTAAAGGAAGTCCTGTTGACAAACCAAGAAAATAAAAAAATTATCCTTTAAAAAGTAAACCATTTTTACTTATTTCATTTGGTAAAATGATTTAAAAAATTTTATTTATGTAACGAGCTATTGTCGATGCAAAAACAAAAGGAACCTTTGAATCTATCAAATTATTTAATTCAATATTCAAATCCAAACAATTATTATTTGTGAAATAAATAAAAATATATAATATTTATACATTATTAAATTTGGTAATTTATATTATCGAAATCGATCGCCCTGAAAACATACATTAAGATCGTTCAATCCTCATGACAGTAAACAAATAAAAATTTAAATCTCAATTTAATAAATATGAAACAAAAAAATAAACATAAAAAAGAATTCTAGTTTTAAAAAATGTCACATAAAATAAAAAATATATTTAATAAAAGTAAAATCTTTCTTTTCGAATAAAACTATTAATATCAATCAAATTGAAATAGAAAAATTTAAATAAAATATTTAAAATAATATAGAAAACCAAAAAAATTAAATTATAAAATTAAAACAATTGATAATCGATAACTAGGGCTGCGATTTTTATGCACAAAAAATCGCGAAATGGGCACTATAAAAGGCAAATAAAAATTTTTATTAGCGCTTTTTAGGTAGCAAATCACGTTAAAATATAATAGCAAATCATACCCATTAAAAGCTTAGAGTATTAACATTAAACGTTAATAATATAATTAATAAAAAATAATAATATTTATAATACAAAATAAATGAGTAAAAATCAATAACTTCTCTAATTTGTTCTTTTTCGTCAATATTTTTCGCATTTTAATTGCTTTTCAATTTCTTCTTTTCTTCCTTGGCGTTTTCTTTTGGCTTTTATACATTTTTTCCATTTTTGCTCAAATTGTTCCCGAATTCTTTTAATGTCCGTTGGTTCGTTTGAAATTTGTTTTCCTTTTACGTTTTTTATAAGACCAATTTTTTTCCTCTTTAATTTAATTTTAACATTTTGATATTTTTAAAACAATTTTTAGTAGAATTAATAAAAAAAAAATTTAATTTTATTATCTAATAAAACAGCACACTTCAATCTATATCAGCCTTAAAGATTTATCGTTTCTCGATAACCCGAATTGAGGAATTACTCTTTGTTTTTGGGGTCTCGTTTCTCGTACCGTTTCTCATGGTCCTTTCTCGGTTCTCGATTCTCGGTAAAATCATTTCACGCATAACCCTATAAAATGCTATATAAAAATAGATAATAATTTTTTCATTACTGTTAATGGGAGTTACATTTAAAACTAATAAACGAAATATCAATTATTTTCTCTTACATTAATATTATAATTTATTGAGATGCATATTTTTTTTCATGGTTATTTTTTGGAAAAAAATTCTTTGTAAAAAATAGGCACAAAATGTCATAAAAATGACAAAAATAGTTTTAGATTACATTTTAATATTTCAAAATTAATTTTTTATATATAATTTTTTGAAAAAAAAAATTTGATTTTTAGGGATACATTTTCAAAATTTTTTTTTAATTTTTAACAAAAATTTCTATAAATTCTCCAAAATCCTCAAAATATGTTAAAAAAGTGAAAATATGTACGAAAAATTGCGAAATATGTATGAAAAAGTCCAAAATATGTATAAAAATATGTACATATGTAATATGTAGAAAAATCCCAAAATATTTAAAAATATGTAAATAAAAGTCCCAACTTTTGTTCGCAAACACAAAAAAGAAAGTGTTTTTCCCACTAATTAGGCTATGGAGAATCCAGGAAAAAAATATGTATTTACATAAAATTAGCAGCCCTATTTATTATAATTTCTGTTAAAATGAAAATTTTAAATTTTCTAATGTTAAAAAAATAACTTTATAGTTGATTTAATCGTGACAATAAAATGGTTAAAAAGTGAACAAAACTGTTGCAAATTTTTTTTTATTAATTTTAAATATTAAAACATTTTTCTTTAACAATAAATGCAGCTTAAATGGTGAAAATTGATTTTGTTATTTTTATTATTGGACTTTTTTTTATCTAAAACAACATAAGAAATTATATAAATAATTTAAAACGGAAATTTATTGCATTTATGCGATATTAATGATAATATTTTCCTCGAAAAACAATAATAATTAGTAAACCTAATTACAAAATATTAAATATATTCAACCTGATTTTATTCAAATAATTCAATTTTAAAAAATAATTCCAATTAAAAAGAAAATTTAAGTTTCATTTAAAAAGAATTCACATAAATTCTTTTTTTGCAAAAAAACGAGATTGGGAAAACCTTAAATTCTTATTAACAAAAAGAATTTTAAAAATTTAAATGAAAATATAATTAATGATAGTTTAAAGAAACAAATGAAAATTTCAAAATTGCGCCAAATATTGAAAAATAGAGTAAATCTGAAAATTTGTGAATTTTCATTTTCAAATACATATTCATCAACTGTAATTTTAATTAATTTTCTTAATCAATAAAAGTTTTGCCTAATTTAATCATTGAGCAGTTAAATGCAAAAAATTTTTTTATTAATTGTTTTTTCTTAAATTCAAGGCCATTTAATTTGATTAAAATATTTTACATTTTTGGAATTATTTTTTAAACATATAAATAATTTAAATATTCAATTAATAAAATTATTTAAATTCAATTTAAGAATGAACTGACCAAAATTAAAGAAAATTTAATTATTTTATTTTAATTTTTAAACTAAAAAATGACAAAATTGAGAATGAGGCAAATATGTCTACTTGAAATTGTATTATTTAAATAAAATTGAATTTATAATAATCATTATTAATAGAATGGATAATAGTAAAATTCAAAAAATTTAATATTTACAAAATAATAGGTATATTAAAATTAAAACCTTTAATATGATTGAACTGAATGGTTTGAATGAAAGGCGAAAAACAAGAATGTCAGGCAACATCAGCTGCAGTAAAACTAGTTCAGCCCAAGAATGAAAATATTATATGTAAAGTTAGTTTCTATAAATTATTATATACTGTCAAAATAAAAAAACCTTATTTAAAAAAATAAATATGTAAAAATTAAATAATAAATTGGAAATAGCTATTTTAAAGATTAAAAAGTCAAAGTTTCAAAAATTACTTTAATTAATTATTTTAATCTAAAAAATGTAATTAATTATTTTAATCTAAAAAAATGTTTAATAGTTACAGCACTTTTGTGCCACCTAAATTATCAACAAATTAAATGATGTTTAATAGAGTAAATTTTTATTGAAAATTAATAATAATTTAATTTACTTAGAATTAAGGAACTCTTTGATCAGACATATCATTAATGGCGAACATTGGCGGCAGTCAATCAACATATATTAAAATTTAAAAAAACATAATTATTATTTAAAATTGAATTTAAAAAATTTAGGTAACCGTATATTTAGCATTGTTAGATATTAAAAGCACACGGATTTTCTTTTTTCCTTTTAAAAATGATCTAGCAAATATGAATATTTTAAACAAATAGCTTCATAAAATAATAATAATTCAATAAACCAAAAAATAAAAATTTTTAGATTTATCAATTTGTTCAACAAATTTATTTTTTAATCGATATCGATTGCCATAAAAAAACTAAGAATGCATCAAAAATCAAGATCTAAAAATATATTTTACACATTAAAAATTTTCTTATAATATTTAGTAACTTTTATATTAAAATTCTTTTTTTTTCACAAAATAGCCTATACACAATGCGAAAGGTTTAAATTTTTATTTCTATCATAGTTCAAATTGAAAAAGTACAAATATTTTTAAATAAATAAAGGTTTTCAGTAAATCGCTATTATATTTATTTCAAAACATTTGCACTTTTTTTTAAAGGCACAATTTATTATAATAAATTAAAACAATGAGATTAAAACCATATGACAAAGGTTAAAATTCAAAAATTTCATTTATGATTTATTTTCAGTAAATTGTTGTAAATAATTCAAATTAAATTTAAAAATGAAAAAGATTTAAACAATTCATTTCTATTTTCAAATGTAAAATAATTTATTCACTTGCTATAAATTATTTAAATTACATTGCGTTTTTACATGTCAATAGTCAAATTATTTATTAACTTCTAATATTAATATCTTGTTTTAATTATGAGCCAACTGTTGTTTTGAAATTTCATAGGTTTAAGTTAATTACTTAGCTTAATGAAATATTAAAATTACCGACATTAACTAGAAAACAATTAAAATTTTGTATCATGATTAAAGCCACAAAAAGAACGATAAATACTAAGTTTGTTAATTATAAATTTAAATTTAATTTCATTTGAATAAATTATTTTTCGTATTTATTCTAATTGTATGATGTAAATTTTAATAATATAATTAATACTAATATATTTAAGCTGAAAACGATTTAAGAAAAAAACCAATAGGAAAACTGTGTTGAGAGAATAAATAATAATAAAACCAATAAAAATGAATCAGTTTTGCCACAATAAATAAAATATATTATACAAATGTAGCAATTTATAATAATGAATAATAAAATTTCAATTTAGCAACAAAATATATTTATATGAATTTACCTTTAAGAAGGTATAATAAGTTAAAAAACAAAATATCTATAAATCATAAAAATATCCCATTTATATTTTAGCTGTATTTAAAAAAATTTAAAAATTCAATAATGCTTTGCAACCTGCTGCTGAACATAACACATAAAGCGTTTTGCAACGAGTTATTTTAAATAAATTAAAAAATAATAAATAATCTGTGCAACATAAAATTAAATCAAATAAAAAAGTTTAACTTAGATTATTCATATTACCTTTACAATAATTTAATGAGTATAATAATAATAATTAAATTTGCACAACTTATTATAATAAATCAAAATCAATGAGATGAAAAAGTTACAAATTCAAAAATTGATTTATGATTTACTTTTTGGTAAATTGTTGGAAATAATTCTTTTAAATTAAATTTAAAAAATGAAAAAGATTTAAACAATTCATGTCTATTTTCAAATGTAAATAATTTATTCATTGGCTATAAAAGTATCATATGCACAAAATTAAACAATTAGTTTAGTATATTTTTAAAAATTTTTATTTTTTAAAACAAAAATATTTAAAATTAAAATATGATTATATTAATACTCCAATAACTTTAAAATTAAATTCCAAAAATTACATCCACTTCGTATTAATTGCATGATACATTAAAACTTTAAAAATGTTTTATAATCTATAAAATAATACAAAAAATCTTAAAAAGCTTTTATTCGACCGGATCTTAACGTGAGGTGTTATTTATTTATCTATTTAAAAATTTTTAAATTCATTTTTTGTAAATTTACCATAAATTTGCTATTAAAAAGAATTAGTAAATTTATTGCATCAAATGAATAAATATATCAAACATTTTTTTTGTTCCAAAATATATAGAGGGCATTTCTTTTTTAAATAAATCAAACAGTAAAGACTCAAAAATTTTGGAATATTTGACGGGCCAAGAGGCTCGAAAAAGAAATCGGACATTCATAAAAAAGTTAAATTAAACCACTTCTTAAATGAATAAAGAGAACCAATTAGAAAACACCGACCCATAATAAAAGATTTGATTTTATTGAAGAATAGTTAGTTACATACTCATATTTGTTCAAAAAACTACGTCAGTGAGCAGAAATTTAAGGTTAATATAGGTTGGCAAAGTGTTGTTGCAATTAAAAATTATTAATTTAATTCAAAATCGTTTGTAACAGTTTCTTTGATCAATGAAAATTAGATAAAATTATTATTTTTTAATATATATAATAAATTAATTATTTAAAAAATAATAATTTGTCTTTTAATAAATAACACATGATATTATAGATATCATTAAATTCTTATATTTATTCTATAAAGATTCACTAGTAAAAAAAAGTGAGATATTTTTTTGAATTATTTGGAAGAATATTTTATCTTATATTATATTTAAGGGATATTTATTTACATAATTACTGGATTGAATTGAATAATTTATTTCTGGGTTCTTTTAAGTTGAGAATAGGTTTTACTTTTGATGCACATCATTTTCTTAAATATCATAAATAATAAAATTTCTATTTATTATTTGCGGTTTTATTTTGAATTCTCGGTTTTGAAGCTTAAGCATGTTTGCCTCATCAGGGAAGCTTATTCTTTAAAGATTTCATTATTAAAATAATTTTATTCATATTCATTTAAAAAAATAGTAAAACATTTTTAAAACCACAAATTCAAAACAAAATTATTCAAGATATGATAAAAATGGCATTTATGAATTATTAAAATTAATTGGATACAAAGGAAGACAATGAATTCATAAAAAATTTTCTGTTTAAATATAAAATTAAATTATTATTTTTAAATTAGATTAATATAAATATATTTAAATTATTTTATTTTTTAATTTATTATATTTAATTAAACGCGATAATTCTTATTCCCGTGAGAATTGAATTTTGTCTCTTTCTAATTTATGCTTTTATTTTAAATTATTTCAAAAAACTGATCAATTTGCAGAAGGATAAATAAATTCTAATTTCAGACAATTTAATAAGTTCCAAAAGCTTTTGCAGTTAAATAATAAATAATAATTAATTGTTAAAAATATTGACTGGAAATCTAATTGAAAAAAATTGAAAAATAAATTCTAAATTATAATTTAATAATCGAGAAATGATGTGATAGTTTTTTCTTTTATAAGTAAATTTTTAATATTACAGTTAAATTTGCTAATAATAATCATTTACTTTGTTTTGCTCAAAAATCAGATATTAAGTATTACAACAAATGATAATTGTTAAAAATGGAAGAGAGTAAAATTTTAAAATTTGGAATTGTCCACTTTTAAAAGGGAATGAGCCGACACTGAAATTTATTATGGGCACACAAAAACATTTAAATGGCATAAACGTATTTAAAAAAAGAAGAATTTTACAATTACAAAGCAAAAATTCATTTTCTATATTAATAAAGGAAAATATAAATTTATTAAACTAAATAATATAATCGAACTTAATTTAAGCAAGAAAAATAATAAAAAATATATTATAAAATTATATATTTTTAGGAATAAATTATAATAATTTATGATGAAAAAGAATGTACAATAAGCAAATATTATTAAACAAGTTTGAAAAATTTAATAAAACATTTTTTAATTATTTTTAAATATACAAAAATAGCTGAGAAGAAAATTTATTTAATAGTGCCCTTCAAAAAAATAATAAAATAATGAAAAATAAAACGTCCTGATACAAACGAGATGATTACGATGCACATTTGGGACACAGACAACATGAGAATATTCATAAAAAATTCATATAAAAACTTATTTATAAATACGAATTAAATTTTAAAAAAACATTATTACAAATCAATGTACATTAATTTTCTTTAACAAACCATATCAAATAAATAATTAAAATGTGAATGACAGAAAAATAAATAAAAATACGAATTTTTCGAGTAGGATGGCAATTTTTCTCAGTTATTAATACCATGAAGACGATAAACTTTTCAATGTACATTAAATTGCTTCTATTTCATTGTTTATCGCCAAAATTTCATTTTTTTCTTGATAAAAAATTTTAGGTTTAAAAACTTTTCTCATTGTAAAAAAATTATAAATTAATTAATAATTTATAACAATTGACTTTTCACTAAGTTTGTTTTTGAAGTGGAAATAAATGATTTAATTTCAATTTAGATTTTCAATATTTAATTTAATTTGTTAACAAAACCAAATATCAATTTTTGATGGTGTATGAATAACATATTTTTTAACACAAAAATGCTTAAGCGCCGCTTTAATTTTCTTTTATTTTTTTATCACATATTCATTCTATATAAAAGGTAAATAATTCTCTAGTCAAAATTTGAAGAATTATCAAAGAAAATATATAAGGAATTCTCCATAATTTGTTTTTAAAATTTTTGTTATTAATTTAATTTCTAACATGTTACTTGAAATCTTATTAGTTTTTAATTATTAATTTAATTACTGACAGGCTACTTGAATTCAAAAAAACTTAATTCGAATCGTAATCAGATTTAATTAACCCTTTTTTATTATCTTTTTAAAGAGTAAAATCTATATAAATAAGATTAATTAGATCAAAAAAAAAAAAATTAATTTTAGTTTTTTTCACATTTTGAATAAAATTTAAAAAAAAACTGTTTTTTTAATAATTAGTTAATTTTAAATTAAATTTAAATTAACTTACATTAAATAATAAGCAATAAAAAAAATTCTAAAACAAAATAAACTATTTATATTTTATTTAATACCTTATAAAACAAAAATATAAATTCTTTTTAAAATAAAAGTAAAAATTATAATAAAGTATTTTTATTTAGAATTTTTATTAATTAGAAAAATATTGATGAAATATATTTTTTTAAATTATCTTAGAAAAGTCAATATATTTTTTTTTATAATGTCATTAACCGAAAGTTTTTATATGCCAAATTCCTTCGCGATTCTAATCTGATTTTAATTATTAATGTATTTTATTTTATTGTTTTAACCTATTAAATTATGTTATCAAAATTTTTAATTGTTTTAGTATTTTTACCAAATTAAATGGTGTTGAAACTTTAAGAAAAAAAAGTATGATTAATTAAAAATTTTTCCAATCTCCTTTTTTTTCATAATAAAGTATTTATGTTAATTCTTTTTTAAACGTAATTTAAATTTTCCTTTTAATTTGAATTATTTTTTAAAGTTTATTTATTTAAATAAATTATTTTTCTTAGAATTCTTATATTCTTCTGTGATATATAATAATTAAGGTTTTATAAAATTCCAGTTAAATTATCAAAGAGTTAAAAAATGAAAAAAACTTTTATACTATGCACTAACATTGAATATTTCTTATTTAGAACAATTTCAAAAAAAAATTTATGCTTAAACTTTTTAATTACTTTCAATATCGAGTTATTTTATTATATAAAAATTTTATACAATTTTAGTTAAATTTTAGCTCGCTTTTTAATTTTAAATTTGAAAATTGATGGATATTTAAGGAAATTATATATTTTTACAATTTTATTATGTGTAATATATTTCAAACTGTATAAATTTTTTTTGAATAATTTTTAAATTATTTAATAATCATATTAAATTTTTTTGTATTTGTTAAAATAATTTATATTTATTTACAATTGCTTTATTTGTTATTCATATTTTTTTCTTATGCGTGATAATTTCATTCTTTCCAAAGAATGTTGAAGTAAATAATTTTCAAAATATGGTTTATGTTCAATTATTATGGAAAAATTAAAAAATTCCCGTTAAAAAATATGATATTAATTAGTTTTTTCGTTAAAAAATAAGAATTTATTTTGAAAAAATAATAATTTGGCAATTTTAAGAACATTTAGTTTTTGAGTTAAATTTTTATTTTTGTTTTCTTGCTATTGTCAGTCATAATTGCAAAGTAATGTTTTGGTTATGCTTTTTGCTAATTTTTTATTATTTATGTTTATATTTTTTTGCTTAGAGTTAACAATTAAAACTTTTATTTTTATTTTCATGCTGTGAATCCCAAGTATGTGTTCGCTTCTTAAGTGCATTCAATTAAATTTTTTGTTTCTTTTTATTAATATTGTGATAGATTATAGAAATTTTAGTGTTTATTATTTAAATTTTTATTAACAAATATGTAAATTTTTGTCATAATTCGTAAAATTAAATTTTCGTTAATATATCTTTTTTTATCATTTATTTATAATTTATTAAATTACATAAACCTTAATTAATAATTTCTTATTTATTATGTTTTTAAAATTTAAAATTCAGTAACTGTGGGATTTCCATTAATTTCCATATGCTTTAGTTTTATAATAATTTAATTTGGAAAATAATATTAATTATCAAAATAAAAAATTTTTTGGACAACACCAAGAATTATATTTATGTTATGTTTTGGTGTATTGAAGAATATAAATTTTATTTTTATTTGAGACCTAGCCGGGCCCGGGTTCTACGAGCGCGGCAACCCGGCCTGGCGGTTTTTGGAAAAACCCGGCTTGACCGGGTTTTGAGAGGCCGGGCCCGGAACCCGTCATTTTTGGCCAGGTTTTACCGGGTCATGTAGCCAAAATTTGTTCTTATTTCTTCGAAAATCTCTTTGGCATAATGTTTATAAATGTTTTTTTGTAAATTTTCTGGTTAAATTTTTTCATTGAACAATTTTACTTTATAGAAAAAATAATTTAGATGTTTTTCTTTTTAATTTTTAGAAAATGAATTTTATTTGTGAAATTGGCCTATTTAAAAACGTCAAAGTTTTCTTTACGTAAAAAATAATATTCAGAAAAATCACAAAAATTGTTTTTTCTACAAAATCTGTCAACAAATAGCATTAAAAATTACAAAGTTTCCCCCGGCGATGCCTATCGTCACCGCCGGACCTTCTTAGCTTTTTAAGTATTTAGAATAATGAATTACGATGGGTATGTTTTAGCGATTTTAAATATTACAAAAAGAATAATTTTTAAAAAATTTCAAAAAAAGGGAAAAATAGCACAAAAAGAATATTAGATTAAATAGAACTATCTTCAAAGTTTTGTTTTTTATTTACTAACATTTATAAAAAACTAAATGTTAAAATCAAAGACAAAAATAAATGAAATAAATAATATAATTAAAATCCGAAATCAATAAAATTATTATTTTGAAAATTAAATAAAAATGTATAACATTTCTACATTATTAAATATGATAATTTTTAAAAACATGCTTTAATAAATGAACAATTTTCATGCATTTAAACAACTTTACCTTTTTGTATATCCATAAAAATGTGACTAATTCAATTCCTTCATATTATTTTAAAAACATTAATGAATTTATATAATTATTTTTTCTTACATACTTTTTATATAAAATAATAAAAACAGTTGCATTATGTAGTCAGAACAATCAATATAGTGATGAGTAAGATAAACATCAGAAAGTCTTCGTACCTGCGGTCATTGTCATGATTTAGATTTAGAAACGAAATAAAAAAATAAATATTTGAAATATCAATAAAAGAAACAAGAAATTAAATAAACCTTTATTAAGGAAATTTGTGGTCATATTAATTAAATGATTATTTGTCAATGTTCAAATTTGATCTTTTATAAACATGAACAATTCAATTTAATCTAAAAATTGCATCTTTTTAAAAATTCAATATATAAAAAATTTTTTTTAATAAAAATGCTAAAATAATAGAGTAATCTAACACCTCCACAAACAATTCAAATACCTGTTGATGGGATATGGCGAATAAAAATTAAAAAGTGAGAAAATCAATTTAATCAAAACTAATATCCCCGACTTTTCTTTTCCAGAGAATCGGGGAAGAAACCAGATAAATCTTGCTCTAGGATTCAGCGAGGATAGCATTCCGATGTTCCAAAAATTTGCGAAAAGAAAATCGGGATTCTGAGGGTCAAAACTAAGGAAAAAAATTACAAACAAAATTAAATTCTTAATTAAATAATAGGAGCAAAAAAAAAAAATTGAAATATTATATTATAGATCAAAATTAAAATTAAAGAATAAACAGAAATAAATAAATTTAAAAACAATATCATAATTTAATATACAATATCAAGAAAGATGTACCAGAGAAATAGCCGAGGCCTATAGCTAATTATATTGAGAATTATTTCAAAAAATATTTATTAAAAAAAATATAAGCATTCTTTTTTCTTTTTTTTATATTATAAAATATATATATAATTTAATTGTTTTTTTCACTTTTATAGGGATTTGTAAGGTTTTTGTTCTTGTCAATTTTTTTTTATTTAAATTAAAATTAACACATTTTATCAAAAACGATTAGAATAAATTAATATATATTATCTAATATATTAATTAGGTTTTTAGCAATAAGAAAATTTAAATAAGGTAAATAAAAAGAAAGGCTATTCTTGTTTTAAAAATGCTCCATAAAAACTATCGGTTTTAATTCTAAATATAATTAATGGAAATTTAATGGTTATTCAATTATTCTAAAATATATATAATATAAAGATAATAATCATTTATAAATAAAATCGTTAAAATGAGAAAGACAGAATCTCACCTTGAGAGTAAATCTTCAAAAGAAATTAAAATCTAAATTCATAAATACTAACAAATAATTAAGTAAATAAATTTTATGAATCCATAATACAATAAAAAAATGTTTTGATATAATTCCGTTTTTATAATTAAATGTATTTTTTCTATTTTTGAAATAAATTTGCTTTAATAATTTTAATATTAGTATAAAAATTGGAGCAGAATGAGATATTTTAGTAATTTTCATAATAAGAATAATTTTAAAATATTTATTATTCAAATAATTAATAGTATTATTAATGAACAAAAAAAGACAATAAACATAAATTCATTAATAAATTATAAATTGGCAATAAAAGGTATTCTTGATTAAAATATTAATAATAAAAAGTATATAATTTTATTAAAATTTTATATAATTAATTTAGAAACTCTCTTATTTAAAAATTTAGTCAAGTCTATGATGAAATGCAAGGAGAGCCTTTAACATGATAATAAATTAATGCAAAAATTTAAGCTCTCGATTAATAAATATTAAGAAACAAAATGAAGTTTAAAAATTCTAACGGCAAAAAAATTTAAGAAATATCATTAAAATTACCAAAGGATTTTATTATATAAGTTTTTTTTGTTTCTTAATTTTCTATTTTATTAAATTATTATCAACAAACTATAGATACAACATAAAGATTTTTAAAAATCATTATCTTATCTTCGCGAGTATTTTACTTTAAATACTAAAGAAAAATTAAAAAATTTAAAATGAAATAACAAAGAAATAATGGTGAAAACATTTTTTAGTCATTTTCTTAATAAAATAATGAAAAAGCATTTTATTAAACAAAACAAATATGTGACACATGGCTAAACAAAAGCCAAAAAGTATTTTATATTATTAAAAGTAAAGTTTTTACAAGTATTGAAATATTGAAGAAATAGGCAGGTAATAATTAAACATTACTTTTGAAAAAAAATTACAAAAAATTGAATAAGTGAAAAAAAAACAAGTGATAAACCATAATTCATAATATCTAAAATAAATTTTTGTATGTTTTTTTTTTTAATTTTTGAAATAATAAAATAAATATTTGAATAAAGTTTGATTTATTTTTTCTATCCTTACAAGAATATTTTATTAAAAGCGGCATTTTAAAAATATATTAAGAAGAGACAAACTAACAAGAATTAAATCATTTTAAAAATTTAAAATCAAATAATAAAAAATGGTTTGTTGTTAAATATTTTATTTTAATAATTTTTTGAATAAACAAATATTTATTAATTAAAAATGATGTAAATAAAATGACTCGCAAAATTAAGATATCAATTAGAATTAATTGAATGTCTGAAGTGATGCACGAAAATTAATTAAATACAGACCGGAATTTTCAAATTGTACAACATGCCCACACAAATTAGTCAAATTTCTTATAAATTTTGTTAATTTTTGAAAAAAAAATCATTCTTAAATAATAATCTTTTTATATAATTTTTGATTTCTTATTTCTCAAAAGTGTTTATAGTTTGCGCTCATTACATTAATTGGCTGAGATTATTCATAACTAAATAAAGTTTCTTTTGAATAAAATATTAAAAAAAAAATTCATTCCAATTAAAATAATTCCTCGGTTAATTATAATGATTTTTTTGTTTTTACAATTGGCGGGTGTCGGGGACCCCGATCGGGTAGTGATCAATGAAATTTTTTAACGAAAAACTCAATTTTTATTAAGACAATTTAACAGGGGGTAATAATTTGGGCGCCGGACTTTTCGACAGAAATATTCCAAAAATAAATAATTTTTAAAATCAAAAATTCTTGCTAAGAAATAAATAATTTATGTGATAAATTTTTGAGAAAATTTTTCATTTTTCTTAAATGTGTATTTTTTAAAATTTTAGGGGCCGATTCTTAAGGGTGTATTTTTTTGAAATTTTTTTAATTAAAAATGTAAAAATCGTATCCCTAGCAATAATGATTTAGCAATACATATTAGTATGTAAATTTAAAAGAAATTTAGTAAAACTGACAAGCAATATAATTTATTTTAATAAGAAATATATGTTTTTATGTTTACAGTCAAAAAGTTCATTATTTTTTGCTTTACTGTCGAAATGTCCTTTGCAGTCGAAAAGTCCGGGATCCAATAATTTGTCTAACTTTCTGCTAAATTCTTATTATTTATGTTATTATTATAGACATTTTCAGTTGTTTATTATTTAAATTTTTATTAACAAATATGTAAATTTTTGTCATAATTCGTAAAATTAAATTTTCGTTAATATATCTTTTTTTATCATTTCTTTATAATTTATTAAATTACATAAACATTAATTAATAATTTCTTATTTATTAATTATATTTGTAAATTTAAAATTCAGTAACTGTGGGATTTCCATTAATTTCCATATGCTTTAGTTTTATAATAATTTAATTTGAAAAATAATTTTAATTATCAAAATAAAAAAATTTTTTGGAAAACACCAAGAATTATATTTGTTTTATGTTTTGGTGTATTGAAGAATATAAATTTTATTTTTATTTGAGACCTAGCCGGGCCCGGGTTCTACGAGCGCGGCAACCCGGCCTGGCGGTTTTTGGAAAAACCCGGCTTGACCGGGTTTTGAGAGGCCGGGCCCGGAACCCGTCATTTTTGGCCAGGTTTTACCGGGTCATGTAGCCAAAATTTGTTCTTATTTCTTCGAAAATATCTTTGGCATAATGTTTATAAATGTTTTTTTGTAAATTTTCTGGTTAAATTTTTTCATTGAACAGTTTTACTTTATAGAAAAAATGATTTAGCTGTTTTTCTTTTTAATTTTTAGAAAATGAATTTTATTTGTGAAATTGGCCTATTTAAAAACGTCAAAGTTTTCTTTACGTAAAAAATATATTCAAAAAAATTTCAAAAATTTCTGTTTTGTACAAAATCTGTCAACAAATACATAGCATTAAAAGTTACAAAGTTTCCTCCGGCGGTGCCTATCGTCACCGCCGGACCTCCTCGTTCCCGAAAATTTTTTGAATAAAGAGCGCCGCAAAAAAAGATGCAATAGTCCTTTTCCAAAAATGTTCTAAAACAATGTAAAATGAAATGAAAAAAGGACTTGATAAACATCATTGAATAATTTTTCAAGCAAATATAGAAAAATTCCAAGAAGACTTTTTTAAATTGCATTGAATTTTATTTATATTATAAAAGAGCATTTAAATTATTTTGTTTTAATTTGTATTAATGTTACTTATAAGATTAAATTAGGCGCATGTAAGAAATAATTTAATTATAAAAATATAATAATATCCAAAGATTATCATTTTTAAATATGATCCATTAATTTTCTTAAATAAGAAATTTTTATATTCTTAATGAAAGAAAAAAAATTAAACAAAAAGATTAAAATACATTTTTGTGTTATTAATTTCAATATTTAAATCCATTTATATTAAATAATTTTTACTATTTTTTCAATTATATCGTTACTACCTCGTCAATGGATAAGCTTTGAAATTTGAATCGCTTAGACTAATTTGATTTTAAATTTAAATCCGTCAAGATTTAAATATAATGGTGGCAAAAACCCAATAAAATAATTGCAAAAAGGAAAATAATTACAAGAAAGAATTTCATTTTTATAATTATTCTATTTTTAAATTTAATTAAATTATTTAATTTTTACAATAAAATAAATAAAATATATCAGTAAAATCAACTAAATCAAAGATATAATTTGCAAATTATGAATAAATAAAATATAAAACGAAATTATGAAAAAATATAAACCAATACAATAATAAATATCTTTAATTAATAAAAATTTTATTTCTTTCATTAAATTCTTAACTCTAAAAATGTTTTATCATTTATGAATCATTGAATACAAATTTTAAAATATATTCATACAACTGTAAACAACAAAAATTTATTTCTAAATTTTTCTAATTTAAATTTTTATTTTAATGTTTATTACATTAATATAAACAAAAGCATAAATATTAAAATATTATATTTTTATGGATTATATCATTTTATTTTTTGTTAGTTGTTTTGTTTAAAGATTGTAATTCTTATTTTATTTTAAATTTGCTTCTAAGGTAATTCAAATATTAATATATTTTTTAAAATAATACTTTCGTTATTTTGAAAATAAATAATTATATCAATAAATTATTTTTTATAAATTCCCCCAAAAATTATTCTTTTCATGATAAAAATTTAATACACGATAAATTTAAAAAAATACAGAACAGATAATATAATTATGACATTTTCCAATTGCAACTTGTGTCGAACTTTAAAATTTATTTAAAAGATATTTATTTTAATGCTTGAAGGTTTTATATATTTTAATAAACTTATGACAAAATAAATTTTCGACTATAATAATTTTTTGCTAATTTATGATTTCTCTGTTTTTTAATCATTTTTTGCCTCATTTTTTTAAATCCATGAAAACTAATTAAGGAAAAGTAAAAAAAATAATAATTTGTAAATTGCAATTCAAAATAACAAAATAATTATAAAATATCAATTGCTAAATTATTATTTTATAAAAATAAAATAAAAGTATATTGATAGCATTACAACCAAAAATTTCACTATAATTTTACGGCCCATTTAAAAAACATTGAAAAAAGGCAAAGTACAAAAATTAATTTAAAAAAACATAAAATTAAGGAATAAAGAAAAAGGCAAGATTAAATTTTAACAATTGATATTTAATTTGCAAAAAAACAGCGAGAATAATTTACAAAAGTTAATTTTTTGCTAAATAAAATAATAAATAATTAACGGAAACAATTAAATAATAAAATAACATTTTAGATATAAAAATCAAAAAAATTATTAAAATATTTCAACCAATGGAATTGATTTCCTTCACTTTGTTTGCATGAATTAATTTAACCAATTTTGAAAAAATAAAAATAGATTCAATTTAAATTTGCAACTGTAAAATAAAATATAAATAATGAAAGTCATATTTAAATTAATTTTTTTACGTTACATATTTATTATTTTTTAAAAATGAATCAACATTTCTAATTAAAAACAATGTTTTAAAGTTTATGCCGAATTTTGAAAATATTTCTGCAAAAATAGTTTAATATTTATTAAAAAAATTATTTTTTATATTTATAATGAAGTAACATTATTCAATACATTAATGTGTTAATAACTTTGAAAAATTTAATTTAAAATGTAATTGTTTTTTAGAAATTATTATTTATAATTTAGAGAGAACAAAATTAAAATATTCTATTAGATAAAGTTCGTTTTTGTCACTAAATTTAAATTAATTCTTTCAAAAAACAAAATTAACAGTTTGGTAATAATTCTTAAATAAAAAAAATAAATTTATTCTAATATAATTAAAAAAAATCGGAAATACAAAATAAAAATACTTTAATTTAAAGAAAACAGTTAATTCCTTACCGGAAAAATTTTTTTAACAAGTGATAGTAATTCATTAATTTTAAGCCAACTTTTTTTATTAAAACTGTATTTCAAAATTTTTAAATTCTTCAAATTTTTAATTACCTAACTGAAAAATCGTTGTTAATTTTATATGAATATAAATTTAGTAGAGTAAAAAATATTAAAAACAGTAATAATTCCACAAATTTAACAATTAAAGACTTAATATTTTTTTGAATTTAATTTAAAAGTCTTAATAAAATTAGTCAACTTAAAAGAAAAAAATATTGTTGATTTTTTAGTTTAAAATGAAATATTTCAAATTTAAAATAAATAATTAAATTAAATAATTATTTATTTAAATAAGGGAATTAAAGCGACCGATATGGCTCACTTCTCGGCACTGTAACGATTCTAATAAGCTATTTTATAATGACTCAAATGACTCATTACATCAAAATGAACATTACGAGAATAATAAAAAAAATATTATGATTTTATTCATAATTTTTTATTTTTGTTTTGGAGTCCATTTCAGGAAAAGTAAAAAAATAAATCTAACATTTTGACTGGAAAATTCCGAAAATATTAACAATATTAACAAAAATTAACTAAGATTTAAAATTTTACAACTCAATTATAAGACCAGAGCAAAGTTTTCGATGGATATTACTTAAAGCAGAAAAATTTTTGCACCTTCTGTCTTCTTTCGTATTCGGCTTCCATGAAAAATTTTCAGCCTCTAAGATTATTGCAGGTTTTTGTCAAAATATTTCCAAATTTTATCATATTTAAAATTATTTAAATTATGAGCATGTTTAAGAATCAAAGAAAATAGTGCCATTACACTTAAAACCTGAACATTAATTAGAAATTAGAATAAATCGAAACCCTGGATTAACTATTTATTAATTAATATTTTCTTACAATGTTATGTAATAAATGTACTATAACCATATTATGATATCAAAATATTGAAAACATATTCTTTTTATTAGTTCAGATAAAAGTTATACGTAAAAGGAATTTTGGTTATATCAAATTAGTTACATAAAAAAGAAACTACGATAGCATTTTTTTACTATGAAGTCCATAATTTACGAAAAAAATTTAAATATTTTTCTAGATAAAGGTTGTTTTCAACGCTTAATTTATTTTTTAATTTAAAAGCGAATTATTTAATGATAAATTTTAAAAAATATAATTTTTATATAGTGGTGTTATATAAATAATTTTTATTCATATAAATGGATTCTAATCGGAAAATTAATTTATTTAGCAACTGATTAATTAAAGTTAAAACTTAAAAACATTGTATATGTAAATTAATTTCCGACACTTGAATTATCTATTTTCAAGCAAATAAAATGCTATTACTTAATTAATAGGGCTGGAATTGTTAGGTTTTTTATTTTTAGCACCTAAAAAATCTTTAAAAAAATTTTTAAAAATGATTTTTACCTATTTTGGCGTTTTTCCCAAAATTTGTTAACAAAAATGCAATAAAACGAAAAATACACCCCTAAGAATCGACTCAAAAAATTCTGAAATTAAACCCCCTAAGAATTGAAAAATTTTTCAAAAATCGTCTCTAAAATTTATTTATTTATTTTCTTGACTAGAATTTTGCTTTAAAAATTTTTTTCAGTACTGATTTGGCATATGTTTTCAAAGAAAATTTCGTTACACTAAATTGGAAATTTTTGGCACCTATTTTTCTATTTTTGGCACCTATTTTTCTATTTTTAGCACCTATTTTGATTAAATATAAAACAGCGACATTAAAATAATTATCTTTATATTTTACCTTTAATTGGTTATATTAAAATATACGGATTTTTTAATTAATATTGAAATATTTTAAAATTTTCCTATTTTTCACCGGAATTACAAAAACTATTAAAAATGCATAAATATGCTTAAGATTTAAAAAAACAAGAAATTAATTAACAATACAAGCAAAACAAAGAGTCTACTTAAACAAGAAAATATTAATAATAATTTGAAATCAGAAAAATTTTAATAAAAAATATAAATTAAATAAAATTCTTTTTCGGAATTATTTAAAACAGAATAAATAGTTATAAAGCTGTTTGAAAACTGAATGTTAAATTTAAATTTTTATTAAATGTATATATGTATATAAAATTGAATAAATCAGAATTTTTACATGTTGTAATAAAAAAAGAAGCCATTGTAAAATTTAAATCAAAATATTACAAATAATTCAAAAAAACATAATTTGTTAGTTGTCTAAAAGCTATAAAAGAATCTTTGAGTTTTTAAAAATTATAGCAATAAAAGTTTTATGAAAATCTGAGCTAAGTGAAAAAAAGATTTAAATATTAATATTATAGAAAGCTATAAAAAAACATCATAACAGTGTTAAAATAAAAGTTAATATATTAAATTTATCAGATGTAAAAAGAAAAAGTTAAGTAATCCTACAAATAATGAGTATAAAAACCTGTAGATAAGTGAATTTTCCAAAATTGACTTATATTTATCTACATTTCTGTTGATTAAAAATTAACGTCGGTTCTTAGAGAGGTGCATTTTTGTTTTTGTTTTTTTAGCATTTTTCATAATAATTTTTTTTCAAAGTAGAAATAATTGAAAAAATAGTTGTTAAAAAGTTTCATAAGCAAAAATAGTTTAAAATAGTTGCTAAAAATTCGCTCTAAATCGAAAATTGATCGAAGGTAATGTGTTTTTTGCACTTATTTCAGCATATGCTATCCGCAAAAAAAAATAGTTGAAAACTTAAAAAATCATGGACCTATTAATAACAAAGTAAATTTAGTGAATAAAAACGCAAAAAATAAGTAAATTTCTCAAAAAATCTCATTTTTTTATCAATTTCGCTAACAAAAATGTAAAAAAAAAAAAATTATTTTAATGCTTTTTGGTATAAAATTTTTCGCTCCTTAAGATTCACTTGAGCTGACAAATGAGATAGATGCGCCCAAGCTTTCGAAATTGGCCACAATGTACACGAAAAATCGTTTAAAATAATTTTTACATAATATAATAATAATTATTTTTAGTAAAACCATTATAATTATCTCAAATTTAATTTATATAATAAAACATTAAATCTCGGAAATTTATATGTCAGTTAAAGGTACTTAAGAAAAAAAAATATTATTTTATTTTATTTGTGTTTAAATAATTAAGGTCAAATTGAAAAGCAAAAAAAAAAAAAACCCTTGAAAAAATAAAATAATAAAAACTTATTAGATTTAATAAATGATTATTAAAAATAATATAAAACAAATGGACCATCAGAAGGATTATTGGCGGCATTTGGACTTAACTGCTTCTCTCACATGGAGTGGTCCATAAGATTAAAATACTACAGGGAAAATTAATTTTAATAATTAATTTAAAATATTTTTATTGAAATTACTGGAGAAAAAATGTTTGCCATATAATTATTACAAATTGAAACAAAAATAAATCGATAAAAAAATAATTTTCTATAAATGAAATTTAAAACTTTTATTAGAACACTAAAGCAGCATTAATTAAAGCGACTATGAATAAAATTTAATTTTTTGAAAATGGTAATGTGAAAACTGTAAACAATAATTTTTTTTAATGAAACTTTTTTAATTACATATAATTTATAAAATAAATTTCTGACTAAAAATTAAAAAATTTACCAAGCTTCATGTAATTAGTCTGCAAATTTATAAACGAAAAAAATTAAAATATTGAAAAAATGTAATTTGAAAAAAAAAATTAATTACCAAAAAATTATTAATAAATAAAAGCTGAATTGGATTTTGAATGTAAACTATGAGCAAAAAGATTTATAAAAAAGACCAAAAACTCATAAGTTTTTAATAGATTTAAAAAGTAAAAAAGATAAATTTAAAACGAAAAAAATAGTAAAAAATTTCTTTGAATTAACCATAAACAAAAAGATAAATTTCTTTTTTCCCTTTAGTAAAATAGAATCTTAATTTTTCTCTTCTAAATCATAATTATTAAATTATAAAGCAGAAATAATTATTTTCTATTTTTTTGATGGAAAAATATTAATGAAAAGAAATGAGTTTCATTGGAAAGTAAGAACATTTAAATGAGGATTCAATTTAAATATAAAAATTTCTTGCAAATTTACAATTTATAAGAATGCCTAATAATGGGTGAACCTCGTGCGTTTTGTCTGCGACAAGATTCTGAATATGTTTTCCTTAAAAAGTCCAATATTAATTACTTTTCGTTAATTAAAATTAATATTTGTTTGCTATGAATTTTTACATTTGTTTTAATAATTTTGGTTAAATTTATTAATTTTAGTTATTTTCGCTTAGACTGATTTTTATTTATGTTTTATTTCCAATTCTTTTAATGTTTCCTGCTTCCATACATTAATTTTCTAACATGAAATATTTTAGTCAAATATTTTTTGTTTATTTGCAAAATGTTATTTTTATTATTCTGTTTATTTATTCTCATGCAAATAATTGTGAATTAATTATTTTTTGTTTGTTTAATTACGTGCTCTAATATGAATTCATTTAAATAATTTTTACTTTTATTTAATTAGTTTCATTAGACAAACCTAAAAATTAGCTAGTTACAAAATATTGAATTAATTCCTTCGTTTTTTTCTTTTAATCACATATAATACAATATTTTTAAAAGTACTTTAAGTATTTTAAATAATAAAATTACATTTTATTTTAAATTTATTCTTTATTTAAATATCGCTTTTTTATTGTTTTTTAATTATTTTCTTAACTCATACGCGATTATTAATTAGAGATTTAAAAATAATTCAAATGTTATTTAAGACAAAAAATGATTGTTAAATAATAAATTTAAACAGAATTTTAATTGATTATTTGTATTTTAATTTGGTTAATTGAATGTTGTTTTGGTGATTTAAAATATTAAAAATAAATTATTTATAAAAGTTCATTATCGTATTAAAAATTCATTAATTTGTGAATTAGGCATTATTATCATTGAAATTAATTAAATTTTTTTTACCCAAAAAAATAATAAAAACAAGAAAATTGTCAAAATATATATAGAAACTCAAGGACATAAAAATCCATTTGGATAATTCCCAGAAATACAAATTCTAAAATATTCAAATCACAAAATGTTCTAATGAAAATTACACAAAGAAAAAAGAAATTTCACCGTAATAAATTAAGGATAGATTAAAAAAGTTTTCTTCATTTTTATTATTAACAACAAAATTCATTGCATTATAAATTTCAAATGATTAAGAGTTAATGCTATTCAATTGCTTTCATAATATTTGACAAAGTAAATTATGTCATCATATGTTGACAAAACATAGATCAATTTGACCGTGATTTAATTATAACTGGTTAAATGTTTTATGAAACATTATTTTCGGTGCTAGGTCGTTTCTTAAATTCCGCCACATTGGGCGTTTCTTAAATCCGCCAAGTGGGCGTTTCTTAAATCCGCCATAATGGGCGTTTCTTAAATCCGCCATAATGGGCGTTTCTTAAATCCGCCAATATGATAATAGAAATAAATTAACACAAATATTATTTTTATTTATCAAATTTATAATATTGATTTCATTTCAATATAGAAATATCCAACAAAAATCCTTCTTTCACTTTTCTTTAAAATTTTCTCCAAAAATATGAACTGACCAGCATAACAGATTCTAAACATGAAAAAGTCTTTAAAATAACAGTAAAGACAAAAACTTTTGTCAATAAGCATTCAGCAGCTTCGTACAAACAATTGCAAAAAAGTCAACTATATTTTAAAAATGCAACAAAGTAGTGAAACTAACCCATCAGAATTTAATTCTTTACAGATTTCGCATTTCATGCAATAAATGTAAGCTGTCCCCATCTTTTCGTTTGTTTTTTTGAATTTTCTATATTCTTCACCATGACCAATAAGAAAAAGAAACTTATTGTCAAATTTTGAGAAACATTGCGAAATTTCAGCATTTTCCATGTCTTCTTTGTTTCCTTCTTTTGATCTTCGATTTTTTATTTTTGAAATATGTCGTTCTAGCGTCCTTAGGCTTAGGTCAACTCCAATTTCAGCCAGTTTTTCCAACAACTCTCCTCTTGTTTTTATTTCTTTTTTAAGGTATTGATCAACCATTTTTTTTGCATCATTGTTTGATATAAATTCTTCAAAACTAGGACGATTTATAATATTTATACATGAATATAATATTAAGAATAAAAATGTTGTCTCCATTTATTTAAAAATTAAAAAATAATTTTTTATAAAAAATAAATATCAATATATTTATACTATTTTAATGTTGACAAAAACTGACATTTGTAATAAACAAATGACAGTTCCGGCTGACACTTCTTGTCACCAATAATAATAATAGTCTTAATCAAATTATTTTATGCAGAATTATTTTTTCGTTAATTATCATATTGGCGGATTTAAGAAACGCCCTGGCGGATTTAAGAAACGCCCATTATGGCGGATTTAAGAAACGCCCACTTGGCGGATTTAAGAAACGCCCTGGCGGATTTAAGAAACGCCCAATATGGCGGAATTTAAGAAACGACCCAGCACGATTATTTTCTTTTCTTAATTTTATTCATTTAAATTTTTCTCTTTTAAATTTCTTTATTTTTCTTTCAAATGGTTATTATATAGAAATATTTTACTCATTTACTCATTATGGCGATTAAAATTTTACAATTGTTTTTGATAAATTTTTAGTATCAAAAGGATAAAATAGTTGGATAAAATAAATCTTTTTTAAAAACCTATTATTTTACACTGCTTCTAAAATTAATTATGTATATTTAAAACCGATTAATATTAACAAAATTAAACGAAAAAACAAATAAAAATAAACAAATATAAATAGATTAAAATGTTAAATAATTATTTGATTTAAATGAAAATAGCGTTTCACTAAATAATGTAAACATTTTTTCTGAATTTATTATTTTTAGATAAATATAAAACTGAGAATTGCATTTTTTTTAATATTACATTAAATAAAATTAATTTTTTTGGTTTGGAAAAAGCAAAGATTAAATCATCCCTTTTAGCATCATAAAATATAGTTTTATTTTTCAGTTCTTTACATTTTTAATTTTAAAAAATTTAAATTATAATTTATGATTATTTTTAAATTTACAATTATGTTCATACAGATTATTTAGAGTAATTAATAGGGCTTCCATTTTTAGGCAAATGCCTAAAATTTTTGCGCACTTAATACGCTTAGATAAGCAAGAAAAACGCGTTTTCCGCTTGGTTTGGGGGTGCCTAGGATGACTTTTATAATGCCTAAATTTGCCTATTTTGGACTTTTTGTGCTTAATGCTTATTTGCCTATTTTATGCCTATTTCGCCATTTTTGGCGCCTTTTTTCAGAATGTTCATAAAAATCCTTAACAAAAATGCAAAAAAAAATCAAAAATATACCCCTAAGAATCGGCCCGAAAAAATTTCAGAAAATACACCTCTAAGAATTGAAAAAATTTTCACAAAAATTATCCCCAAAATTCAATTATTTATTCTTAATAAAAATTTTGGTGTAAAAAAGGTCCTTAATCGAAAAAACTGTAAAACAATTGAAATATAAGCAAAAGTAAGTTTTTTGATTAATTTTTACGTGTTTTGCTACCTAAAAAGCGTTAATAACAAATGTTTTTTGCCTATTTTTGTGCCTATTCGGGGGTTTTTGTGCCTATTTAATGCCTATTTTGCGATTTTTTAATGCCTTTTTAGGTGCCTATTTCGCGATTTTTTGTGCCTAAAAATGGAAGCCCTAGTAATTAAACTTAAAAATTTGACATTTAAATAATGTAATCATTTTGAATCTCTTGTAAAATGGGGTGATTTTAAAAAGATATGAAAAAGTGATTTATTATTATTATTTAATTATTATTTAGTTAAAGCTCAGTTCCATCTATTTATTATTTATTTTTGAATTTTTATTAAATCAAAAGCATAAAAATTTAAGAACTTTTCAAACTGTTAAAAATTTTCAAAAAGCTTTTATTAGAATTTTTGGTTTTAATTAAAAAAATTTATTTTCTCTTCAAAAAACAGCGTTATTTAATGAGGCAATTGTTTTGTGTCCTTCACTTTTAATACTTAATTAATGTTGTCATTTTCATGATTTTAGAATTTATTTCTGATAAAAAAATATTTATATTATTTCTTACTTTTATTCAGTTTATATTTTAATTACATCTCAAATTATTAATGTTAATTTAATTAATTCAACTTAGTGTTATTTGATTTCTTTAATAATTTTGAATTTTATCGTATCTAATTTTAATATTCAAAAAGTAAATTAACAGTTATAAATTATTGATTTATTTTGGTTTCTCAATATTTTCTGTTGGATATAAATTATGAATTTTTGCAGTTTGATTAAGTTATGATATATTTTTTATATTTTTTTTATTTCTTTGTTGCCCAATAAAACTTTCATTTAAAAATGAGTTGAATTTAAGGAAAATCTTATATAACTAATGGAATATACTCAAATCAAGCTAATAGTTTTTCTTTATTTTTATTTAAACTTTCAATTTAAAAATTAAATTTATTTAATTCTTATTTAATTTTTAGTTCAATATAAATATGTATTATTAATTAAATTTATATTTATTTATTACAAAAATAAATTGTTAAAATATAATTTTTAGAGTTAGGCATAATCAAATGCACTATGCAAGAGGACGTATTGTCAGGTTTATAAGAATCATTTTAAAGTTTATATAAAGTTACATATTTTACATATTTTCTTTAATAATTTTCATATCAAAGACGATATGTTTTTCGTAAATAATATATTTTTAATTTATTTGAATAAATATATGATTTTTAAATATATTTTATAAATGTATTCTTATGATGGATTAGCTAGAATAAAATTACATTTTAAAATTATTAAATATTAAGATTGTTTTCATTTAAATTTTCTATTATAAAACACTTCATATGTTTTAAAAAATTGCAAGAAATCAATAACAAGACCATTTTTAAATTTAATTACGGCCATGTTCATAAAATAATCTTATTGAAGCAGTTTTCTTGTCTAATTAATTGTGTATTATTTTATTTGAATATGCATTTTAATTCATCAATTTAAAAGAATATAGTTAATTTTTAATTACTTTTATTTTGTAAAAATTTATTAGCAATTATTGATATTAACCATATTTCTCATACGGACGATGGAAATTTTCTCTAATTACATAGCGTTAGGTCATTAATGTATTTTTTTGTTGTATTTAATTTATCCAATGGTATTGTTTGTGTCCTCCAATTTTATTTTATTTTTTTATGATTTATTGCTTATAAAATGGAATATATAAATACTTTTCAAATTTTATGTTTAAATTTTCCTTTAAATTCGAGTTATTTTTTTAAATTGAATAAAATTCCAACTCAATATGTTATTTTGTAATTGAGCCAAATATGATAACCAAATATGATAATATAATAGTAAAATAATAATATAGATTCTAAACTTTTTTATTCATTATTTGTAATCAAGAAACAACTTAACATTTAGCGTTTCTCATTAATTTCTTGAATAAATGAAATAAAATACTATTTTAAATTAATTAAATAATGTTTAGGTTGTTTTTGATTAAAAAAATAAAACAAAATTATTTAGCATTTGAGCTGTTTTTTAGTTGAAGAATAATGTTTTAATATTTAAATGTTAATAAAAAATTTCTATCACTGTATTCATTCACTTTTTTTTATAAAGATAACACATGATATATGTGATAAATTATTAATTTCTTTTTTTTGAAAGATTCATTAATAAAATAAATTAAATTTTGCATTATTTAGACGAGTAATTTTGTTAATACAAGGTATATTTATTTACTTTATTGGGAATGGCATATAAATTAATTTTTTTTTAATAACTATTTATCTTGACATTATAATATAAATTTTGGTGTTATAATATTTAAAATATCACATGACGAATATTGTTGTTAGTAGTCCGTGATGTCAACAGATTCGTAGGATATAAATGTTGAGTATTATTTTCTTTTTTTAAAAATATTAACTTTTTTTATTATTTATTAATTTTAGATTTTAATGTTTATCCAAATTAGTAAAATTTTCTTGCAGTAGGTTATTTGATCGCCTTCATCTCTCGAATTTATCAAAATATTTTGTTTTTGAATGATCGATTTTTTTTTTTGAAAATTTTTTTTTGGTTTTAAAAAACAGAAATTAGTTATTTTTATACAATAGCAACATCCTTATTATGAAATTTCATTGTTTGTTTCCATTTCTAGCAATAAATAATGTTTAGAGAAAAAATATAAGAATTTATTCATATTTTAGAATTTGAGTTTTCGTGTTTAGTTTTATACGGCTTGTAAAATAGTTATTTTAATTTATTAATTTTAATGATGAAATTAAAATAAATGCAATTTTTTTAAATGATTCATTTTTTGATTATTTAAGAAGTTACAATAATTCACATTAGGAAAAAAATATAGAAAAAGTTTAAAAAAATATCATTATTAAGTCTAACAAAGTTAACCTACAAGTGCATAAATGCCCGAATATTGTTTAATTCTAATTTATGAATAATCTTAATTTCATTAAAATATTTTTAGTTGATATAATAAATTTAAATATTGTGATTTTTCGTCCAATCTTTATTGAAAATGCTCGCCGACTTTGAGAATTTATAAACTTCGGTACTTCGTAACTTTTACGCATCCTAATTAGAGATAATTATTTTGAATATAAATACTTTTATATTGATTAAATAAGAAAATGAAAGTAAAATAAACAACTTTATTATCCATTTTAAACTATTATTTTTAGATAAAAAATTATCTTATTTCCTTTTAAATGAACAGAAGTTTTGCTATGTTTAAATTGTTAATTATTTTTATTTATTTCATCTAAAATTTTCATATAGATTTTTTTAGCGATATCAAGCTGAAATGTTTGCTATTTAATTAATATATCATTTTAAATCTCTTGTAAACTGGTCTGAATTCAAGTTTCGCTTTGAATTTGAATACTTTGATAAAACAATTATTATTATATTATTTAAATAAGTAAATTTATTTAATTTATTTTTGTGCTCTTTTATTGAATGCATTAATAACAAAATTATTGGGTGTTGGCGTCCAACTAAATTTATGGATGAATTTTGTATTTTTTCATTTGATATGGAATATATCACAATTTTTTGCAAATTATTAGAATTCATCTGTTTATTCAATTGCGCATACCGATTTTCAAATGGCCCAAAAAACTGGATTCAAATTCGTTGAAATTTTGAACTTTTGTTTCGAAAATTATAATGTTAATAAGAAGAATACACCGAAACTTCGTTAAATATATTTTTTCTTTTTTTAATACTTTTCTATTTTGCGCATTTAATTAGCTTAATTTTAATATGAATACAACATAGAAAATCATAAAAAATTATTAAATTTTAAATAGTCTGATCTATACTTGAATAAATTATTAATTTAACTTTAAATAATGGTTGATACAAAATGTAAAATAATTTTGGTGTTTTTTTATTAAGTAAACAATTTTTTATTGGTTCTTTTCATAAATATTATCTCTTTTTTTATTAACTCTCATAAAAAGGATTTCTTTAATCATCTAAATTTATATTTTTAATTTTTAGGGCGCATATATTTTTATAAGAATATTAAAAGATTTTTATTAAATATTAAAAAAAATTATTTAATTTTCCATGTTATAACTTTTTTTGAAAAAGATGAAAAAATTAGTAAAATTAATATTTTATTTAATGCAATTTAAATATATTTCATTATTTATAATATTCCTTTCTTCTTTTTTATCGCCTAAAATTAATTTTCCCTCTAATATTTTCAATCTCATTCGTAACTCACATGTATGCTTTTTGCTTGTTGCCGTCGTTCACGGTTTTATATGACAAATACTCTTCTCTTTTTTTTTATTTTGCATAAATGATATTTAAAAAAAATTTACAATTCAATTAAAACAATTTTTTTAAGTTTTATCTTTTATTTGGTCTATAAATATTAAAAAAATATATTTTAATCGAAATTAAAAAATTTGGATTTAACTGTCGTTTTAGTAATTCTTTTAAATATTTATTATTTATTTTATTGCTATATATTAAAAAAATTGTTGTACATTTAAATTTTTTTTCTTCAATTATTATAAAGAACTTGTCCATTTATTATTAATTTAATAAATTAAATAAATCCAATAAATACAATAATTCTAAAAATTTATTAATAATTAAAACTTTTAGTCTTTATTTTCATCTCTTCAAGTTCTCTTTTATATTTATGATAACCTTTAAATATTTTATATAAAAAAGTTCTTTCGTGCAACCATATTTACTATTTCATATGGTGAATTTCATGTGTAAGCGAAAAATATAAAATTGAATCAAAATATATTTGAAAAATAATCATTATTATTATTGTACTTGCAATTACTTTAAAATTATCTTGGTAATTGCCCATGGAAATCAAATAAAGTGCATTAAACATTGAATACAATTAATTATGTTTTTAAAATTATTTATACATTTGATAGTTTTTTAAATTTATAAATTTTTAACATATACAATGGCTTGTTTTTCGGTTTGTTTGTTTTGGTGTTTATTTTTACTTTCAAATTCTCGAATTAAATCACAAAATAAAAGAAGTCGGTAACATAAGAATAATAATAATAAATTAAAATTCTCTCGTTCAATTTAGAGATGACTTTGAATTGAAACGGATGATTGTGTGGCTTTTTATTTCATTAAAATAGTTTTAATAATTTTGTTCTTGTTTTATATGACAAAAATGATTAAAGTTTTAATTTTTAATAATATTCTCTTGGTCTTGCGATTAAGTAAAATAACCTTTTTTATTTTGGAAAAAGCTCACATTAATAAAAAATAGTCAACTCGTAACTATAATTTTTTTATTCTTATAAATATCTCTCTTTTTTAAATTTATTTTTATGTAATGAAAATTCATTTTCAAGTTGTTTATTTTGTGCTAGGTCGTTTCGTAAAACTGTCAAATTTACAGATTTATAGAGAAAAACAGGCCATAATTTTCTTAAGTACAAAATAATCTTGCAAACTTTTTGGAAACTCATGAAAATTTTCTGAAAATTTTTCGCTAATAGAGAAAGCAAGAATACATATGATATCAACATTATTTAATTAGGTTGTGTTTAAGAAAAGTTATGACTGATTTATTTCGAAAAATCTGTAACATTGGCACTTTTACGAAACGACATAAGACCTTTTATTTAAATTTTTTGCAAAAAGATAAACGTCAGTTTATTGACAGTTTGAACTGATAGAAGTTTATAAAATATTTTAAAAAGAGAGAAGGTAAGAGCTGAATTTAATTAAAAATTTTTTTTTACTTTATTGTTTTTTATTTATTTAGAAAAATGAAACATATTATGGCAATTTTTTTGAAGTATTAGATTAAACTTATTAGAAACTAATTATAAATTTTTTAGATTACGGAAATATTTTTTTAAATGCACCATTATACACTGTAAATAGACTAATAAAAATTATGTTAGACAATATTATACAGAAATCTTTTTATTATATCATTCAAGTCTATGGTATAAAAGAATATTTTATTAAATAATTCAAAATTGAAAATTTTTGTTTATTTTTCTATAAATTCCGAAAAATTTTCAACTTTTTTTTGTGCATATATGAAGCATATTTCACGACTTTCATTTCATATTTATGCGCATATTTTTGCCATTTTCGTGCATATTTTTGACAGCCCTGGTCATTAATATTTCTCATCTTTAAATCTTTCTTTTTAAATAAAACCAAAAGAATTTTATTTATGCTAAATATTCATTTAATTAAAGAAATATACAAAAAATAATTATTATATTTGTCTTTTAAGCAAAAGACCATTCGAAAAAATATAAAAGAAAATGATAAAAACTATATCTATGCTAAAAAATATATAAAATAATTTTAAAAAAGGAAGCAAAATTGGATGTTTAAAATTCAGATGATTTCGCTTCTATGTAGAAATGTGATTTTAGTTACTCACCAAAATTCATTAAGTAAATCTTTTTACACAGAATTCGCAGATTTACCATTTTTTAAGTAATAGAATATTTTGCTCTTTCCATGGGCATACTCATTTTTCTCGGAAAATTTTTTCCAAACCACTAGAAATTTATCAAAAATTTGCCTGATTTTAAGGGGGGGGGGGTAGTCAAAGTCCGTCGGCCAACCGGCCACAGTTTCAGTTTTTGTGGCATAACCCCGGTCAATGTTTTCTAAATTGTTATGTATTTTGTTTCATTTGGTAGCCCTAACTAGCCTCTTTTAAAAATCAATTATTTAAAAATTATAAAAAATAACTATTTCAAAAAAAGTTTTCGAGTTTTACAATAAAATTTTCAAATTTTAACATATACTCTAACAATTATTTGGGTATAATTTTTTTTTTATTAAAATATTGTTTCAAACAATTAACAAATTATCTGATGAATTTAATAAATAAATTTGCTTTTTTAGGGAAATTAGAATCTACTTTCCTCCAGAAAAATAACATTTCTAAACAGTCATAAATTTAATAAAACAATTAACCCTCGTTTTATGTCTGTGGCTTCGTTACTTTTCCAAATAGCTCTTTATATATTCGTAACATTTAATATTGAATCATTTTTAATATATCGTTAAAAGTGTGGTGCGACTTAGATTTCGAAATTAAAAAAAAAGATTTTCTCTATTTTTTCAATAAAGACAATAAAAAAGATATAATTAATAATTTATTCCTGATAATCTCCAGTTCACATGCAGCGTTCTTCACGTGGATACATTTTAATTAACTTTTGAATTTAAAATTTTGTTTTCAATTTAAAACTTTCATTTCAGTACAGAATTTACTGAGATTTCTTAGCAATTTTATTTATCGTATGAATATTCTTTATTAGTCATATTTTAAATATAATATAATTTTTAAGCTTTACTTCCATAAGTTTTTGTATTTTTAAAGCTATTTTTAAATAAATCTATTCAAAATACAAATTATTAGAAATGTTATGGATAATAGATTTATTCTTTAAATTTCTTCGAAATTACTAATATATTCGGATATTTTTTGTCAACATAACTTAAAAATATTTATTTTTTATTGCTATGTAAAAATATTTAAAGTAAAATAAATAATTTTAAATATAAATATGTAATTATTTTTGGTAGAATTATGTGTTATTCTTTTTCCTGAATTTATTCATGCTCTTTAAAATTTATGATGTAACATAAAATAATTTATTTTTTAAAAATAATTTATATATTAAATTTTTATGTAATCTTTTATCTTATTCGGCTACATATTTAAACACATATCTATTATAATCTTTATTGTAAAACTGGTTTTCAATATGTAAATAATAAAACATTGAATAAAAAATTGTTTTTATAAATGAGTGATTAATAATTTTATAGAGAAAATTGAATTCAATTCGTGTTTATAAATGAAACATTTTTAATAAATATTACAATGAATGACAAATTAAAAAAATGAGTAAATTGTATTAAAAACAATTTTTTAACTTTTATATATTAAGTTAGAAATAAATTATAAAATATTATGAGTGATAATAGTCAAGGAATTACCAACACATTCTTATTATACAAACTCAAAAAATATAAATCTTTGATTATATAAAAATATTTCTGTTCAAGATTAAATGAAACGAAAGTAAATCCTGTACAAAAAATATTTAAAAGATGTAATTAAAAACAACTAAATAAAACAATTTTCAATCTTTAATACACTTTATAATTAAAGGAAACAAAAAGCTAATTAAAAATTTAAGTAAAAAAAAATTAAGAAATAGTAATTTAAATATTAATTTCCGTCATTTTCATTTTGGTAATTCAACTAACACTCCTCGTCTTTATTAAAAAGATTTTTAGTAAAATGTATTTGTTTTTTCTAAGTGTTCTATGAGTAAATTATGGTTTTATATATTTTATAAAATTTCTACTGGCACCCACCTTATCTTGCAGTTCAGGTGGCATAGTGAGTGTTATCAATATTATATTTAGTTTTTTATCATTGACTTTTTAAATTGCTTAATAATACATAATTTTTTATCTATTTGTTTATTTAGAATTTTCATTTTCTGAAAACAATAGGTTTTTTGCTTTATAATCTATTATCAATGTAAATAATATGGTAAACTATATGTAGATAAATTTTTTTCTTTTTAAAATTATTATGTATATAAATTATTTAACCTCTTTTTTATTAATATGTTTATTTTCCCTCGATAATAGCTTTTGCAAATTATTGTTTTTTATTTTATTTTTTATGTATTTGCTAAATTTTGGCATAAATCTTCAGGGAACACTCAAATCCAATGTCGAATTAATGCAGAGTTGATTTGAGGCTTTATCATCAGTAAGAATGCTCGTTTCTAAGTTTTTCAAATCAATGTTAACTGCGAATTTTGAAACACACTGTCTATTCGTTTAATATTAATTTGTAGTTTTTTTATTAATAAAAAAAATATTTACAATTGATTTTCAATAACAAAATTTTTTTTCGATTGGGATTTAATTTAATATTTTTGTTTTTGTTTACTCTTGCTTTATAAAATAAAAAATAAAATTATATCTGATATTTTAATTTTTCCATTAAAATATTTCTATTTGTCCACATTTAATTTGAGTATTATTAATAATATAATTTTTCTAAATATTTTTGATTACTAAGGATGAGTAATTATATTACCATATTTTAATTCAAATAATCATGGTGCGTACTCTCCGTTGTTTATTGCTCATTCTCATATTTCCATATTTTAAATTTAATTTAATTATTTAATTAGTGTCAAATTCAAATAATAGAGAAATTTTAATTTTGTAAATTCTTTTTATCCCCAACTTCGGAAATGGCAAAATAAAATAAAGTATTCATTAAATTTTCTATAATTCTATTTTTTTAATATCATTTCCTTTAAAAATTAAATTATTTTTTATAAATTATCTAATTAAATTAAATCTTCATTTTCATGCTTTTGAAGTTGCGGTGAACATTTTACTACTATTGTTTTTAATGCATTCATAAATTGTTTTTTTTAATTTTTTGATTGTTATTTTATTTTCCATTATTTTTTCATTTTCTTCTTGTCTTGTTTTTGTGACTTTCTGATCACGGGCTTCGCACTTAGTAAATAATGTTTTTTTTTCTCAATATTTGAAAATTATTTATCTTTTTTATAATTTTTAATTATTGAATTAAATTTTGGGGTTTTATATTATATTAATTATTTTTGTATTTGTATCTACAATTTTTTACATCTTTTCGAGAAAAATAAATTAGTAATTCAAAATGAAATGTAATTTTAATATTTTTACATAGAGAAAAAATGTACGAATTAACAAATTTGTAATTATAAGAATTTTACTATTACTATTTAAACTTAACAAGAATTACGGTCTTTTATTTTCCCTCCATTTGTATTTTTGTTCGTTTTTTTATGTTTTTCTCTTTCTATAGAATTGAATCATTATTTTAGTATTCCATTAATTTGCTAAATTCTATATTTTGCCATTTTATTCACGCTGGGCAAAAATAAGATTTTAGGGTCAAAAACAAGGACATTTTTTAAAACACGCTTCCAAAACTTTAAATCGCATTTATATTCAACAAAATCAAGCATTACTCACCGCCAACTAATTTCTGAGCAATTCCGGCTTAGAAATGAGAAATTTATACATTTCCGAAAATGGCTTTTAACAATTTTGTGAAAATATAAGCAATTTGTAAATTATTTTCAGTACATTCGGGATAAAAATCAGATTTTTAACAATTTTATTGATCAAAAATTAATTGATTTATATGCAAAAAGGTTTCCGACGTTGCCGAAAACCAAGAATTTATTACTCCAGAATCAATATTTTATTATTTAAAAATGATTATTTGGGTTTTTAATTAAATTTTACGTATCATTTTTGAGTCCATCTTGTTCTGGGCTTGATTTAGCAATGAATATAGCATGTCTTGAATATTACATAATAAAAATAAGGTATATATAATTATATCAAATTGTTCAGATTTATAAAAGATTGAGTTTTAACATTAATAATAATCAATTAGTAATCGCGACTTTAATTAACCACTTTGTTTTCCAAAATTTGTTATAAAAGTACAATATTATAGATTTGATTAATTAAGATTTTTAATTGTAATTTATATATTTTCCGACTATTTAAGGCAGCTTTTAGTTATTTTAAAATGGGTTTTAATAGTCCTATTTTTGAATATTTAGTAAAAAAATAAATAATTGTAATTCATTAATATTTTTTAGTCATTGAATAAATAAATATATTTCATGATTATCTTTTGGAGTGCTTTTTTAATTATTTTGCTTTTTGGAAAATATTTTTACACATAAACTTTTAAATAATTGTGTCCTTTTAAAATTTAAGTTTCTCTTAACCATTACCATTATTCTTTTTATTATTTGAATATTCAATTTTTTATGTTTTTCAAATTTGTCTAATGCCAAGAATTAACCATTCCCAAATTAAGTGAAAATAAGCCAAAATTTAAAATTTTTAAAATTATTTTCTGTTTTCTTTCATATTTTCTGCTTCTTTTCAGACAATTTTTCGATTTATAATTCCTTAAATTATCATCGAGATAAACTTTACCTGAAATATTTTAAATCTTGCTGATGAAAATTCGCTGTTTTGTTTTTTATATTATTTAAAAAATATCGTTTAATCTTTATAAAACTTTATTTGTTCAAAATTGCATGTTTTTTCAATATTGGAAGTAAAGTAATAGCTTTTAAATAAGTTTTAGTTTTTAAATTAATTTTCCCTTTTTGTTGCTAATCCATTTTTGTGTATTTTCTTTATATACCATAAAATAATAATTTAATAATTTGTTTTATTATATTATAAAATAAACTTCGATAGAAAATATAAAAAAAGTTTACTGCTAAAAATTTAAGTTATTAGTTATAATTTTATTTAATATTTTTTCATCAGTTTTCTCGACTTCGCGAATCGTTATATATGTTAATATTTTTTTTTCAGATAGTCATCTTTTAGATAACATTTTTAAAAAATGTTGACTTTTTATTTATTCAAAACTTGACTCAAATTTAACAAATTTATTACTAGAAATTTATTATGTAAAGTTCTTTATAAAATTTATCAAAAAACAGATAGATGAGAAATAATCAAAAATAATATACAAATAAAACTTTAAATTAATATCTTTTCGAAATTAATTTTGAAATTTATTTTCTTTTTAATTCCTTTTAATAAGATTGTCAAATTTTTTTAAAGTGATATTATGTTTTTAAATTAAAATCATTTTTTCCAGTTTTATTAAATATTGTATAATTATTAATATTAATCAGAAAATAAATAAATTTTTATGCTTTCATCTTTTATTCAAACCGTTTATAATCTTTATTGTAAAACTGGTTTTCAATATGTAAATAATCAAACATTGAATAAAAAATTGTTTTTATAAATGAGTGATTAATAATTTTATAGAGAAAATTGAATTCAATTCGTGTTTATAAATGAAACATTTTTAATAAATATTACAATGAATGACAAATTAAAAAAATGAGTAAATTGTATTAAAAACAATTTTTTAAATTTTGAGCTATTTAGTGTCTTTTTTTGGTTAAATTCATAGATTTATATGATATGCATTCCTTCTCTTAAAAAATTTTTAAGAAATTAGTTTATGTACTAAATATCATTATTTATTCATTTCTGTATTCCTTGGTTGCGTATCGATAAAGTTTAAAAAAGAGCGCTGAGTATTGAATTTTTATCTTTTTAATCTGTTATTATTTTAATAAATTACTGCAATTGTCATTAATCATTTATTTTTTTTCAAGCAATTTAAAATTTTGTCTTATGCATTAAATCAATTTAAAACAAAAATCAAAAAATCTTTAGAGTAATTAGAAGCCGAAGGACTGAAAAATGAACATCTAATTTGTTTTTTCTTTTTACTAACAATAAAAAATCTTTAGAAATGTAATTGATTGATTTAAAAATTAAAAGATTTATTTTATTTTTTAGAAAAAAGTATTGATTTTTTATTTGCCGTTGTCAATAATTAACCCATTTTATTTAAATTTTATTAAGTTAGATTTATGTGAATTTATTAATATTTTATGTTAATTATAAAATCATTACTTTGCCAATCATCCATTTCTTTTATTAAATGGTGGAGGATGAACATTTTCAACAAAATATTTAAATAAAACAAATAAATTTCAAATATTTTGAGTTCAATCATTTTATATGAGTGATTGAGGTGTTTTTTTAAATATAATAAATTTCATGCAAAATAAAAAGTTTTGAATTGTTTGCCTTTCTTTATTAATTCTTTAAAAATGGATATCATTTTTGGAATATTTGCTTTTAAAATAAAATTTCATTCTTTATATGTAAATTATAATATTTATTTATGATTAATTAAATTTTCTTTTATTAATTTACAATTATTAATTTATGTTATAATATTTTTTGAAAATTTAAAATATAATTAATATTCACATTTCCAAAGGTTCATCTTGAAATTATTTTTGGTGGCTACTAGTAAAATGATGCTCATTTTTTAAATTTTAGTTTAAATTTTTTATTTTTTTTTATTTGACTAAAAAATTTGTCTTTGTTTAATTCTGGTTTTAGTTTTTTATCGTTTTAAAGGATTGTTGTTTTATTCTCAAACAAATTTATTCAATTTATTTTTTTTTGTGTGTTTGATTAAACGAAAGAAAAATATAAATATATTCAAAAAATGCATTAAATATTTAAAAAAATTTTACAGAAATATTTTAAAGTGCAATACATTAATACAATCATATAATAATTAATTACGTCAATCAAAGACGTAACTTTTGGAAATTTTAATAGCATGGTTTTTTTTCAAAATTGCTTATAAAAATATTAATTATTCCTACAAATTATTCATTTAAAAAACATTATTAGTTCTATCAGATTAATTTAAATTTTTTTGCCTATTTTTTTTTGCTGTAAACTACGATTATAACAATAAAAATTTCTTTATAATTTTATTAAAATAACAGATTAAAAATGCGAATAAGTATTAGAATTTTAAAAAGTCATTAAAATGAAACAATGGTTAATTTGTCCTTGTATTTTTATTCAGCTTTTTCATAGTACAAATACAAAAAAGTATAATTTAATTAGGCAAATAAAGAAAAAATTATTGTTTATAAAAGAAGAGCAATACTAAAAACAAAAAAATTTAATAATTTTTCAAATAACTAATTAAATATATTTTATTAAAAAAAGAGTAACCTTGTGAAATGATTACAACCAAATATATAATCAATTTTTTAATTAATTAATAATAAAAAATATAAAATTTTCAGCAATTTACACCCAAAAATTACATTTTGGCATCATATACATTGAAGTAATAAAATTATATAAATATAAAAAATCTATATTATAAAACATTAAATTACTTTTTATTATTATTTCATTTAATTTTAATGTTTTTACTAAAGTGAACAAAATAATAGAATATGCGCGTCCTTACCTCATCAAGAGAATTTTAAATAATTTAAAAATCTTTTAAATTTACAACAAAAAATGAATTTAAATTAATTTATAAAAAATATTAATTAGTAATTTCTGTATAAAAGCCGCGGATTTTATTAAGAAGGTGAGGATCGTTGAAAAATTTATTGAAAAAGCGAAAATATTTTACGAAAATCACTGTGATAAATCAAATTATATTATGATAAAGAATAAAAGGTCTTTTTACATAAATAACATGATAGACACAAATTAAGATATTTTAAATATCTTTAAATAAATAATTTATTTGTGAACTATCATATTCCTATCTGCACCGACAGCATAAAGAGAATGTATTAAATAAATTATTTAAAAAGTATAAGACACCAAATCGCTGAATAGAAAAATAAATATAAATATAGAACAATATATAAAAATGTAAAAACTTAATCCATTTTAAATATACGTAAACTAATGAGAAATTCTTACAATAATATCAAAAACTATCATGGTTAATGCTGAATTGTATTTTAAAAATTTTAGCCAGACGCCAAACACAGAAATCTGTAAATGCATAACATAACGAAATCTAAAAAAGTCTTCAAATTTTTTCGTGAAAATGCCATTGGGCAATACAAAAAAGGATCACTATAATTTGATAATTAGACATAAAATTTGATTAAAAAATGTTAATTTATATTCTATATCTCAATTTAAATTATCATTTTTTTCCGATTTTCAGCTTCATATCCGGCGACTGCTGGCTTTTTTCAGTTTTTAATAAACATTAATCATTTTCTTGAATATTTAAAATTTATTTATTTTTAAATAACACATTCTCTTATGAATTGTCATCGTTAATTAATTGTTTTGGGAAGCATAAAAAATTAAATATTAATTGTTTTCTTTGCCATTATTCAATAAAACCATCTAAAAAATTTTGCTATTATAATTTATATGTGTCTATTTATTTCTATAATAATTGATAACATTTTTATTTTCAATGATTTGAATTCAAACTCATTTCAAATATTTATATTATTAAATGTACGTAAATTTATATAATTAAATGTTGTTCTTATTTAATTCACCTTCATAATAATAAATTTTTATAAATAAAATTGAAATTTTAATTGGTTTAAACATTTTTTAAATTTATCTTAACTTAAAGGAAAATATTTTCGAAGAAATTGCAACTTTAAATTAATTTATTGACTATTAAAACCATAATCCCTGCTGCTGCCAAAACGAAAAACTGCGCATTAAAAGTAGGGCTGCACGGGTCCGGGTACCCGACCGGGTCCCAGACCCGGATACCCGGTTTTATCACTACCCGGACCCGGACTCGGTTTTTTAAAAATCCAATACCCGGTACCCGACCCGGTAGGTCCGGGTCCAACCGGGCATTAAAATAGACTGGTAAGAATGTGAGTCTGGATCAAATTGTTGAGCAAAGTTGGAGAAAAAGAAATTTTTTTTAATTAAATTAAGTTTTATTTTAAAAATGAGGCATTTATTGCTTCTGTGGCTTGGTGGTTAATCTCTTGGATTCAATTCGTTATTTGCTCATTTTTCAGGTTCAATTTCTTCGCATAGCACTTCTTTTTTTTTAGCATTTATTTTAAATTTTTGTTGGAAATTGCCATTTTATTATTAAGTAAATAAAGCTTAAAAGTTTTTAAATTAAAAAAAAAAACTATTTTTGCTTTCATAGAATTTTAAAAGAAATTTCTTAATTTTTAACAATATTCCCATAAGAAATTTTGAAAATTTAAACATTTTTGGTAGAAATTCTTATATTGGCTAAAATAACAAAATTTGGTCATTTTTTTAATAAAATCTGTTAACAAATCAGAAGTAATTTTCAAAATTTTTCCCGGCGGCGCCTATCGGCACCCCGGACCCCCTGTTCTTGAAAAGTTTTTTTGGAAAAATCGAACCGCAAATAAATCAGAAATGTAAATTTAAAGGCATAATGGATTTATAACAATTTAAGAATTGACGTTAATTAAAAAAAGTTAAAACATATAAAATGTTAAATATAAATAAATTGGACATATTAATTCTCTGTCATCTTCCAATAAAAAATAAAAACTAAATTAAGAAAATTTATACTGAAATATTATTACAATGCATATTATTTTAGAACATATTTATATAAAAGTTTTATTAATTAATTGTTCTTTTTTCGTTTTTTTCTTCAATTTATTATATCCTTATATTCGAATTACTAATATTAATAAAAACCGAAATTTATTTAACAATAATTGTTAAGTTAATTTTCATTCTAATGCACTTTGGATAATTCAAATAAATTGGTATAGACTTTAATGATAAAAGTAACCTAATATTTTTAATTATTTTTTCTTAAAAATTTGTCTCAAATTATTAAGCGAGCTCCTACTAATCACGTAACAAATGAGTTTTTATTAAAAAAATGTATCAATAAAAATTCGAAAATATATTCTTAACAAAATCAATTTTTATGTATGTTAAATCTTACTTTTATCTAAATTTATCATTAGTTAAAATTTTAATTTTTTTTTACTTCATCATTAGAAAAGAATTTTTTACCGAACTGTTCATTTAATAAAATTTTGTTTTTCTTTTAATGCTATTATTTTAATAATAAATCTAATTTATTTGATTTTATCAAATAAAATTTAAATACCAAATGTGATGTTTTCAAACAAAATAATTTTAAAAAATGATAAAATTTCACATAATTTTGTAGTTTTTCCTTTTTATTTACTTGGCGGGTCTTCTTTTTTTTTAATTTCATTATACTAAAATAAGTTTGTGAAGCATAAACTTAAAAGAAAAATTGTTGGTGATTGCCATTAATCGACACCATTTAAAATTTAATTCATACACTTATTATTTTTTTCTTGATAACTATTTAACGAAAATATATTCATATATTTATCTCCGACTAAATATCTCAGAGACATGCAGAAATAAATATAGTTCAAAAATACTTTTCGTATAAAATTATTTAGAGAATACGAGAAATTAATATAGATACAAGCTAAAGTTAAAATTAAAACATATTCACTTTGAAAACTTATTATTATTAAATTTATTTATTTATTATATTATATCACAATATATATAAAAAAATCTTTTATTTTTATAAATATTACAAATTAATTAACGTTTTTCAGTTTAGTATATTCATAAATAATGCGAAAAACAATTTCATATTGTAAATAACAAAAAAATAAATATTATTTTTTTATTTCGCTTATTATTGGATTTTGGAATTACATATTGAATTAAGATAACAGAAAAAGTCTAAAATGAAACTTTTATTATTTTTTTTCAATAAATATTAAAAAATTAGCTTATATACAGCTTTATTTTTTTCGGTGTTTCAAATTTTTAAGGCAAAAAGAACATTTATTATTAACATTCATAATAAAAAAAATTTTTTATTTACATATGCGACTGGAATATAAGCGAAGTATAAATAAAATTTATTGTATAATAACATTTAAAGATTTGAACTTACATTAATATTACTCAGAAAATAATTAAAACCGCGATAAATATATTTTGAAATGAAAAAGTTAATGGAAATTAAAATATTTAAATTAAAGAAATAAATATTTAAATTCATAAAAATCGGAGAAAATAAATTTTTAGAAAACTTAAAATTACGATTATAAATTGGGTGCGATGTGTATATATTTTTATGGCTTTTTTTAAAAGTGTATTGACACAAATTTGATCAAAATTCAGAAAACATTCAATTTTTGAAAAAAAGCATAATAATGTACTAATGTATAATGAATTTAATTATAATATTTTTATAAAATGAGAAATTTTAACCTTAAATAATCTTTTAATTATTATTTTTTGATTCATTTAAATATTTCATTATATAGAAAATAAATAATCTTTTCATAATTGCAGAAAAAGCCATTAATGTGTTAAATGGGGAAATTTGGCTCTCTATTATTTTGCTTCTCTAATTATGTGCCATTTTCCTGCCTCTGACTGTCCTTATTCTTTTAATTAAATTCTCTAATTATATGTATTTCTTTTTGTCTTCTCTCTAATTTATTCCTTATTTCTCAATCGATATTTCCTTGCTTATCTTCTCCCTTGTGCCTTCCTCTATTCATTCTATTTGGTGTTCACAAAATTTACCTCGGACTTTACTGCTCTCTAAATATTTGTTGGTGAACTCTTAATTTTCGTCGTCTTTGCATTGAATTTAAATTAAATAAATTGAACTGTCCCCGACTATTTCGCCTTCCTTAATTAATAAGCATTGGCCCCGTTTGTCCTTTCTCTGCTTTTTAATTGTTTGGGAATTTGGTCTGCATTGTCTCCGCTGTGCCGACATTTGGGATTTTTGAGAGAAGCCGAACGAAGTGAACAGCAAAAGAGACGAGCCACCCCCCCCCCCCCCCCCTCCGACCAATTGGCACTCAATTTTGCACGTTAAAACTTAAGGCAAATTTCGTGCATATTGTTATTCGATCGTTCATTCTTGTTTAATTTTGTTTATTTTTAAATAATAATGGGATTTATATTGTAATATTTAATTTTTATTAAGTTAATAATTAATGAATAATCTATTTTGTGTTTTGGTTCCACCTTAAAATATAAGCTTACAAAACTTAAATATTTATTTAATTAGCTTTTAGCCTTGAAATTAATTAAATCCTGTTAAATTATTTTGTAATTTTTAATCAGAGTATTAAAAAGTGTAGGAATTTACTTTCCCGGATTTCAATCTTGTAGTGAATCTTTTTTCCAGGTTATTTTGGTACTTGTTAATTATCTACATGAAGGTTTTCAAAATTTGTTTTTTCTAAGAAAAATTCTTGTTTTCGGTGTTTTAGGGTTGGAAAACCCGATTCTAACACCCATCTTTGCTAATTCGGACCCCGAACCCGGATTCGAACCAAAACTATAATATTCAATTTTCAACAATATTCAAATAAAGCTCTTGAAAATTATCTGTCAATCTCTTCATTTATTTTAACATTAAAATATTATATATTTATATTTGTCTATAAATAATTATATATTGCTTAAAGAAAGCATTTAGAGTGTAATAATACAAAAATTATTTTATTATTTTATCTTTAAAAGCATTTTTTTGTCCATTTAAACCGCTTAACCTTTATAATGAATTTAAGTATATTTTGATGATTAATAATTAATTAGGGTACTAAATTAATTTTAGCTTATAAATTGTTTTAGCTAATTGATTTAATCGTATTATTTTTAATATCATTAAAATGTTTTATATTTTTAGTAATTTAATTTTATTAATTTGTTTTTTAAACATCTTATTGCAAATTATTTGTAATTCTTTCTTCTCGCCATTTTAATTTTTTTTTTGTAATTTTTTTACGTTAAATTAATGGAAAAAATATATCAAATTAAATTGTTTTTTTTTTATTTGAAATGACTGGTATTAATACTCAAAAAACGACTATCTCCTTTTTAGAAATTTACCAGACCTTTGACAGGCTGGGGAATAGGATTTTCATACCTGATATACTCATAAAAATTATAAATATTCTTAAACTTGTTAACTATTAATTTTTTTAAAATGGACAAACTTAATTTTGTTTACATCAGAGCATAATTTTAATACGATATTACACAAATATTTTTTAATAAGAATTAATAAAACATCGACAGCAACCAATTAAAATGATAATTTCTTAGCCTGTCCCAAAACTATTTTTGCTGAACATCTAGTATTTTTTATATTTATAATTTAAAATATATTGAACAAAGAAGCTTTAATTTATTTACAAAATGACATATTGTAATAAGTTATATTATATTTTACAAATTAAATTTGTTTATATCTGAAGCAAAAAATTCGGATAAGGAAAAAATAAATATTTTTTTGAAGACACACAACACCCTCGTTTCAATTCAAGAGAAGTATAAGTAAGAGAATATTATTTTATTACTAATATTTATCCACTACATATTTCAATAAAATAAAAACTTAAAAATACAAAAATAAGTAAATATAAAGTTTTTTAATTTTTATGTGATTTAGAAAGTTCAATGCTCAACATACTCGAAATTTATAGAAAATTAAGAAAATTAAATATAAATAACACCAAAAAAAGAAGCAAAGAAAATAATAAAATAGATTTTCAAATCTTATATATAAAATTTTTTAGACCTATTCATAAATTGAAAGGTAATATTAATAATAATTAAAGAACATTTATAAATTTGCACGTGTCTGTGCTTATAATTTTATCTAAATTATATTATTTTATAATTATTTTCTCGACCAATTTATTTAATTTATAAAAGTGCACTGACTATGAATGTTATTCCAACGAAAATTAAATTCGTATTTATCAAATATTATATTTTATTTTATATAAATGTTAAAAATGAATTAAAATAAATTTTTAAAAACGAAAACAATATATTCTAATAAATTTGTCAGCGATGACATCGAACGAACTGCGCATGTTTGTCTCCGGAAACGCGAGAATATTAAATTTAGAATATTTATATTTAAAAATTAGCATTTGTTAAAAAAGTAAATATTAATGAAAATATTTAAATTTATTAATTCCTATTTATTTAAAATTTTTTAAATAAAAAGTCTTCATTTTTTTCAATTAGACTAATTTTTAAATAAAATAATTAAATTAATGAACCATAAAATGAAATAATTGTTGATTATTCCTTGTAATTTCTATTAAAATTTTAAAAAATTTAAATAACTGCTTATAATTCAACAATTGAAGATTAAAACAATTAAATAAATAAAGTCATTAAAAAACGAATTTATAAGTATTTATATTACCGTATTATCTTTAGTTATCGCTTAATAAATTAATTAATTCAAAATCGAAACTTATATAAATGTAATACATTAAATCTTCCATAATATTAACTTTAATAAAGAATTTATTTTCATTTTCTAAATATTAATATATCTATTATTAAATGAATAATTTTTTAATAAAATAAATTTCATCTACTTAAATATTAAAAAATTGTACAATTAAATCAATCTGTGCGTATGAATTGTTGAATATTAAAAAGAAGTACTGAATGAAAAGAAAATAAGCCGACTATGCTAAAATAAATGGTGCTAGGTCGATCCAAAAAAAAACTCAGTGTGGGCGTTCCAAAAAAAAACTCAGTGATTGATTGGACATTTTCAGGAGCCGATCGCACCACTTCGGGGCACCAAAAGTGCCTGATCCGGAATTTGAACCGGCCCGGTTAAGAACCATTTTTTGTTCAGTTTTTCAAGGGCTATCTCCCAGGCCGGGTCCGGTTCATGATCCATTCACTTGGAGCTCGTCATGGATCGGGCACATCTGCCGGAGGACTCTCAGCCTCGGCCCCGACCCTGTCGATGGCCAACCCAGGCTAAGCGTGCCGGTACCAGCGGCTTTTTTGTACAGCTCGATGAGCTCTACAAAACGGTATTAATGGCGTCCGGCTGTGTCTACTACAAATGGAGAAAATTGACGAGAAGTTAAAAGGGATAAATAAATAATTATTTGGTTTCAAATTGTAATTAACTCATGTAATTTCAGATTGTATTCATATAATTAATTAAAAGAATATTGATTTCTTATTATGATGGTTTTTAAGTATCGACCCAGCACCATTAAAACAAATAAAAATCGCTCTTTTTAAAAAACATTAAGATCTTACAGTAAAATTTAAATTATTTTATTTATGCGAAATGATAAAAAAATCAGGAATTATTGCACCATTAATAAAAATAAAAAAAATAAAAAATTAATTTTCTTATCTAAATAAATATATGATAAAAGAAACTCAATTTTATTTAAAAAGAAATTAATTTTATAGGCAATAGATCAACTTAGAGAATTTTTTAAACTTTTCTTCTTTTTTTGTTTTAAATTTATTAATAAATATTTTGACAATTATTATGTACTTTTAAAAATTATATTTAGGCATTAATTTAATTAATTTTTTGAAATATAAGAATTTGTATATTATATGAGCTTTGTTAATTTTATAAATAAATAAAATTAAATTAATAAAAAGTGAAAAAATTGCATAAAATATTTGAATATAATTTCGAATTTTTTAATTATTATTTTTTGTTGTGGCGTTTATTTTGTAATAATTTTATTACTCCACAAAATTTGGTAATCCTCAAAATTATTTTCATTATGAAATTATTTTATTAAAAACAACAACAAATTTATGGACAAATAGATATATTTGATTTATAATTTTCTGAATAATATAAATATTCTTTAAAAACTAAGTTCATTTTTATATTATATATTAGCAATTCAATTAAAATTAAAAAATTAATTTATGGAGTTAATAATGTAAAAAAAAGATGAAAAAACATAATAAAATTGAATAGTTCAAAAATAAAAAGAAGAATATTTAATTTTTAAGTAATTTTAAATTTAAAAAAACGCAATTATTTAAATATTTTTTTCAATAAATTAAAAAATACTAATTAATTTAAATAATTATTTATTTTCTTATTATAATATTCAAAAAATAGGACTATTAAAGCATTATTATATTAGAAATAAGAAAACAGTTGCCTTAAATAGTCAGAAACTATTAAATAAATCTAAAATATTTAATTACCTATGGAACATAAAAAAGAAAAATAGCTAACAAATAAGACTATAATAATGAGAACGACCAACAACAATGGTAATGAAACGGTGCCTTTGTCATGATATTTAAATTTATAAACGAAATAACAAAATTTCTGAAAAATGAATTTATATAAGAAAATTAAATTATTTTTTATTAAGAAAATTTGGGCAAAAATGCAGATTTATACATCAAACATTAAAAAATTCCAACAAATAAAATTCTTATTTAATTTTTTTGTGACTAATATTAATAATATTTTTTTTAATTTTATAGATTTTAATTTTGCCTTTTAAACAAAGATTATTAATAAAAAAAAAAAAATTCACAAAAAAAAATTCACGAGGGAGACAATGAGAAACACATTAACTTTAAACCAATAAATAAATTAGGGTTGCAACCTCGGCCGCGCCCAGACCTCGAACACCGCATTTTTGGCAATTTTTCGGGGCAATCCCCGACCCCGACGCATTCAACCCCGGCAGACACTGACTCCGTACTTCCTGACTCCGAAAACAACGATTCCAGACTTTTCCAATCCCGACGGTCGGGGTGAAACCCTGAAATAAATCCTTTAAATAAATTTAGATTTTATTTTAATAAATCATAATTATTACAATTCTATAAATGAATGATTTAAAAAAAACAAAAACATAATATAGTTAATACATTATTCTAAGACTAATAGGTCATTTCTATGGTTGTTTTGGTTCAAAAGAATATATTTTAGCCAATATAATTTTGCGACCATTTTCCAGGCACAAGACGTTTGTCCCATATTATTTGGTTAGTTTACATTGGTCCTTTTGTTAATTAAATATTGAACATAGATTATATAATTCATTTATTTTAAAAATTAAAAAATTTACAATCGAAAAATTAGATAACAATTTTAAAAAAACGTTAATTTATTTAAGTGAAAATTAATTTCTAAATACTGCTCTACAGGAAAAACTAATATTATTACAATGCAGTTTAAAAATATGTTTTATTGTTTGAGGCAATAGAAAAACCAAATTAATTAATTAATCCAATCTATTGCTAAAACCAAGTCATTGAAAAAACATTATACTACTTTAATGTAAACTTTTATTTTCAGAGATAAAATTGGAAAACAATCAAAGGTCCCTTAGTCAATAAATTTTAAAATTTGTAAAACCTTTTTATTCTTAAAAATGCTTTTTAGACAAAAAAATTTATTACTATTTATTTTCTTCCAATATTTTCTGCATCTTTTAATTTAATATTTTTTTTAATAAAAACATTTCATCTAATGCAAATAGGGAAAAGAAAAAATAAAAACATAAAATAAAATTACAACCTTTAAACAAAAATAATATACAAAAAATAAACAATACATAAAATATATCATCACAACATAAAAGAAATATGTTTAATTATAAAAAAGAAGGTTTATAAAAAAAGAAGGATTTATTAAAATATTCATGTATAAATGTAAGCTTTTAAAATTTATTTTCAACAAGAACAAATGACTTTAAATTAATTGTTAATATTTGATAAAGAAAAAAATTTAATTCAAAATTATGAATTTCAATAAAAAAGGATTCCTTTTATGATGATTGAAATTGCCAACAATATATTTTTTGTAAAATTTTAATTAAAATAGCAACATCTCGATATACGATAATTCGTCTCGGTAACAAAGAAAATTTTATTTTGAATTTACTTAAACTTTATCTTAAATGCATTTTAATGCAATTTTGAAAAATAAAATTAATTTTTTTTTTAAAAAAGAATATGAAATTTAATGATCTTTAAAACTTTTTGTCGTAACATTTAATATAGATGGGTATTACTTTATATTTAAAATTTTTTTCAGGTTGAATTTTATTCCATTGTGCACAACTTGTATTAGTTTTTTTCAACTACCAGCAAATAATTAAGAGTTTTTAATTTTAATTTTATAATAATGATATATAAAAGATTATAAGTAAATAGATTTATTTATTTTTGGTTTTAATTTCTAAAGGCTTTTTTGAGAACAAAAAATTATTATTATATTATTATCTTTTGTTTAGCTTATAATATTTTATTATATTCTTGAGTAACTTCTTATTTGATTCGTTTTGATGAAATGTTTTTATGATCTAATAAATATTTATATAAATTTTTATATTTAACTTTTATTGTTATATTACTATTTTAGTTTTTTTTTTATTTGATTAAATTTTTTTAATAGAGTAACGAATGTTTTTAATTTATTTTAATTTTATTTCATATCATAATATCATGGTATGACACACAGGTATATCATAATATCATGGTATTACATGACACACAGGTTTGATGAACACGAATATTAATTGAATCATTAATATATTCGCTATAAATTTTATGATGCTTTAAGTGATAACCACATTCCTAGTTTTTTTTTAAAAATATTTTATGGGTATAATTTTTATGTTTTAATTTAAAATCAGTTATATAAAGGGTTTTATTAATTAGTTTTATTTTATTATAAAATTTTTAAATATTGCGCCATTCGAATTTAATAACGATGATTTTTTTTATATGACTTTTTGGTATAAAAAAAATATTATTTTACAAAAATATTAGTTTTTTATTATTCAGTTCATATGCCATATTTAAGATTTAAAAAAGAACATAATTAATCTAAAATCTTTTCATTACAAGAATAAATATAAAATTAAAAGTTTAGCACCAATGAATAAATAAATAAAAATATATATTGGGGGAATTTTTAAAAAATAAAGTTAAAATTCATTTTCAGATTAAAATTTATATTGTTTTCCTTTCTCAAAATACTATAAATAATTTAATTTAGGATAAATAATTCCTCCTGACGGTCCAACTTTTTACTCCCTCTCACGAAATCCCGATTAAAAACAACTTTTCCAACTTAAAAATTGTTATTTTATTTTTAATTTAGTAATTCAGAATATCTATTTTCTGTGTAAATTTGATATTATAAATTGATTTTTTAAATTTTATTTATGAATTAATTTGTTGATTTATTTATTAATTATTACAATGGTTCTCATCATAAAATAGCTAAGAACAGTTTTGAAAATACCAATAGATTAAGACAATAAACTTAGCCAAAATATTTATGAATAATTACATCGTCCAAGGAATCACGCTAATTGATAAGATATCTTTCATTCTTAATATTATACTTTAAATTAACATCATATATAAAAATAAGGCTATTTTCATGGCTTTTTCTTAAAAACAACAAATAAAAAAGCCCCAAAAAATAGAGTCATAAAAATTTTTATAAAAATCGATTCAAAATATTCTCAAATCGAAAAAATTGAATAAACAATTTCAAATAAATGTAATTTTATGCTCTTTTGGTCTAAATCTTTTTATTTATATATCAACAAAACCTGGTAAAATTACTTTTTTTTTCTTCATTAAAATAATTAGTTAATAATGATAGTTTATTTAATAATAAGTGCTAATTGGTCAATTTAATTCCATTTTTATTGTGATTATTTTTTATATTTGTGTTTTTATTTTTTAACTAAGTTCAAATCCAAATTCATTATTTTTGTAGAAAAAAAATTATGTTTTTTTAATTTTTAGTATTTTTACGTTCCATTGTTTTAACCATAATAAAGGTCATTTGTTAAAACTGCTAAAATTAGTTTTTTGGCTTTTCTTCATAGAAAATGAAATGAAAATCATGGTTAATAATAATTGTGCTAATGATCAATTTCATTTATTTAAGTGATTATTTATTATTTAATTGTTTTATATTTATATTAGCTGAATAATATAAATCGTATAAGTAATAATCGGTTCTTCATTTAAACAAACAAATACATTTGTCTAATTTTTTTTCTTGTATTTAATAATCATTTTTCTTTAGTTTTTGGAATTTTATATTATTGTACTTTTTATTTTTAATTTTTAAATGTTATAAAAATTAATTATTTTCCATTTCATCATTATGCAAATTATTCTTTCTTGATCTAATTAATAATAAATAATCATTCCGTCCCGTTTCTAATGATGTGAATTAATAATATGAGAAAGTCTTCACAATTTTCAAAAAAATAATTTATTAAAAAACTCGGCTCAAGTACAGTTTATGCGTCCAATGGACTTTTGTGCGTCCAATCGACTTTTATGCGTCCAATTAATTTTTATGCGTCCATTCGATTTTTTATGCGTCCAATCAATTTTTGTGCGTCCAATCGACTTTTATGCGTCCAATTAATTTTTATGCGTCCATTCGATTTTTTATGCGTCCAATCAATTTTTGTGCGTCCAATCGACTTTTATGCGTCCAATTAATTTTTATGCGTCCATTCGATTTTTTATGCGTCCAATCAATTTTTGTGCGTCCAATCAACTTTTTCATCCGGTGATCATGTTTGGCTAGCTCTATTCCATTGAGCTGCACCTTAATTCAACATGGGGGATGGCACGGCTTAATCATTAACGAAATTGGATACCGAAGAGCGAACCCTTGGCCTTTTTGCGGAATTTATTCTAACACTAACGAAAATTACCATAAAAGTCGTTAGTATTAACGAATCTAGCTTAAAACTGAAATCAACTTATGTTATATGACTGGTAATTCTGAGAAGATATTCAAAAGTTTGTAAAAATGGACTAGAAAAACTTGGTGGAATATGTCAATGCAATACAATTCAATGCAAAAAATTGTTTGGACGCATAAAAATTTGATTGGACGCATAAAAGTCCATTGGACGCATAAACTGTACTTGAGCCAAAAACCTCGACGGTAACTCTTTAGGCTTATTTTTGCTTGTTTCGGGGTTTTTATCATTAATGCCTAGGCGCCTATTTTTGTGCCTATTTCATCATTTTTGCGCCTAATTTTTGATTTAAATAATTTTTTATTGATAAAATTTATGATTTAAAAATTTTCCTTATTCTAAAAAACTTTAAAATATTTAATAATTTAATTACTAAAATAAATTTAATTAATTATTTATTTTAATTATAATTTAGGAAAAAAGCATATTTGTTCATTGAAAGAATAGATAATTAAACAAACAAAATATTTTTGGGCAACATATTATAATTAAAAAATGTATCGTTGAAACATTCTTTAAAATTAAAAGGCATAATTAAACATTATCATGGTTTATAAATATATATGTTATTATCCATTGTAATATTGAAAAAAGTATTTAAATAGTGTATTTAGGTTTTTAAAATTTTGGTTAAAAAAAAATAGTGGAAAAATTTTTGAAAATTGTTTAATTAAATCAAAATTTTTATTTTAATGTATAATATATAATTAATTATATAGAAATATTGGAATTTTTTTCTAAGTAAAAGCATTTTTTAATGATAAAATGAAATAAAAAATAAAACAATTTGGATTTTAACATTAAAATGCGCTGATTGGAAAATTCAAATAAGTGAAAATCTAACCATATTTTTATAAATGATAATAGATATCATGTCTTTATATCAAGAATAAATTTTCCATTTTATTTTTATTAATAATTAGAAATTTATCTATTTTACGGTTAATTATTGACTAGTACATTCACGTAATTGTTTTTTTGATAATATTGATAAAAAAAATCGTCCAACTAGTATTTGTTGATTATATTTTAACAATATTAATTATGAAACACTTAACATTATAATTTCGCTGTAACAAAATTATGAAGCAATATCTTAGAAACATCTTAAAAAATTTATATATAAGCAAAATTATGAAAATATGAAAATAAATTTTAAAAAATTAAACGGATGATTGTACATAAAAGTACAAAAAAAAGATAATAAACATGTACCGCCGCAACAAAATCACCGAAGGAAGAAAAAGGCGAGGGATAAAAGCTATGAAGATTTTAAATAAAAATTCTACTGTAAAATAAACATTTATCAGTTTTTTAGAAATGCATTAAGATGCATATGGAAATAATAATTAAATTTAAATCATATAATTATTTATATTTTGATGAATCTGTTAAAAATAAAAAAAATTAACAACAAATCTTGTGAATAATATGTTAATTATAAAACGAATCTTATAATTATATTTAAGAAAAATAAATATTCAGTTCAGTTAAGATGACAAAAAAACTAAGTAACTGTGCAAGAAAATTTTATTATTTTTGAAAGAAAATTAAAGCCTAAATGAAGACAAATTGACAAAATATAATTTTGTTAAAAGGCTAAAAAAAGCTGTTTCGAAAAATAGAGGGCATATCGTTTTTTTCAAAATAAATCACTATTGAATAGATTTTCAAACCACATTTTAATTAAATTGAGTCAATAAAAATTCTAACGAAATAAAATGAATGAACAATAAAATTTTAAAAAATAAATATTTTGTGCTTAAAAAAATCTTTTCAAAACCACATATAAGTTGTAGTAACTAACAAAATAAGAATCACTTAACGCAAAAAAATATTTAAAAAATTTAATGCAAGAAAAATTATTCAATTAAATTAAAAATAAACGCAAAAAATATTTAAAAAATTTAATGCAAAAAAAATTATTCAATTAAATTAAAAATATGATCAATAAAAATAAGTTATTGATATATTAATTTAAAAATTTTTTTAACAAAATGATAAAATACGAATGAAAGATACTCATATAAATGAACTTATAAATTTGAAAATATTACATAAATTCTAATTCAGAAAAATTATTGCAATTATGCAATGATATATCTAAAAGGCAACCAACCTTCAATGCGAGTTAAATTTAAATAATTAGTTAATAATTGTTTTTAAAATATTTTTTTTTTATTTATAAATTATGGGAAAAACTTGAGAAAAGAGCAATTTATTAAAATGTAAAGGTAAAAAACAACAACTTAAAATTAGAAAATGATATTAGAACAAAAATGAAATAATTATTTTAATTTTCTATATTTTGTATCAACAACAAACATTAAAATTTTTCTATCGGCATCGGTAGCGTGTTTAAATGAAGAATAAATGCACAATTTAGTAAACATAATACCAAATAAAAAGACTTAATAATGAAAACAACTTCCTTAATAATAATAGCAATATTAAAACAGTCAATAAAGGTTTTAAGTTTGGTTTTTTGCTTTTTCTGTTGTAATTATTTAAATCTGTAAATAATTAATTAAGTGTTTTATATAAAAAAAATTGAAAAATCAAAATTATATTAGAAATAAATAAAATAATATTTTTAATAAATTTAATAGTATAGAGAAAACATTGAGAATAAAACTTAAATTCTAATACAAAGGATTAAAAATAAATTTGAGCATAACTCAATAAAAATTTTCAAACAAAAGATATTTAATTATTTAAAATTAAATAATGTCGTAAAAGATAAAAATTGCTTAAATTTGATACAAAAGCTATAGTGCTTTTTTGGATAAAGAAATTGAAGAGCAAGAAATTCTTAAAATTTTCTCGTTATAGATGTAATGAAAGAAATTGATAAAATTAATTTATTATGTTTAAAATATTAAGATTAAAAAATGAATGAAAATATGATTATGAAAAGAACTGTTCATTTATTTACTAAATTATAGAAGGAAAAAAACAATTAAGGAAATGCTACATTCAAATAATAACCATTAAAATAAATTATATTTTAAATAAATTTTAAAGGTCGATCGAAACAAAAAATGCAAATTGTTTAAGAAGATTTGCATTTGAGACTATAATAATTAACTATTAATAAAATATTATAAATGGACAATTAAAATGCTCTTTTAGATCAAAAAAGTAAGGAAAACAGCTTCTTTAATTAAATTTGAATTATCAATCAAATCAAAACTCGGATTTTTCCATCGCATTTTATTGAGTTCTAAGTTTATTTTTATAGTAAAAATGAAAATTAAAAATCATCTTTAATTAAATTAACTATAACTTTTTTATTTTAAATTGATTTTGTAAAAACGATTTGTAATACGCTAAATATAAAATCTTAACAAAAAATTGCTGGACCCTGTTTTACAATGTTCTTTTGTGAAAGAATGTAATGTTTGATATATTTTAATAATTAAAACAAATATTATAATATTATTATAAATGGTTAAATGATAAATTTAGAATGCAAATTTTTTTGGTTTTTAATGCACTCATATTATAAATATTTGAACATATTCAAATCTTTCAATTTCTTTTTTCAAAATAGGGTTCCGGACTTCAGTCGCATATTCTAATATAGGCCCGATGTATGCTTTATAAGCTGATATAATTTTAAATATTTTAATTTTAAAATTAGAATATGATTAAAAAGGTAAGCTAAGTTATATGAAAAAAAATAATTAATTCAAAAAACAATACATATCTCTTACTTTTAAATTGATATAAAAAGTCGGCTTAAAGTTCAATAAAGGAAAAAATCAAGAATTATTAAATTTATTTCCTTTTTACTTATTTTTAATTTTGATTGTATTATATATAAAAACGCAATGTGAAAATATTTAAAAATAATTTGTTCCAATGTCGTCGAATACGGACCTTTCTCGCACTTCTCCGCTAAATCCTGTACCAAATACAAAAAAAAATGGTCAAAATTAGTTCAGTGGAAGCCTAGTAATGACTTATGAATTTAAAATCAAAAGAACGAACCATTTTTTGCACTTTTATTCGATTTAAAATCATTTTTTACGATAATTAAACATTTATATTTTGGCGAACCGATTAGTAGATGGATTTCCAAAATAGAGTTTTCATGAAAAACCAAATAATTTAAATTTATTCTAACTGAAAAATCATTATTAGTTAAATAATTAGGGCTCGAAATTGTATGTTTAACATATTTTTTTTGCGCATATGCTATTAAGAAAAGGGCTCAAAAAAAGCATTTCTACGTTAAATTTTTTTTGATTTCGTTAAGGTTTTTAGTCCATATAAATCCATATTTTGGGGGTTTTCGGGAATAAATCAATATTTCGACATTTTGCATTTTGCATTTTGCATTTTTAGTCCATATTTTGACTATTTTTTTGGAAATTTTCACAAGAAAAATGCAAAAAATCGAAAAATACACCCCTAAAGATCGACTTTTTTGCAAATTTTTATAAAAAGAGAATTTTTCGAAATTTCGGAAAATTTTTTTTAGGTATTTTCTTCGGTACCTAAAATTTTCGCTGTCAACAGAATTGAGATTATTACAAAAATTTTGAGATGTATTTGGTTAGAAATTGTGAAGCCAAAATTTGATAAAAAAGCATTTTTCAGCTTCAAATCAATTTCTGGTAATTTAATTTATTTTATAAGTTTGTTTAATCAAATATTGAATATTTTTGAAATTTTTGATGTTTAAATTTTATATTTTGTCAGTTTTTAGTCCATATTTTATATACATATTTGGGGTTTTTAGTCCATATAATTTTGAGCCCTAATTATAAGATTTTTAACAAATATTTAGGCAGTTGACGCAATAAACCACATACTGAAATGAATTTACATCTTTTAAATAAAAATTAAATAATTATAATGTTTTTATAGCAAGAATAGAAAAAAATTGGCTTTTCAAAAATGATGATAAATACAACAATTAAAACTTTAGTTTTTTATATTTTATTCAAAAAATTCACAAGAAAAATATATCTTAAAATATAAAATTATTATTTAAAATTGAAATTATTACAATTCAATTTTTACAGTGATTTTTTTTTTCAATTTTGAGTTAAAAATTAACAGTTTGTTTATTAAATAATTTGTTGGTTTAATTATTATTGTTTTAATATTTATGCATTTTTAATGGTTTTTTTTCATTTTTTTTTTTCAATTTATTTTTCCGTGCTTAAAAAATAGAAAATTAGCTAATTTTTTTCAAGTTTTATAGCATTTTTAGGAAATTTTTTAAATATTATTTGAAAATTTTAAAAATTTTAATATGCGCGTTAATCTAATTTTTTGTAACTGTAAATTTTCATATATCTTTTTGATATTTGAAAATAAGAAGCAAAAAAGCAAAAAAAAAATATGAACATAATTAGATAAATAATATATTTTCAGTTTTAATTTTATCTTTCTTGAAAATTATTGTTTTTATTATTTCATTACGAATAAGAAAAATATGTAAAAAATATTTATTATTAGTGTCTCCATTTTTAGATTAAAATTGTTAATTAAGTACATTTTTAAATTTGATTATTTTATGTAAAATAAATTTAATATAGCTATTTATATTTTAATGTTTACATAAATTTAATAATATTGTAAATTCATTTATTAATAAGTTTTTATAATTTTTTTTTCAACTTTATCTTTTATAGATAGATAAATAGAAAAGAATAAAATTACTAATGCGAATTAAATTTATAATAATTTTATTATTTTTTTCTGAAATTTTTTATTAAATATCTTATAGAATTCTGATAATTCTCTTTATTTTTTTTGTTTTTGTTTTTTGCTAATACGTTTTTTTGTTAAATTTGCTAACTTAAATTTTTTTTGAATTAAAAATCTGTTGAACACAAATAATTCTTTTATCAAATTAAGCTATTTTATATTGGAACTGTGAAATAATTTTAAGAGTTTTCTAAATTAATAAATTATTGTTGTTTATTAATAAAATATATTTGATTTCGTTTTTCTTTCGATGAGGCCTCGCCATTTGAAAAAAAGAGAAATATTATGGAAATCCAAAACATTACATTTGATTGGGTTCAATAAAACATTTTTATATTTTTATTATAAAATCACAGATAAAAGAAAAAATTTTTATTTATTTTATGAGATAAAAAAGGTGAAAGAAAAAAAAGCTTTTAATGCAGTTTTTTTCTTGCTCGCATTTCTTTCTTGTTACTAACAATTCGTGCACTATTTCTCTTTGCGAACTGCACTGAGCAGATTCCCAGATACGCAAGGAATCTGTGTAAATACATTTAAAAATTGTTTTTGAGCTTTTTCAACTTTTTCGGGAATGACATTTTTCTTTTTAAAGATATAAAATTCGAATTTCAAACTAAACTTTAATTTTTAAGGGCCAAAAATTTAAATTGTTTCAAAATATACAAAAAAAAATTCGAAAATTCCTGTAACTCAAAATAATGTGCATATTCGTGATCAGCAGCCCAAATTACGTAAGAAAAACATGTTTTGAAAAATTTAGATTTAAAAAATGTGTCAATGAAATTAAATTGGAAAAGTTGCTAGATAAGTAGTTCATGAGAGGAAGTAAAAAGCCGGCTCTTTCGGAGGATTTAATAAAGTAAAAAGCAAATCATATATTTTTTAATTAAAATAAGACGAACAAAAAACTTTATGGAAAAAATTATTGAAATAAACAATATGATAAACAAACAAAAAAATTGGAAAAAATTAAGAAAATTTAATCTTTTTTTATTGTTGAAAAGAAAATCCATTATCATTAATTAATAAAACAAACGATGTTGAATAATTAAATATTAAATGTACATTAATTATTTATTTAAATGTATCAACAGTAAATTATAATACAAAATTTCCGAGAAAAATATTCGAGTAGGACCGAGTGGGCATGATTAATATTAACAATAAATTGTTATACCACTTTAAAAAAAATAATTTTCAATAATTTTTTCTGACAAAAAATTGGTTAAGTCTTGTCAAAATTGAATATACAAAAATTTAAAAAAAAACAAGTTAAAAGTGAAACATTCCAAAATAAATTAAAGCGATTAAAAATTACCAATTTGTTGTAAAAGCGACAAATAAATACGGTTAAAAGGGCAACTTTGTTTTCAGGAAGAGCGCATTATTTTTCATAAATATATATTGCTTTTATCAGAGTATTTATTGTATTAATGTTTTAGATTTTCTTTGATCTCAAATTTATTTATACAGTGAATAATGATATTTTAATTTAGTTTTTTCTTCAATAATCCTGTAAAATCAAATATATTAAAAAGTCAAAATTTTCTTTACTTATAAATAAATTTTGATTTATAATTAATCTAAATCATGCTAAGGACTGCTCGTTCGGTTTCCTTAGCCACACTTCGTCATTATCGTTTATATCTGGTTTTAAAATAGAAATATAATTTCTTTTATGGATAATTGACTTATTTTCATTTGAATCACTAATTTTTAAAATTTATTTTATGATGCATCTTAATAAGATTTTTTCTAATAGAGTAGCATTTAAATAATTTATTAAATTACAATTTATTTCTTTGTTATTAAAAATATGCATAAAATTGTTTGAAATTGTTTGTTTTATTGTTACAATAAATTAGTTTATGTTGCTCATTATGAAAGCCATTAAAAATATTTTGATTTATAAACAGTAAGTTTTTAGCAGTTCACTTATGATTTTCTTTTTAATAAATATTCGAAAATTGTTTTACTATGAATAAGCATTAGACAAATACAAATTAGCTCCTGGAGAAAATATAATTCAAATCAGAAGAGCACCCATATCTTTTCTTAAATATTATCTATTATTAAATTAGATTTCGTTTTTTAATATTAGAATTCCATGTAATAATTTTTATTTTTAAATCTAATTTTTTGAGTTTATTTATTTATTTTTTTTATTTTATACACAAATTATTGCGAATTCCTTTTATCCAATTTATTAAATTCAAAAATGAGTGAAAAACTCTCATATACAATATTAAACAATTATATTTTATTTAGTTTATTTATTAATAAAATTTTATATCATTTAAAATTAAGACAAAACAAATTAATACTTTAATATTAATAAATAATATGCATTCTTTTAAATGTTAAATAATATAACATTTAAATAATATAACATTTAATAAATCTTCAATCTATTTTTATTCAAGTATTTTTATTTCATTTATTTTCCCTTTTTATTATTCTTCTCTTAAATTTTATTATTTTTAAAAAGACCATTCCAAATTGAGCAAAAAGAATTATATTCTCATTAATAGCCTTTACGAAAAAACTACAATAAGAACCCATTCAGAATTAGAAAAACATTGAATAAAATGAAACTCATATATAACAATCTATTAATAAGTTAATCAAAATTTTATTTAAAAATAATAAAAAATTCTCGGCCATGTTTTTGTTAAAAAATAATAGAAAATTATATAAGCATGCGGATTAAATTATTACTAAAACCAAACAAATATTTAAATAATTTAAATTAAATAATTATATATAAAATTTACATATTTAAAGAAAACTATATGATTAATATTAACTAATATTAAAAATTATATTTTTCTTCGAATATTAGTTTAAATTTAAATTTGGTTCTTTTTTCTTTGGGTTTTTGGTTTCGTTGTTTTTTAGTTTAAAAAAATCTTAATTTTTATGTTTTTCAATTTAATAAATAAATGCCATCTGAAGAAATAATAACTCCGAAAAGCATCCATCACATTTCTTAAATATAAGCTAATATTAAAGAGATTTTTTTTTAATTATTTAAATAATTTTTCTTTAAATGGTTTTGCTGTTGTTTAACCAAAATAAAATAAGTATAGCTCGCTTAATAACATGATGACATAAGAAAATATTTAAAAGAAAAAATTGCTGTTATTTTGTGTTTATGGTAGGTTGTTATTAAAAATTTATTTTAAATCACATAATTATAAAATTCTAAAGATATTTTTTAATAATTTGGTCTAAAAAATAATTTTATATTTATTTTATGTGACTAAAATGATTCATCCTCGGCAATATCCCCACACAAGAAAACGTCGCGGCACAATGATTTATCGCTTGATATATATATATTGAACCTTTTTCAGCTAAATTTATCATTATTTTTATATAATTTTTAAATATATTTTTTGTTTACATTTTATTTTTGATAAGTTGTTTATTTTCATTTGTAATTATTTTGCTTTTTCTTAATTCATAAAATTGAGCAATGCAATCGTTGATATATCATCTGTCCGGGGCTTTAACATTTAGCTGTAATATTATAATTTTTCATATTAATTAATTAAATTTAATTGATGATTAATTTTAATTAGTTGAGTTGATGAATTGGAAAGGAAAAAAAATTTCCTTGTAGGAATTATGCTTTTAGGCAATAAGTTTTGATTTTTTCAATTACATTAAAGTGCATTGCTTTAATTAAAAAAATATTTGTATTTTTCGGCGTTTAAGAAAATAAATAAAAAAAACTCTTTTAAGATATTTGACATTTTTTTTTCTTTTTTTGTTTAATTTTTACCTTGCTTCTCTATCCAGTAATACCAAATTTATACCGACTTTTTGACTAACAGTTCGCGAGGTTCCCTTATTAGCTATGTTTCTTTATTTATGTTCCAAAAATAATTATTTACATTATTTTTTAAGTCATTGAAAAAAATAAATAATTCCATTCTTGATTTCTTTGAGTGCTTTTTTAACTATGTTGATTTTAGGCAAATATTTTTACAAAAGAGTTTATTTAATATTCTTTTTCAATATGAGAATACTATAAAATTAGTTAAATCGGTAATTCCCCTTCTTTCATATTAATATTCTAAACAATTATTAATTTATTTATATATTAGCATTAGTTAATTTAAAATTAAAGTTAAATTTAATATATTTTCGTTTCTGGATTATAATGGTATAGTGTGAAGTTCATGCCTTTTTTTGTTCATTTTAAATTTAAATTAGATTTTTTTTATAAACATATTAAATTTTGTATTCGATATTCCAGTTTTTTCTATTTTTTATATTTTTTGAATATCTTCAATTTTCATTTATATCTTAAAAATTATTCGTCTTTTGTTTTTATTCCTTGATTTCTAAGATATTTAAATGAATGAAAATAATTAACTTTTCTATGTGTTTTTATTATTAATTACTTCATCATTTTTCTTATTTGTATTTTAAATAGTTATTAATATTAATTAAATAAAAATGAGTGATTAAAGAAAAAATATGTTAAAAAAAATTTCTCTAAAAATTTAATAATTGTTAATTACATTCATAATTTATTTATGATAACCTCGAATATATTTATATAAAATTTTCATGTTACAATAATTATAATTTCTTATGATAAATTCGTAAGCGGAATTGTTCATCCTTGTTTAGAATTTCATAATATACGTTTATATTTTTAAAAGGATTTGTTCTACGATTAATCAAACAACTTACTAAAAAGTGCTGATTTTCGTGAAAAAAAAATCGTAAAAATTTTCTTTCATTTTTATGTGCTTTTCAATATTTATAGTGAAGGTACCTCATTCAATAAATAATTTAAAATTTGTACTTTGTTTGCCATATACAAATTTTCAAATTATTTAATTAAGAATTTATTTATTGTTCAGATTTATAAAAGATTAAGTTTAAACAGTGATAAATAATCTTTTCATTATTTTGCCTTTAATTGAATGAATTTATTAAATTTAGCTAAATGCAAATAATTTATAAAATTATTCTTAGTAATTTTTAGTAAAAAACTTTATTTCAAACATATATATATTTATTTTTAACTCACTCGTCCATAATGCATCAAAAACAAATCAGATAATTACAAAATTATTTTCTTCAAATTTATAGACAAATAGATCATTTAGATTTTTTTTTCATTTTGTTTATTCTTTTTGTTTTAAATTTTAGTAAATAAATTTTGTATTTAGGCAATTATTTTTGATTTCATTAATTATATTTTGCTTTTTCTCATTTATTGTATTTTGTTTATTTATGCTTTGTTAAAAAATTGAAAGGAACATATTCTTGATTAGATTATTATCCATTAAATGTCACTATTAAATAAATTATGATCGCTATATAAAATTAATTAAAATTTTAGATTTCATGTTTAAAATGTTTTTGCTTTTTATCTTTTAAAAAACACATTTTCTATTGGGTAATACAGTTGATTTCTTAAATTCTTATCACCTTAAGTTTTCTCCAAAGGATTTTAGTATCGCTAATGATCAGCAAATAATTAAGTTTTAAAATATTTTCTATTATTTTAAAAATTTCAATTTAATAATAAATATATATTGGTTAATATTTTTTTAATACTATTCTCTTTTAAATAATAATAATAAGATAAACTAAAAAACATACCTTTAAAATAATTTTTATTAATCTTCATGGACTGTTTCAAGTTGTCATGTGGGAATGCAATTATGGCGATTCCTCCATTGGCGGCCGCGACTTTTCTATTATTTTATGCGTACTAATTAGGAATAAGTGATTTTTTTGGTAATTTTTTATAAATATTGTTAAATTTATTTGTCTTTTTTTTGCTGAATTAAATCTTTGATTTTTATTCAGAAAATTCTTTTGTAATATTTATTTAATAAAATATAAATTTTTTCATTAATATATGAATTAAAAATATTTTTTATTTTTTATAATTCTAATCGTTTTCGCGACAGTTCGTAACTTTAGTAAAAAGATGAAGTTGTTTAAAAAAAACTATATTTTTAATTATATTATTTAAATTAATATTTTTGTTATTTTTAATAAATATTATTATTAGATCAAAATTTCCAAAAAGGTGAAATTTATTAATATTTAAGGAATTGTTGATATTGAAAGTAAACATTTGTTTTAATTTATATTCGATAAATATTAATTTTACAAAAGACACTTGCTTATTTCGTTATTTTTGTTGTTAAAATAGGATGCAGAAAATTCTGTTAAAAATAATAATTATATATTTTTTATTTAAATTTTAAAATTTTTAAAAGTTTGTCAATGAATTCTATTTCAATATGTCTTAAATTGTTTCAATTAAATTTCAAAGAATAATAAATCAATGTTAAATATCACAGTTAAATTGAATATAATATTATAAATTAATGTAAACTTACTTATTTACAAAATTGACTTTAAATCGAAAGAAAATAATTTTTACACCTAAATATTCATAGTGGAAAAAATTAAAACAAGAAACTTCATAATTATTAAAAAAATAACTTCTCCAATTAAAAAAAAATTGAAATTTATTAATTATTGTAATTAAAATAAAATTATCTTAAACAACGAATAAAATTTCTAAAACTACAAAAACAAAAATCAAAATATATATCAAAGTATTTTGAGAGAATAAAATAATAGAATTAATTAAATGTTTATAACAAAATTTTAATAAATAAATCCTTTAAAATAATGTCAACAAAGATTTTTTTTTTACAATAATTCACTTTTATTATTTAAAAATTTAAAATCAAATTTTTAATTACATTTTATTCATTCACTTATATTTTTAATAAGTTTTAATTTACAAAATTAAGAAATTGCGAATTTTCAAAAAGTGATAAAACTTAAATAAAAGTGAAATGAAATCAAGTCAAAAATGTGAAAATAAAAAATTATTGGAGCAATCGCAAACAAAATAAAGGGCATGCATGTTGGACAAGAAAATAGAGTTATAAAGAATAAATAGATGATTCTTCTAAAGTGACATAAAAAAATGCATCCGGATCCATTAGAAATGTTATAAAATCGCTTTATGTTGAGTGAAATTGGTGTTCACCTGGACAAGGAGTATATAAATTTATATATATTTTTTAAAATTATTTTTGTATTTACCACTTTTGGTGTTTTTTTGTGTTCGGATTTGTTTATATTTAAAAAAATTTGGATGCATAAAAAACTAATATTCATTTTGCCGATAGCCACTAATCCATATTTGAATTGAGACGATATTATTTGATTTAATAAAATTATATTTTGCAGTTTCTCATTCTTCTATATTATTAGTGCTGGCTTCTTCCATCTAATAAAATTACGCACTATTTTTAAAATTCTTTTGCAACTTTATTTTACATAATATACATAAAACGCATGCATAATGCGTTTTATCATCATATTCAATCAATTTGAAATTTTTTTTTTCTATTTTCTTTACCTGTTTTATTTTAATTATGTTTTTGTATTTAATTTAAAGTTGAAATCATTCAATTAAATTGTGGCTTGTTTAATCCTTTATCTTAAATTTGCAATTTATTAATTTATTCATTTATTGTTATAAGAAAAACTGCCATCCCATCCCTCATTTGAAAAATCTTGAAAAAATATGAATCATAGGCCTAGCCTTTTTCTTTTTCCTTTTACAAGATTTTCAATAGTTTTAAAATTTAATATTATTTTTTTGCTCGTTGTTTTTTCTTATTTTTAAGTTCCTGGCTTTTCGCGCAAAACGTCGGCGCCAAAATGACCTGGTCTTTTCTTTCAAATGTTCCAGCATTATGAGTAGGGCACCGATTTCTAGTGAAAAAACTTTTTTTTTTTTTGGTCGATTGATTTGAAGAAAGGAGCTCAAAAAAATGCATTTCTGCATTAAAATTTTTTCATTTGGATGTCATTTTTCGTCACTAGAAATCACTATTTTGGCGTTTCGTCACTTAAAATAGTGAAAATTCACTTTTTTGGCCTTTTGTCACTATTTTTTCACTATTTCGACATTTTTTGGAAAATTCCTTAACAAAAATGCAATAAAATCAAAAAAATGCACCCCTAAGAATCGACTCACAACACTCGGCGACATCACTTCAGATCAAAGTAACGTAAAAATGGCATTGCAATTAAAATTGTTAATTAAATTTCTCGACTTGACCTTGATCCGGGACTGGATTATTCGAGGATCCAGGTCCAGGGTCAAGGACATTTTTCGGCGACCTTGGTTTTTCTGGATTTCTGAGGGTCCAGATCAGTCATGAATCCTTATTAGATACAGATATTATTTTAAAAAAGTTCAGAATCATAAAATATGACACAAAAATCTCTCTCCCTTTTTAGACAATTTTGGCATTCTTTTGCTCTGTCCGAAGATGGAAATGAATTGGAACAATTGGAGGCCCAGCGAAAAGCAATTGAAGCAAAAATAGCAGCGGAATTGGCGCGACGGCAAATAAAAATAGAGGGAAACGAAGCGACGCCAAAGGAAAAAGGCAATTTCGGAAATGGTAAATGGGGATAATTAATTAAATTAAAAATATAAATATATTATAATTAATAATGTAAATGCAGTACAATTCATTAATAAGCTGATCACTTTTTCCGCATTATTTGACAATTCACTCAGTTAAAAGTGGAAGAATTGAGCAGAAAGTGTGAGCAACTGGAGAAAGGACAGAGTGAAGCGAAGCAAATGGAGGAGGACAAACTGTCAATATTTGAGGCAGAAAATGTGAGATAAAATTAAGGAAAAACTCTGTGAACCCCAAAAATACGTTTTAGGAAAAGACATTGCGCGATTAAATTTTCATTTTTAGACTTTTTTCTGCTTTTTTCATTTACATTTTATATTAATCTCGCATTTAAAATTTGCGATATTTTTTGAAATTTAGAAAAAAGTTTAGAATTAATTTAAAAATTTAGAAAAAGAAATCGTTTCTTTCAGAGGCTGCTTAAAGCTGAATTGAAGAAAAGAGAAACGATGGATGAGCTTAACGAAATGAAAATGAACGTTACAAAAATGGAACAGCAAGATAACAGTAATGGAAAATTACTATAGAAAAAGACAAAACTTATTAGAAAAATAATACAAAATGGAAAAAGTGAGAGAACTTTTTATATTTTTATTATTTATTGAATATTTAGGCTTGATTGGACAAATCCAAAAATAAGGACTCGTTCAGTTCGGCCGTCACGATTCGGCCCTCACGGTTTGGCCCCAACGTTTTTTCCACGATAGCTTTTTTCTTTGGCATCCAAATCCAATAATCTTGATATCATTCGAAAGCTCTTAAAATGCTCTATTAGCCTTACAAAAAGTGAAAAGTTTTTTTTTGAAAATTTCGACTTTTTCGCAATTTTCATGTATAACTTTTTTGATATTGTTCTAATCGCGAATCAATAGCCAATTAGCACAAAAATGATTTCATAAAAATATTTTGTGTTGGGCAATTTCTAAACATTTGGCCAGAATTTATGAAATGGAAACGCAAAAAAAATGAACTGAAGGAAAATGAAAATGAGCGTGAAAAGAGAATGTCATTAATTAATTTAAAATTTTTTGCATATTAATAAAATAAAAACATATTAAAAAGAATAAAAAATTATGATAAAAATAAAAAATAATCAAAAAATATTTTAAATTTTTTAATTTTGCGCCTAAATTATTTCCCGGCAAAATTTCAGCGTCGAAATTTTGTCGCAAAGCTAAATTTTGGGATGCATCCTAAAAAACACAGAATTTTTTTATATAAAAATTTCGGGAAAAAAATTTTTTAAAAATTCTCAGCGATTTTCTGAAAATTTAAAAAAAAAATTAAAAAAAGAAATTTTCTTTATTATTTTACTCTCTTCTCTCTGCCAATTCGAATCGTACGTCGCAATTAAATAATTTAAAATGATGTGACAATGACTTTTTTTTAGTCGGCCAATTTCTTAAAACTTGGTAAAATTGTTTTATGTTTATATTTTTCATCAATGCATTTAAAATTTTCAAATCTTTTTAAAGGTTTTCTTTTTTTTCGTTTTATTTAGTTAAAATTGTGTTTTTTTTGTAAATGCCTTTTTAATTTAGCTATTTTATCTGTGATGAAGTAATATATTAATTTAATATTTTCTTGATCAAACAATGGCTATTTACAGCTAACACCGCGTGAAGAATATATAATAAAATTCTGTTTTAAATTTTCTTTACTTAATTTGAACTCCAATTTGCTGTTTTATTATTTAATTGGTTTATTATTTTTTAATAATAATGGTTAATTTTTATTAATTATTTATTTATTTTCTTCAAATTTATTTCTAATGTTTAAGAGATTAATTTTTTGAATTTTTCTATTCATAATGATGTGATAAAAAATTAATTTAAAAAATTTTAGGTAAAATAAACGATAAATTAAATTATTTTTAATAAATAAAGTTTTTTTTGTTTATCATTGTGAAAGTCATTAAAAAAAATTAGCTAAATTTGCTTAATTTATATTTGGGAATTAAATTCTTTTTTTATTTAAAATTTTATAAATTGGTTTATTCGAAAAAATTTTTATACTTTTATGAATAGATATTTTCTTATTTTTGTGTTATTTTTGAAAAATTTAATGTTTTTATGATTAAAATAAAAGTTTTATAAATCCATTTCGTTTATTTTTGAATTCTTTTTACCCGAAATTAACAATTATTTTTGTGATTAGAAGTTAATTAAATTTTCATTCTGCAAAATAATTTAAAATACTTTATTTTTTCTTGTCGTAGCACAATAATTGATTTTTGAATTGTATGTATAAGACTTGCATAATCTTATAATTCTTTTGAATCTACTTTTTCCATTTTATTGTATAAAAGAATTTTCTGCTCAAGTAGTTTATGTTAATTACCGCTATTGATCATAGTAACATGAAAAAAACCCTACGACCGGTTTTCGGGGACACAGTTATTCATTATTATTTTATAGAATAAAACATTTTTACTCAAATTTATTATGAAATCCCTAAACTTATCATAACGAATTTATCATAGTTAATCATTTTTATAAGCTACAAAAGGTCATTTAATTTTTTCAATTTTTTTTTACATGCGTCAATATAACTCGCACATTTTATTTTTATCAAACCTTGAGATATAATTTATAATTTAAATTCTTTAGAAATATTCATAATAATACTAAATACATATTATCTTAATTATGTATTTGACAAATTTAAGTTTGATAATAAAAAATATTCTCAATAGTTTAATAAATTCAAAAATAAAAAAAAATAAACAAGTGTAAATAGAATGACAAATAATTTTTAAAAAAATAATTAATTTCAAGAAATAAAATTATTAAAAAAACTAAAAAGGAGATATACAACAGAGAAAAAAATATATCTAAATCAACAATTTGTTGGGGAAAAGTTGAATGCCATCAAAAGGGTACCAGATTTGTATGTTTCCCTGATTCCCAAAAAACCAAACATTTGTGGGATTACTTTTAGAGAGGGTTTTTGAAATTTTGCAAAAGGATTCAAATGGAAATGCAGGAAATGAAATTCAAAAAAACAATAAAACATATTAAATAAATAATCTATTTAAAATAAGTTAATATATGTTTTAATAAAATTTATATGAGTAATAAAACGTTAACACTGTCTTTCCACAAGAGTTAATTGTTCTCATCTTACAAAATAGTTTTAAAAAAGCATAAAATTATCATTAAAAATTTGAAATATATTAAGTATATCATTAAAAAATAAAAATCATTTTAATTTTTCGCTCAGGCCTCCATTCTTATCAGTGGTTGTTTTTTCAGTTTCCGGGAGCCCTACCGGAATCGGGACCGTGAAATAGATTTTCAAAATCCGGGACCGGGATCTCCTGAGACCGGAATTCCCGTCCCAGTCACCGTCCCGGTCCCGTACAACTCTAGTTAAAACTTAAATTTCAGCTAAAAAATATTTTTTGTGCATTTCACATCAAAATATGCTAGACTGCAGATGATTATTTTTTAAATTATTATTTTTTAATTTAATTTTTCGTGATTTATATTGTATAACAATAATTATTCTCCTTCTATTTTATTTAATTCACACGATGCTAACATGGGGAGGTGTAAAATCTGTGTTCGAGCCAGTTTATTATTTACAGATTTCATTATTGAACATTATTTTGTTCTCATTACTTTTTTCTTGTTATTTGTTTGATTTTTTAAATTTTTTTGTTTTCTATATTATATAATAAAAATTTAAAATTTTTTCTCATTTAACTCAGAATAGCATATTTTTAGATCGTATTTGTATGTTTACTATTAATTTTAAATAATTTTTTTTCTAATTACAAATGTAATTGAAAGTTGCTGAAAATTAATTCAAATTTTCTATTTCTAATATTAAATACTTGTTCAGACGTTTTTCCCTCGGCTGCCTTGTCGCAGTAGACGCTTCGAAACATAATTCTCTTTATTTTTCTTTTACACGTGGTTTGATGACCATATTTTTTGTATTTGCAAATTTAATGCTTTTCTGACCATTTTATGGTGCTAAAATTATGATTTAATTGTCTAATGTAATGTAATCTATTAATAAATAATTAGAATATACAAATTAAATAAGGTTTACGAAAATTGAGATTTAATTCAAATGCTTTTTTTTGAATGAGCATATTTCTTACACTCATTGAAAAATTAATAAATCTTTTAAATAAAAAAGTTTATGAAAATTGAAATATTTAAATTAAAGAACAACCAAATATTTAATTTATAAAAGTTGGATAATAATATTTTTTTTAAAACTAAAATTACGATTTAAATTTTTAATAGTTTTTTGTTTTCTAGCTCTCATGGCATAAAAATATCTAAATTAATTTATTAGAATATTTATTCAAGAATAATTCTGAATATATCCCCAAAAATAGCAATAAAATATTCGATCAATCCAATTATAATGAAAAAAAAACCATTGGAATTATATTAAATTGAGAAATCTTTTGATTATCTATATTAATAAACGAAATTTAAATTAGGTTTTTTTCTGAAAAAGTTCTTATTTATGTGTTTTTAAGCTAAGAGTTAACAATTAATTCATTATCAATTTAATTAATTTCTATTATATTTTATTAGTTAAAAATTAAGTTTTGCAAACAATTTAAAAATTCCAAATAGGTATAAAAAGAGGTACCTAGGTAATAGGTAGAAAAATTTCCAAAAAGGTAAGGATAGGTTTTATAAAAACTCAGTGTTTGACGGAACGAAACAAAAAAAGATGAAAATATTATGTGTCATCTAATTTTAAAAAATATTTTTTTATTTATATGCAGTTTTAATTTCAATATTTAAATCAATTTTATATTAATTTTACTTTATTTCTTCATAAGATATAATAATACTCGGAAATGAAAAGAACTGATAAATAATTTTGTTACATTATTTTATCATTATATAATTTTTTGAAACTTCATTTATGAAATTTATTTTTCCTTTTTTAATAACCATTTTATGTATATATCTTGGGGTATTATTATTCACTTATAGAATTTCTACTTCAGCTACATGATGATTGCATCGAATGAACACTTCTTCTTAGTGCTCCATTGAGCTTTTACTTTTTTAAATCGTTTAAAAAATATATATAAAATTACTTATTTTATAGACCATAAAATTGGTTTTTAAAAATTTTTTAATTTATGTGCAGTAATATTTTTATTATAAGATAAAACTAATTATTAAAAATATTTTTCTGCAATTTTATTGTTGAAAATAATTTAAAAAAAAGATTTATAAAAAATATTAAAAATAAATGATTCTGCATTAATAATTCCATTGCGAGGCGTTACCTGCTATTCTTTACGGTTTTTATAGTATTTTTTCATTATTTTCAAGTTTCACTTTTTAATTAATTTGTATTAATTATTCACTCGGTTATTTATATCAAATTTTATTCTATGTTTTTTAACAGTTAAATATTATTCTTACTTGTTTTTGACTAATTATATGAATATAAATCATCTCTCTCCCATCATTAATTTTATTAAATATATAATATATATTTTAGTTTTATTTTATTTTTAAATAATTTGTAAATGTCCAAAATATGTGAGAAAAACCCCAAATTCCCAAAATGTTTTAATTAGCCAAAATCCAAAAATTTTAGTATTTTTTTTAGGTGGAAATTTAAGTATTCATAAAAAAATATTTATTTCTTTTAAAAATAAACATATGTCTAAATTTTTTTCGTTTAATTAATTTTGTTGGGTCTTGAGAAGTTATAAGAGAAAAATATTTTAAATCCATTTTGGATTGTCAAAAAAAACCATGCATTTTTAGACAAAAAATGAGTGAAAATTTTCAATATTTTTATTGTGATGGTCAAAAATTCACCATTATCCACATATTGATTATTTTTTAATGTTAATTTACTTTGAATAATTCCTATTCATTGAGGAAAATAAAGTTAAAAAGATATCAATTTATTTAATTATTTTTTGTTTTAATTATGGCTTAAATATTTAATTTTTTATTTTATTAAATTGTTTATTCATTATTGGAGTTTAAGCATTTTATTTACTTGTTCGGAAAGTTTTTTTAATAATTTTCTATTACGATTGGAAATTAATTTTTATTCCCATTGTTAAAATACTATTTGCTTTTTGCTGGACTATTTTACTTTATTTCTTAATTTTTTCTCTCGTTCATTTAGAGATTCAATAATTTATGTTGAGCGTTGACTTTTTAAATCGTTTAAATATTTAAGATTAATTATGTTAGTTTTATTTTATAAATTATTAAATTTCTGACTGTTAGTTATATTTTCTAAAAAAATTATAAAACCATTAAAAAATAGTTAAATAAGAAACTTTGTTGTTGTAAAAATTTTATAACCATTAAAAATAGTTAAATAAGAAACTTTGTTGTTGTAAAAATTTTATAATATTTAAGTTAAAAAGCAAAATTTTTTTAAATATTCAAATAAAATTTATTTAATATGGCGAATTGTTAAATTATTAGATTTCGTATTTTAATAAAAGATTTTATAGTTTATGAATGTTTTATTTTCTCAAATTTCATGGGGTTCTGATTTAAGGGAGTGCTGAGAAAACATATAAAAAAGAAAATGGTGGGGCTTGTTGCATTTTTCTCTGCACGCTTTTACACCCCATCATAAATTGGGGGTCTGAGGACAAGCCTAAACCTTTTGGATTGGCCGATCAAGTCGATTGACTTTCGATTGACTTGATCGGCCAAAAAAATTTGAATAATTAAGACAAATGTTGATGACTTTTATTATAGCGAAGAGATTAATTAAAAATTTAAGCCATTTAAATATAGTATTTTTAAATGGATTTTTGTTTTTATTTCAATGACAAAAAGGATTTAATTTTCCATATTTTCTTAGAAAACATATTCGATTATTTATTTTTCAATTTTAAAACAATGTCTTTCTTTTTTTAAATCTTTTTTATTAATTTCATGTTAACTTGATTAATGTATATTATTTTTTATATGGCCGTAGAATAAAAAAAAAATGAAATTTAGGCGATACACAATGTAATTGAAACAATTTAGTGTACATTGAAAAGTTTATCGTCTTCATGGTATTAATAACTGAGAAAAATTGTCATCCTACTCGAGAAATTCGTTTCTTTATTTATTTTTTCTGTCATTCACTTTTTAATTATTTATTTGATATGGTTTGTTAAAGAAAATTAATTGTACATTTTATTTGTAATAATGTTGTTTTTTAAATTTAATTCTTATTTATAAATAAGTTTTTATATGAATTTTTTATGAATATTCTCATGTTGTCTGTGTCCCAAATGTGCATCGTAATCATCTCGTTTGTATCAGGACGTTTTATTTTTCATTATTTTATTATTTTTTTGAAGGGCACTATTAAATAAATTTTCTTCTCAGCTATTTTTGTATATTTAAAAATAATTAAAAAATGTTTTATTAAATTTTTCAAACTGGTTTAATAATATTTGCTTATTGTACATTCTTTTTCATCATAAATTATTATAATTATCCCTAAAAATATATAATTTTATAATATATTTTTTATTATTTTTCTTGCTTAAATTAAGTTCGATTATATTATTTAGTTTAATAAATTTTATTTTGCTTTATTTATATAGAAAATGAATTTTTGCTTTGTAATTGTAAAATTCTTCTTTTTTTAAATACGTTTATGCCATTTAAATGTTTTTGTGTGCCCATAATAAATTTCAGTGTCGGCTCATTCCCTTTTAAAAGTGGACAATTCAAAATTTTAAAATTTTACTCTCTTCATTTTTAACAATTATCATTTGTTGTAATACTTAATACCTAATTTTTGAGCAAAACAAATTGAATGATTATTATTAGCAAATTTAACTGTAATATTAAAAATTTACTCATAAAATAAAAAATGATTTTTTGGAAAATAATCTATATGAAATAAAACAAATTATTTAATTAAAAAAAATTCTATATATTTTTTTTACAATTAATAAAAATTGTGGTTAACAAAAATTCATTGGAGAAGAACAGGTAAAAAATAATAATCATAGTTTAAGTTTTTATAATAAGTTTTGAAATAAATAATTTCATTTTATTTGAAAAATAATTTTACATATTATATAATATAATTTCAAACGGATTTAACACATCATTTTTCTTAATATATTTTAGAATTTATTTTTCAATTTTTTTCAATTAGATTTCCAGTCAATATTTTTAACAATTAATTATTATTTATTATTTAACTGCAAAATGCTTTTGGAACTTATTAAATTGTCTGAAATTAGAATGTATTTATCCTTCTGCAAATTCATCAGTTTTTGAAATAATTATTTAATTAAATTTTCATGTTGGTATCTTTTTGAATTAAAAAATATTTTAACTTTTTTTTCGCCATTATTATTTTTTTTTCATATTTATGCTATTTTTATTAATTTTTTTTTTTTCAGAGTTACTTATTTATGTATAAATGATATTTATTTCTTCTTATTACCAATAGCGCGGGGGTGAAAAATACACCTCGTGAATATATTACAAATAAAAAAAAATTATAATTCCAATAAAAAAATTTTGAATTTATACATTTTGGGGGTAGTATTTGAAAATATTAAATAATTCTTTCGTCAAAACACTAACTTCATCAATAACTCGTGAAAAACTTCTTAGGTTGTTTTTGTTGTTTATTTTCACTTTTATTCTTTTTTTGTAATTTTTAAGAATTAATTTTTTCAGATATTTGTGTCACCTTAAATGAAAGTTTTACGGTTTTTATATAATTTAAATTTATTTTAAATATACTTTTTATGTTTATTTTTGAATCATTTGCATTTTCTGAGAATATATTTTTTTGTTTTTTTCCAAAACTATAATTCATCAAATAAATGATAGAAATAAATTTGTAATAATTATAATGAACATTATATTTAAAAATTAATTGTTGATTTATATATTCAAGATATTTTAATTTTCTGCGTATATCTATTTTCATGCAAAAAATTATTTATATTTATTTATTTTTTATTATTTTTTATTTTTTCATATTATTATTTCATAAGTTATTTTGTTCGGTTTATTTTTTATTAATATAGCTAAGGTTATTAATGTTGATTTAAGGATAAAAATTTTTTAATTTAACAATTAAAAAGTTTTTCATTATCATTAAGTTTTCATAGATTAATCAGTTAACATTCCGTTATTTGATACAATTCTTAAGTTTAATTGAAATCGCTTTATTTAAAAATTGTTAATTTAAGAGAACTAAAATTTATCCATTGTTCTGTTTACCATTTGTGTTTTATATTCTAAAGGCGCATGTTTGGGCATTTTTTCTGATAGAGAAAAATAAAATAATGGGAAAATTAAGATTTGTTTTATTTTTTCATTTAATGCTTTATTTTTAGGCTTGAAAATATTTTAATTCTCTTGTTTTCCCCAATTCCTATGTTTCTTCTCCAATATAGCTTTGTTTTTATTCATTTATATTTATTATAACTCAATAATATTTGCATTGAAGTTGGTTTACTTTAAAAAATTGTTTTAAATGATTTTTTAAATTTTGTCCATGTTTATTATTATTTATTTAAAGTATAATTTCAAAATATAATCGTATTTTATTTTATTATCATTTGTTTAAAAATGTTTAAATTTTGAATTAATTTTATTTCGATTACAGCTGGGATTTTAATGTGCTAAAATTCCTAAAACATGTAGTAAAATATTTGCTAAAATATGCGCTAAAACGAAAAAATTGCAAAATATCTCCGAAAATATGTGTTAAAAATAGACAAAATCCAATGTATTTATGCATAAAATTCCAGTTAAGACTCATTATTTAATCATTTTCGCACCATAATTGCAAATCAATTACACTTCGAGGAGTTGGAGGGGAAGAGTGAGTGCTCTTTTTTTCTAATAAATTTTTTTTTATAATTCAAAATTCCGGTGGGGTACTTCGAAATCCAATGACGAATTAATAGCATTCGATTCTGTTACTCACAGCATTCGAAAATTTTTTTTTGAAATTTCTATATGAGCCGTTAAAAAATGTGTAAAAACATAACAATCCAAATTTATTTATTTATTTATATTTATAGTTTTTGTTTTAACCCCTCGGTTTCATTAGTGATTGGTTGGTTTTGGTGTTGGGTTGGGTTATTTTCTGATGTTTACCAATTATTTAAATATTCAGATTTTAAATTTGTTAATTTATTTAGATTTGGATATGATTCTATTTTAATAAACTTTTCTACCAAATTCTAAATTAAATCATTAATAGATATTAAAACATAGTGTGCGTATTCCTTCTATCATTGCCTATTTCATGAGCAGTGACATAAATTTTATTTTGAGTGGATATTACTCTTTCATGTTGCTGTTCTAATTCTTCTTACTCTTTGCTGGTCTCCTTTTTATAAATTTGTCACTTTGATATTAATTTTAATTTTAAATTAAAAAATTGTTCAGTTACGCTGCGATTTCATCCCTAAATGGCATAAGCTGATCTTAAAATTAGATTTGAGTCTTCAACCGACTGAGCTTTCAAATAATACAAAAAGAATGTACAGACAGAAAAAATAAATATTAATTTTAAGTATTATTAAAAATGATTAAGAATGTTAAAATTTTGTTAATTTATTATAAATTAGCTAGCTATCAAATCTATATTGATATTATTGAATGATTTAATTAAAAATTTACAATAAAATAATTTCTGGAAACGCAACTGGGCGCTGGTCCTCTTCTTTCTGCCTCATCATCACCGTCTTCGTTGCTTTTTTCCTTAAATTTGAAAATAAATTTCTAAATTTAATGTATATATTTATAAATATTGATTATTTCGTTTTATCATTTTATTGATTTAATTCCGAATGGATTTATTTAAATAATTCTTAATTTTTATCCTGCTTTTTTTTATTATTTTATTTTTTCCATGTTTTTTCTAGTATAAAGCTTAAGCATTTTTTTTCTTTTCTTTTTATTGAACTTTTTTTTGTCATGTCAAATTAATTATTTAACTTTGAATTATTTTCTTTTCCTATTTAATTTTTTTTTCCTTAATTATTTTGTTGTTTAAAGATATCTTTATCTTCATGGCTTCTCCCATCTTTAAAAGGCAATTAAAAGAAAAAATAAATTTTAATGCATTTTTTTCGTTTTAAAATTAATAAGAATTAAATTTTTTAAATATTATTCTTAACCATAAAAATGTTTTTATGTGATATTTTCGCTTAATGTTATCATAAATTTATTCTATTTTAATTTGATTTTTGAATCATTTAACTGATTGTTGTTTTTTGCTATGATAAATTATAAATCCATTTCATTAATTTAATTTTTTCTATTTTTCAGTAGAATAGACTAATATAGCATGTAAATGTTTATAAAATAATTTTAAAGAATAGATGGTTTTTTATATAAATTATTTGTTTGTAATTCTTAAATAACAATAAGATAAACTATTAAAGGTTTTATTCTTTGTGTTTTTTATTACCTAAGACCAAAATCTGTCATTTAAAAAATAACTAAATGATAATTTTAACTAAATTGTATTATACTAGCAATTCACAATTTCACAAAAGAGTAATTAAGTCGGATTATATTTTTAATTCATTAGTAATTTTTTTAAACTTTTATTCAAAAAAAGCATTTTAATTAATTCTCGATTTTTGTAAACCTTTTTTTAATTTGTTTATTCAAATTATTTATTTAATAGATTACATTAAATAATTCATAATTTTAGCACCATAAAATGATCAGAAAAGCATTAAATGCAAATGCAAAAAAAAATAAATAATTTATTTAATAAAATCTATAAAAATATATAAGTTTCGGAGCTTTTCTTAACGCGACTTCAGTGGAACTCGCAAGAACAACTATTAAATATTATAAATAGAAAATTTGAATTAATTTTTAACAAATTTCAATTTACCTTTTTAATCTGAAAAATTTTTTATTTAAAATTAATAATAAATCCTAGTGCGAAGTAATCTCACCGAATGAATTTTATACATAATTTCATTACTTTTATGATTTTTTATATTTATAAAAAAAGAAAATTACAATTCCAAGGGCCATTCTGATCAAAATTAAGCAGGGCTCCTAATTGAAAAATTTTCAAATTAACATTTGGCCGATAAAAACATCATCAATTTTGGAAAAATTTATTCTAAAGAAACCAAAAAATATTTAATTTCGACGTGGCTTTTCTAAAAAAAAACATTTAAGAAAGGGGGGCCGTCGTCACCGGGGGCCGTCGTCAAAGAAGGTGGTTATTTGACCAGGTCATTTAACCATGGTCATTTGACCTGGTCAAATAACCACCAACCATGTGAAAAACGGCAGTAAAAGAAGATGGTAAATTTTCTGCTGGAGCAACCAGCAACCACCATTATTTAACCGCCAACCATCTTCTTTTACTTTACCACCAACTTTCTACCATAAATTTATTAAAATTTGCACTGATATTTTAAATAAATAGGCAAAACATGTTTAAACTACCTAGAAAGGGAAAATAAAAAAGGTTTAATTAAAATTAACTTTTCAATGGTTTTTGAAATTATAAAAGACAGTAATTATATATTGTTTTTTTAATTTTAATATTTTTAATTACAAATTAATGCTTTCATACAATAAATTTTTTTAATTATTTAATTTTTAATATGCTTATTTTTGGTTAATGAATAAATTTTATGAAATGACATTAACTCAAAAAATATTTTGTTAATTTATTTTTATAAAAAATTATTGAATTAATATTTAATTTTTATTATTTTACAATCCCAATTATATCTTTAAAATAATAAGATGAATATTTTTGTATTTATTAACTCTATTGATCAAATAAATAAATGAGAAACAGATATCATAAAAAAACTTTAAATTTGCAAATATTTTTTAAATAATCAAAAAAGTGAAAGATGAATAATTTTCAAACAGATCTTTTAATTTTTATATAATTAATTTATAATTCATAAAATATAATAAAAAAAATTTTACAGAAAAGAATTACGAAATTTTAAAAAATTCGAATTTATTTTGGTTGGATAATATTTAATATTAATAAAATAAAAAATTCTATTAATTAATTAATAAATTTTACAAGTAAACTGAAGCGACCAACTTTGGTTCGATTTTCTAGACATTCGAACTTTTTATAAATTTAACGACTAAAATGTCATTAATCTCAAACTTTTGCAATAAATTATCCATAAAATAAGCTCTTTTATCCCTTTAAACCTGAATTAATAAATCAAAATCTTTTCACTCTTTTTAATAAGATTAATGTAAAATATTTAAAACGATCATATTATTTAAAAATTTTAATTGATTTAAAAAAGAAATTAAATAAATCTGAAAAAGTTCAAATATTGACTTAATATAAATGCATTTTTAACAAATAAAATCACATAATTAATAAAAGAAGAAGACAATTAAAAATAAAGCATATATTGTAAAGAGAAATCTTAAAACATAAAAAAAATAAAAATTTAAATTAATTTTATTCAATTTAATGTCGCTTGATATTCAAATTATAATTCTCTAAATATTATTGACTTTAGCTAAAAAAATAAAAGTTTTTATACATATTCATTAAAATATCAAAATGCCTACCGCTATTTTTCAGACTCCGATTATACACCCAGATATCAAGAAAGTTTTTAAAAGAGTATAAAATAAAAAATATAAATAGATTTAATATAAGTAATTTCAAGATTAAAACTACAATTTAATTAATATAAATTCTTAAAAAAGTTTTATTATTATTAATTAAATTCAAATGCGATGTCATTAATAAAAATAGATCAAGGTTAATAAAAGAAAAGTATTATTTAAACATTTAAGGAATAAAATTAAAACCTGAATTGAATAAAATCACTTTATAGAATTATTTAATAAAATAAATATCGCACATAGTAATAATTAATATGAAAACTAATTAGCGCAAGAGAAAAAATTTTAGTCAAAATACATTCCAAAATACAAATATAAATATAAACACGAATATCTGCTCCTATATTGAAAAAATTTATTTTATATTACAAAAAATATGAAAATTGATTTTATTGTTTTGTTTTTCGGCTTTAAAATATTTGTGGACGGGCATTTTCAATATTTTATAAAAAAATATAAAAAATTTATGAAAACATGGAATGAAAGATCTGTCCTCATCATTAAGTCTCTTTTAAGTTTATTCTTTGTTGAAATATTAATATGAAATTTTTTTTAGAATAAATAAACATTAAATGATAATTCGATATTTTACAAATATTTTTGATTTTATTTACATTTTTAAATGTTAATTTTCTCGTTTAAAACAGATAAATTCTGACATAAATTTGACAAATTATTAAATTAAATAATATCGCTTTTGAGAATAAGCTATATTAATATTGCTATTTATTATTTTCTTCATTTTTTTAAATGTTTTAATTTCTAACTCAAACAATGAGTGAGCGTACCTTTAGTTTATTAAAAACAAATAAACAAATTATTATAAAAATAACAATTAAAGATAATGTTTGAAAATATTTTTATATCTTCTTTTAAATTTCTATTTTATTTTTCTTAAATAATTTTTAAATTTGGAATTACATTAATAAAGCTTTTTAAACTGTATTTGATTTAAACTTCGATTTTGGGATTTAAATAAATTCATGTTCATTGAATTTTCAAATAAATATTAATTCAAATTCAACAAAGCTATATTTAAATCAGCATTTGTAAGTTTGTTTTTATATTTTTATATTTTAATTTTTTTATTTGGCTTAGAAATGACATATTTTTTAAAGCAATTTAAACCAATTTAACTAATTCTTCAAAAAAAATGTCGAAAAAGATTAAAGGAGAATTTGTTAAAGCTATTTTTTGATATAAAAATTATTTAGAGATGCAACTTTTATTTCTAAATTGATAATTTTTAGTATAATTGATAATAAATATAAATAAATTCAAAATATTCAAGAAAAACATTTTTTCCTAAAAATGATAAAATTAGATCAAGAAAATAAATGAGTATATGTATTAAATTTATTTAAAATCTTTTGACAATATAAAAATTTTTTATTTGATAAAATGAAGTTAATACTTTTATAATTCATATTTAATATATGGTGTGGTGTTGAAAATAAATAAATAAATAAAACGCAAATAAAAAATTTTTTCATTTAAATTATTTCATTATTTTTTATTATTTTAAATTTGTTTAAATTTTTTTTGAGTGTTTAAAATATTTTATTGGTTTTTTAATATAAATAAATATTTTAAAAACATTATTTTTGCATTAAGTTTTATTAATTTTATGAAGATATCACTTTTATTTATTTTTTTCATTTATTTATTTTGTTTATTAATATTTATTATTTGAGATTTTAATTTTCGCATCGAAATAAATTTTATTTTTTTTAATAATGATAAAAGAAATTCATAATAATTAAAAAATTAATGTGCATTTATTTTAAATTTAAATTTATTTTTTAAAATTTTGTTTAATGTAAGAATTATTTTCCAATTTAATTCTAAAAATATTTGTTTTTATATGCTTTTTTTAAATCAATGTTAATTTTTTACTGATGATACTATTATCTCCTAAATCTGATTAAAAAATATTATTTTATTTTATATATTTTTGTTCTATTGAAGAAGTGTTTTTTGTTTATCAGAAAATTTTTCCTTTCATTAATATACCAAAAACTTTATTTATAAAATTAATGAAAAATATATAAAGTGATAAGTATATAATTATTTAGTTTCATTATCATCTTAATTCAAAAAAAAAGCATAAAATTACCAAGTTCAAAATTGAACTAATGTTAACTATATCATTAAAATATAAAATTTCAGCATTTACATACCAACAAAAGAGGAAGATTCAATTCAATTTAATTTTTTTATAAACAAACTAGGAAAACATATAACAGGAAATAAATTTGTAAATTAATAAATTAATATTTTTAGTGAATTATTTTACTCAAATAAAGAAAAAAAATAGACAAATAAAAGTCATATTTAAAATAATTCAACTTTGCCCAAATATTTAATTAATCATAAAAATAATTATAATTTCAATTGTAGTTTAGTTAAATTAATTAGGGATAAGTCTTTTAAATGCACTAAAGAAAAAATATTTTTATATTGACAAAAATAATTTTATAAAGTTAAATATTTTATGCTCCAAAAAACAATCTTTTAAAAAACCCATAAATAATAGTAGAATAATAAAATTGAGAATCACTTTATTCAAAAAATATATTTAAAAAATTATAAATATCCATAAAAAAATCAAAGAAAAATGATAATTAATAAGTATTCAAATTATTAAAATGTTAAAATATTTTTATGGAATTATTTAACTTCAATTGCGCGAGACGCGAGCACATGGGCGGAATGGGAGAAGGAAGCGATTAATTTGCAAATAATTGATCAATGGAACAAATGACATTGAAATTGACGCCCGGACATTTGAACAATGTACTTTAGGACAGTAAAGGTCATTTGGACAGAAGTGGACAATTGGACAGACAGTACGACAGTGAATGAATTTTTTACTATTATAAATGGCTTTAGCAGTAATTAAAAAATATAATTTTTAAATATGTAAAATTTTCTTATATCTGATCAGGAACTAAAATAGGTAATATACTTGTTTCTTAAATCAAAATAAATTGTTTTAAAAAAATAAACAAGATGAAATGTATTGCTGTTTATTAATGAGCAGGGCGTTTACAAATTGACTAATTGGATTAGAAAAATTGCCAAATGGCCTAAGGAAGTATTTTTGTCATTGCTAAAGCCATTTATAATAGTAAAAAATTCACTCACTGTCGTAATGTCCACTGTCATAATGTCCACTGTCCAAATGTCCACTGTCCAAATGTCCGGTCACGTCAATGAATGCTTATTTAAAAATGCAAATTTATTGCATTTCAGTTTTAGGCTTCTCGACGCAACTCCCGGCCCAAATGATCAGCACAAGTGAATGAATGAATTTGTTGAGAAATATCGATCAGTAATTATGGAATTTTTTCTTTTTTGCTCTTGCATGAATTTTTCTGGCACAATTCAAGAAAAAAAAATGATTGGAAAATGGGTCCGCGATGTAGTAGTGATTTTGTCCAAAAAATGCCAATTTTTCAACTGGGAAAGAGGTAAGAAGTGTGCGCCGAGAAAGCAAATTTTTAGTTTTTCACCCTGCCTCCCCCGGCCCTCTACGCACCCCGTGGGCCTGTGTATTTTTAATATTTACGAAAATTTATGAAAAAAAACTAATACTTATTATTTATTGCCAACGATTTCCGTGCCTAATTTTGGCACATACAACATGGAATTTGCTACGAAAAGGTGTTCCATTCAAAGCAAGGAGTGCCAAAAGTGAGCATTTTCCAACAATCAATGCTTCTTGCTTCGCCCTTCGTCTCCCATGCTTCTTCTCGGCCCCCTTCGTCCCGTTGGTCCGCAGTTCGGCCAACGATTGGACACCGTTCAATCAAAAATTGGCATCCTTCCCAATTCTTCGGCCTGTCAACTAGAAATCGGAATTTTGAGAAAATACGGATCGGGATTACGGACTAGGCACACAAACGGATTACGGACTTACGGACTAAAAATCCGGAAAATCCGTAGTCCGTAAAAATCCGTATCCAGGAAAAATACGGATCCGTATACGGATACGGATTTTTTTAAAATTCTTTTCATATTCGATTAAAACTGATTTATAAAAATACAAATTTTGAATATTTAAAGCTAAAAGATTTTATAATAAATTTATTATAAATTCTAGGCAATAAAATTCAAAAAATACTCAACTCGAAACAAATTGAAAGTGGGAGTTAAATTTTCATTTTTTTTAATAATCATACATGGAAAAGGGGAAGGGGGGAGTAGAAATATGTTTTATAAAATACGAAATACCCCCCACCCAAGGGCGTAGCTAGGGGGGGGGGGCCCAGGGGGCCCGGGCCCCCCCCCCCCCCCCGGAAACCCAAAAAGTAAAAAATTTTCAGTATTTTTTTTGAAATTTTAAGCAATTTTCTTACCAAAATTGCATTAAAATACTCAAAAATTTTTCCGGCGGCGCCTAACGACACCGCCGGACCCACATTTTACAATATTTTTGAAAAATGGAGGCCAAAATGGCAAAAAATATTAATTTTTTGGCGAAAAATTTGTAAAATACACCCCTAATTCGGGATTTCAAAAAACCAAAAACACACCTCTAAAAATTGTCCTAAAAAAGAAAAATACACCCCTAAGAATCGACTTTTTGAGTTGCCCCCCCCCCCGAAACGAAGGTCCTGGCTACGCCCTTGCCCCCACCTCTGCCGAGGCCAAAATTTTTACGGAAAAAATGCTCAAAAATGTTTTCTTACACGACCATTTATTGCTTTTCACGCCAATTTTTTTTGCGGCGCGCTTTTTCAAAAAACTTTTTTAGGAACCGGCGGTGCCTATAGGCGCCGCCAAGAAAATTTTATAATTGATTTTAACTTGATAACAGATTTACACCAAAAAAGATTTGTAACCATTTCATGAATTTCGTTGACAAATATTCATAAAAAATATTTATAATTTTGAAAAATTTACAAAACCAAGTTCTAAAAAATTTAGAAATTGAAAAACGAAATTCATTTTTTAAAAAAATTTACAAATTGAAAAAAATGAAATAGAATTTCGTAAAAGTTCAATGAAATGCAATTCAATAAAGTAAAGGTTTGAGTTTTTGCACAAAAATTTTGCTTTTTTTTCCAATTTTTTCGATTTTTGCCAAAAAAAATCCGTATCGGCCGAAAAAAATACAAGATTACGTACTAAGGATCCGTAAAAATCCGTATACGGATCCTGTCCGTATCCGATCTCTACTGTCAACCGTTCACGAGTGCACGAATTCACCAACTCAAATTGGCCCCCATTCGCAGCATCATATTCAAAGGAGCGCAACCAAATAATAAAGCTGACGGCAATGGTGGCACTCAGAAACAGCAAAGTCGCACGATTTTGCGGAAATTTTGAGAAAACCCATAAAATTTATGTAAAAAATGGGATTGATTATTCACTGCTGAGGTCCTTACAAACATAAAAAAAGAGCATTAAAAATTTCTTTACTTTTCAAAAAAAGTTGTGGCCATATGAAAAAAACTTACCTGGGCCTTTGGCTTTATTTTGTAAATTTATTAATGGTCGAGTTGCCCCAATTGACTCACAATCAGTTGGCACTTTTTGCCGGATTTCAACGCCTCTTTTTTAATAAAATTATTTTCAAATGAAAACAAAATTTTATTGCATAAAAATATATAAATTTATTTTGTAGCTAATTTACATTGAAATTTTTTTTAAGACTTTGCATTTTTTTTCTATAAACATCCTTTTTCTTAATAAAAATTCTTTATTTGAAAATTAGAATAAGTGTTCGAGTTGCCATTCACCAAAAAAATCCGCTGACCCACAAAATGTCCAGAAAACCAAAAAAAATAAATTTTATAAAAATCCGGAAAATAAGTTCACCAACTCCAAAAACCCTAAAATAGACATAGACTTATTTTCCGAATTTTTAAATATGGGGATATCAGCAGATCACAAAATCAAAAAGGATATTACATAATAAAGAATGCATTAGCCAATTTGAAACTGGTGGCAATAATTTTGGTATGAAATTGGCTAATGCCCAAATTTAAGAAATTAAGAAAGGCTATTATGCTTTTGTGTCGTTTTGGATAAGCAAACGGTGCAAAATAGAAAGAATTTTAAAAGGACAAATTGATCTCGGGAATTCCCGGGCGAAAATGTACGACAAATTTGCTAATAATACAAATGGACGGACGGACGGAGACAAATAAATAAATGCGAGCAAAAAAGGGGGGGGGGGGTAAAGCAAAAAGAACTAAACGAATCGATCGGTTGCTGCACTCATTGGGATTGTGAAAAAAGATTTATAAGATTTAATAGGCATTTAAATTAACAAATCAGAAGAGATAAACGAAAATCTAATTAGTTCAAAAAAACACAATTGACTAAAAATCTTTAAATGTATGTACATCATTAATAAATTATGGCAAAGAGAAAAGGGATATTTGGATAAGCTTCTACATTAATTAATTTCTAAAAATCTGGAACACGAACAGAGACTGAAAATGTGCTGAACATGAACAGAAAACCACCGCAAAAATTCTGCTGTTTTGCTGGACTCTTCATTTTGGTTCAGGAATTTTGTAAGAATGGAATTTTCAAAAATTTGCGAAATTTGGGCAGGGGTGCGATTTTGCCCTGGAAACCCGGCATTTGCCGGGTTTTGGTGGTCCTTGCCGGGTTTTTGAAGTTGCCGGGTTTTTGCCGGGTTTTTGGGTTTTTGCCGGGTTTCCTATTTCAATTCATTTATTTGAGCTCCAGGGATCCTTTATTTTCTTAAAAATTTGCTCAAAATCGCAAAATTTGGTCATTTTGTGGTCAAATCTGTTAACAAATCGTATTAAAAATCACAAAATTTTTCCCGGCGGCGCCTATCGGCACCGCCGGCCTCCCTTTTCCATAAGTTTTTTTTTAGAAAAAAGCGCCGCAAAAAATCAACTTCGATTTTTCGTGCTCAGAATTTCACAAAATGCTTATTTCTAACAAAAAATTGCTCAAATTGATCATGAAAAATAAAAATATAATATTTGAACATTTTTAATGGTGTTTTGAATAAATTTGTAAAAATGAGGCTTTTTTGCCTGCCAAATGAGGCTTTTGAAAATTTTAATCTGGCAACCCTGGTTAAACTCATTAATTTCAATCAAATTTAATTCAAATATTTTGTGCCCAAACGCTCATGGTTACATTCTTTCAATGCCAAATTTGCTCAAACAGGTGAAAAGTGGTGATAAATATATTGTTTAAATGTTATTGACCTTTTTTACAGTGAATAATTGGTTTAAAAAATTGCCGGGTTTTTTGCCGGATTTTTGAAAATTTTTGCCGGGTTTTTCAACTCGCGCGCCCGGTTTTTGGGTTTTGGCGATCGCACCCCTGAATTTGGGTCAATTTTTTTTTGGTTTTTTTCATTTTGCTAGTTATTAAATTATATTTCTTTTATTTTTCTAGGAAAATTTACAGTTTTTATTTCACCAAAAATGCTTCAAATTAAGGTTTTTTTAAAAAGATTTCACCAAAAATTATTAAATGTTGAGTCATTTTTAAATGAAATATTATTGAGATTTTGGGTCTAGCGGGGCCGAAAGGCCAAAATTTTAAAAGTTTAATGGTAATTCCGACGCGAAGTTCCTGCAATTCTGCTCGCCTTTTGTTGATTTTTAAAAAATAATAAAATTTAGGCCAAACACTGAAAAGTAACGTCAATTAAGTTCGTCTGCTAATCTGCTAATTCTTTAAGTTTCCCCCCGCGGACAATTCGCTTATTTCTCTGTTTGCACACTCTCTCTTCACTCTTTTTCTCTTCATCCTCTCTTCTATCCTCGCCCTTTTCTTCTCTGCTTCTGTTCTCTTTTCACTGCTTTTTTGTCTTAATTTTATTGACGCCATCTGCTCAAAAAATTTATTTGGGCGGTCATTTCGCATTCATTTTAATTGACTTTTGTGCTGTTTGTCCGTTAATTGCCCCCTCCCATTTCTCCGTCGTCCCCTCCTCCCATTCGTTTCCATTTAAAAATTTCCTCCCAAAATTCGTCCAAATAATTTTTCAATTACAATAAGTTAATCTGAAAATAATTAATTTTAAAATTGACTAATAATCTTTATTAAAATAAAATCTGCTCAAAATATTACCTCTAATTTAATTTATTTGTTAGCGAAAACTAACGGAAAATGAAAAAATAAATGGTGCAAAATGAAATAAATATATTTTCAAAAATTAATATTTTTTCAATAAATTAATAAATAATAATTAAACTATTGAATGAGTGTTGTTAACAATAAAAAAATAAAAATCTGGACAAATTAATTAATAATCATTTGGCAGTGAGTTTATTATTTAATTATATAGATAATTTATTAAAAGCGCTATTAAAGCACAGAAAATTAACGAAACACTTGTCAATATTCGTTATTAAAAATAGATACCATATTACATACTTTTTAACTAATTTTATGGCCATTATGAGTGAAGAAAAAATTCATTTAACCCTAAATTCCAGAATTATCATTTATCAAAAAACCAAAAATTTAATTCAAAAGTTTTTTAAAGAAATTATAATTTTTGAGTATAATTATTAAATAATAAAAATAAATACAAAAATACTTTTTAGAAAATAAACTTCAGACAAACAATCTTATAAATACAGCAGTAGGAGGAAAGAAGGGTGCCGATGACGGAGGACATAACGAGTTTTTAATGTAATTATAATTTTATTACCTCTGATTTAATTTAATTGATAGCGAAAACTAAAAGCAAATGAAAAAATAAATGATACAAAATGAGATAAAATAAAAACAATAAGGTTTTTTATTTAATAAATATTTTATTATTCTTAAATTATACGTTATTAATCAAGTTTTATTTTTAATTCTTATTTTTAAATTAAATTTATTTAATAAAATAAAAATATCACATGAAATTCTGAGACCGCCGAATAATCATTTTTAATTTAAAATCAGACAGAAAAACTACAAATTCATACCTTTAATTTTAAAATTGTTGAGCAAAATTGCAACGAAAAAAAATGTAGTAAAATTTAAAAAAAATTACAAATATCCCTATCATTGATTTTTTTTTCAATAAATGAACAAATAATAATCCAATTAATTAGACTATTGAATGAGTGTTGTGTTATTAACAATAGAAAAACAAATTAATTTAGGCAAACGAGTTAATTTAATTTGTCAGAGCATTTATCACATTATTTAATACTAGAGACCGGACCGGTCGGTTTTTTAAAATTAACTAAAGCTTTGTCAATATTCAATTATTAAAAATTAATATGCGTATTAGATACTTTTTAAATAATTTTGAGGCCATTATGAGTCAGCAGAAAAAAAAATCATTTAACCCTAAATTCCATAATATAAATAAAAAATTCAGTCAAAATTTAAAAATGTGCATTCAATTGATTATTTATAAATATATAATTAAAAACATAAAAACCTAAATTAATTATACATTATTAAATATTCCATGTGACAATAAAAAAAGAAAAAAGCTTAAATTTTAAATATTATTAACTCAACATTCAGAAAACAAGCATATTTTTAAAGAAAATAAAAATATTCTAAATTGAATGCTTAGAAATTATAATTTTTGCAAATCATAAAATTTTCTTATACAAATTTTCTCTCGACAAAAAACTGCTCACGGAGACCACCCATTATTCAATTTGTAAAAACTGATAATTAATTAATAAAAGAAAAGCATGAAAACAAGATGCATAAGAACAGCTAATAAATTAAATAAAACGATTATATATATAAAATTCAAATGAATAATTAAAAATAATAATCAATTAATTAAAAATTGGAAACAAATAAACCAAAGTAATTCAATATCTTTTTTTATTATTATATCCAAGGAATAGATTTATATTTGAACGGATTTATATTTGATAAAAAACGCCAATTATGAAAAATATATCGCTTTTCAGGACAATTCAGCTGGGGAAAAGTCAGCCAAGGACAACTCAGCTTTACGAGAATTTACAGGCAACTCGTACAATCGCTTAGGCCTAGGCTTAGGCCGAAGCTTAGGCAAGTCATAGGCTTAGGCTTGCTTGGGCCTAGGCTTAAGTTTAGGCCTTTATCTTGAATTTTTTTATTGTACGGCTGAGTTGTCCATCAGCCGAATTGTCTCATCAGCTGAGTTGTCCTCGGCTGACTGGTCCAGAAGCCAAATATATATTTTTCAAAAAAATCCCAGGCCAAAATATCTTTTATAAACTGAAACAAACCTGATTAAAAATAAGTAATTTCTTAAAAAAATCTAATTTTATCATTTTACTACCCAATAACAAATCAAAATTATTCATTTTGGTCATTTTGCCATATCAAATAATTAAATATATAATGCTAAATAATAAAAAAATCTAAATAAAACAGAACAATATCTGCTATAATGTAATATAAATATTAGTTTAATATTATATATTGATTAAAATTTTTTTCAAATTCTTAAATCAAATTTATTTATATTTTATTTATTTGAATAAACATAGAGAATATATTATAAAAGAAAATATTTTAATATTAAGTATTTAATAGGCGAGTGACTGGATCAGGAAACAAATTAGATATTTAAAAGGTGATGCGACACTTTCGGCTCCCAGTCAAAATGACATTTGCTGCGCTGAAATTTTGTAGCACCCCTTAATTTTGCTCAAAAATTAAATCTCGAACATCCTATTGTTTTCCTTATGGTCATAAAAAATTCTTTCCAAAAGTAATAAATAACGAATCATTAAAATAAAATATTTTTCAGCGGGGCTTTAAGAATTCTTTTGAATTATGCAGAGTCATAAATTTATAAGGCTGGGCAGCAACGGAATTTGTAAGGTAGAAGTTAGCTGAACACGGAAAGCGACGGTAAGAGGCGGATTTGCCTCAGAAAAACAATGGCCGAGTTTCCAAAGAACTGGATTTCCATCCCTGGCTTAACATTTTGCCTATTTCTTTAGAAAAACGGAGGAACGCATAAAATAAAACAAAACTTTTTTGGTTCGGCGTCATTAATTCTGCGCCGTAAATGTCGGCCAATCATTTAAAATAGGTAGTTAAAATAATTTAAATATAATGGTAAAGATAGTATTTGATTAATACATACAAAACATTTATTCTGATAGTTGGTCAAGAGAGTGAGAAATCCTAATATGTACACATAAACATTTTTATGGCTGTTATGATTAAAAATTATTTTAAGTTCATTAATATATTCAGATTTTAATATTGGTAATTTATTTTTATAAATTGGTATATGGCCCTGTTTTTTTCTTTTATTTAATCACGGCGATTCGCTTGTTGTTTTTAATGTATGTAGAACATCAGGATGCTTAAAGTTTTATTTATTCAAATAATTCTGAATATGATTATTCATTTTAATGAGGATTAATTGTTAATTAATAGGTCAAATTTAATTAGAAATAATAATTTGTTTTTCCTTAATGTTTGAGATTTATTTTTGTTTTATCAAAATTCTTTTCAAATTTTTGAATGAGAATTATATTAAATGTATCTTTATATAGTTCTAAAAAAATTTTTCATTTTATGTAAAATTACTCATAATTGTATTTAAATTTGTTTTTTATTATTTAATTGAAAATTAATATGTATAAAAAAGTACAGGGAAATAATTATTGAAATAAAAATTAAGCACAAGAAAAAAAAACAAGAAATAATTTAAAAAACCTATTTGTTTTTTGTTTTTTTATTTGAAATTTTCAAATAAACATTTAAAACTGTGTTTCCAAGATAATTCAAATTTGAAAAAGAAATTAGAAATATCAGAACATTAAAGAAATATTTAATCACTGAATATTGAAATAGTTCCCATGAATGGGATTTTAATAAAGTTTTTAAATTTTTATTTTATTGTAGATTAATTAGATTATTTACTTTATGTTTATAAATCTTATATTGGATCCACCAATGGACAAATAATTTGTCCAACAGAATCTCTTTATAAAATAATTAGATTTTTAATAGTTTTTTGTATATTAATTACATATTTTCTTTATTTTTTCATTCTTATTTTGCCTGATTAAAAAGGAAGTTTAAAGTTTTGAAAAATTTGCTATTCCACTTTCACTCTATGAGTCGTAGACCATTTGGCCAGTGATGAAGTGCCTACGCACAAACATAAACAACAGGAACATCATTTGTTACTGTATTGGCGCTAACTCAAATAAATAATAAAAATCCATCATATCGAACACACTCATTATTGTAAATAAAATACAAAAAGCAACGATTTAAAAGTTAATAACCTTTCTTTTATTAATTAAATAATACGAAATGCATTTATAACAAATTCAAACAAAAAATACAACTTATAAAAATTTAAAAATTTAAATGAGTTTATTTTGATAATATCGATGCCGTGAATGGGATAAATTTTCTAGTCAAATCGTGCCAAATTAAGAGAAACTAAAAATAAATCCGATAAAAAATAAATGTGGCTCTAATAGAGGGGTATAAACTTTAATTTTTTTGCCGACAGGCAAAAAACTGGACGGGAAGGGGAAGCAAAGGGGAAGTGGAAGGGAAGGAAGAGGAAGGGGAAGGAAGGGAAGGGAAGTGGAAGGGAAGGAAGGGAAGAGGAAAGGAAGAAAGAGGAAGGGGAAGACGAAAGGAAGGGGAAGCAAAGGGAAGGAAGAGGGAGGGACACGGGCACGGGTGACGGGACGTTTCCCATGGACACGGAGACACGGGACTTTCCCAGGGACACGGGACACGGGCTTTAACAGGCACACGGGACTTTTCCAAGGGCATGGGGAAACGGGCTTTTCCAGGGACACGGAGACACGGGACTTTCCCAAGGACACGGGACACGGGCTTTCCCATGGACACGGGACACGGGACTTTTCCAGGGACACGGGACCGGGGACACGGGCTTTTCCAGGGACACGGGGACACTGCTATATAAGGAGTCGTTGTTGAGTCCCAAATCACTTTCTGCAATCATGTTCGACATCATCATCCTCGACAACGAAGCGCCCGTTGTTCCCGCCGCCCCTGCCCCCGTCGCTCCCGCCCCCTCTGTCCCCGCTGCCCCTGCCCGTCTCCGAGCCTCCGCCGCTGCCCGTCGCCTTGCCTCTGGCGAGGAAACCCCCTGGCTTCGGTCATCATCGCCTCGTCGACCTGCACCACAGCAACGACAGCGCATGATGGCAGACGCCCGGGCCGTGCTCCAGCTGCAGCCAACAACATCGGCTCAGCAGCAGGCAACAACATCGCCTGCGTCGCAAGGGCGGCTCCATGTCAACACGACATGGAGTTGGTCCATGGAGCTGCCGCCGGAGACGCCGTCGGCCTCGCCACTCCGTTGGCTCAACCCGCCGCTGGCCCACAGCACACCGCTTCGTGGCAGCACATCGCCACCGCGTGCACATGTGCGTTTGCAACCGCTCGCATCATCATCGATTCCTCACTTAATCCTTTGCAGTCCACCGTGCACGCTGCGACTCCTGTGCGTGTGGGTGCAAGGACGCCAGCTGTGCCGCTGTTTCATGGCCGCACGCGTTGGACCCCGGCGGAGTTGGTGCTCCTGCGACGTCTGGTGGCCGAGACGGAGGACTCCGGGTGGTCGCTGTTTGGCTTGCGCAGAGCAGCGGCCATCCGGAGGGCGGCACCGGAGGACAGCATGCTCCGGTGTGTTCTCCACCATCGATTCCTCACTTAATCCCTCTCATCCAGGCACATGCGCGACAGCCAGGTGCACAACCAGGTCCGCTACATGTACCGTGGCCCCCATCCACCACCGACGGACTTCTGAGCGGCGCGGCGGCAAGCGGCACGGCGACCCCCCCCCCCAATCTTCATATCCCAAACGGCCCTCTTTAGGGCCACAAACATACAAATGAACTTGGTGTCTTTTTTTATATTATTGAATAAATATCAGGGGTGGGACAACTCTCGCCAACTCTCGCCATTTTTGGTACTCTTGCCTCTCATCTCTCGCCTCTCGTTTTTTGGGACGAGAGGCGAGAGTTGAAAATACACCCCTAAAGATTGAACTTTTGAGCAGTCAGAAAAATTTTCAAATTTACACGAAAAAATCATAATCCTTTTCTCTCCTTCCTTAATATATTCTCTATTTTTGGATAGCTCCAATTCAAATGTGGTCTAGTGGCTAAACCTTCTGCCTTTCATTATTTTTATCTTGTGTTCAATTTCCCAACGGAACATAATTTTTTTTAATATTTTATTTACATTATTTCAATTGAAATTTGATTAATAAAAAATATTTCAACTTAAAAATTATTGTTTTTTCTATTTTTAAACAGCCTAAAAACCGCAAATTTAACCAAAACTTTGATCATTTTTTGACAAATGCTGTAACCAAATCTCACTCAAAATTTCAAAAATTTTCCGGCGGCGCCTATCGGCACCGCCGACGGACCTTACACCCGCCCCCAATGTTCCAAAAAAGTTTTTTTGAAAAAACTGCGCCACAAAAAAAGCGATTTAAAAACAAAAAATTTAAAAAACAAGTTTTGGTCATTTTTTGAATAAAATCTGTTAACAAATCCGAAGTCAATTTTCAAAATTTTTTCGGCGGCGCCTACCAGCACCGTCCGACCCCAACTGTCCCCGAAGTTTTAAAAAACGCACCGCAAAAAAGGTGGTTTGAATGGCAAAAAAATGGACAAATAATAAAGTTTGTTTGTAAAATAAATGTATTGCATGAAAATATTTATTTTATTTTCATAAAAAAATTTTAAAGATTTTTTTTTGGATTTTTCAGGACATGGACTCGGTTTAAAAGCTAGGGCCCTGACCCGGCTTTTCTGGACCCGGCAATACCCTGACCCGGTATTTGCCCAAATACCCGGGCCCGTAACCCTAATTTAATATACGATTTTGAAGTTTTTTTTTTAAATTAAAAAATAAGGCTACAGAAAAAAATTGAAAAACTCTCGCCTCTCGTCCTCTCGCCTCTCGTCAACTCTCGTGTTTTTGGGGACTCTCGCCTCTCGCCAAACTCTCGCTCTCGTCTTTTTGGGGACTCTCGCCAAACTCTCGCTCTCGTCTTTTTGGGAATTCTCGCCAAACTCTCGCTCTCGTCTTTTTGGGGACTCTCGCCAAACTCTCGCTCTCGTCTTTTCTGAGACAAGTCACACCCCTGATAAATATGCAGTTTTCACTCCCATATGCTCTCTTTGCTACCTCTATCACTTCCCCTCTCTTTCTTTTCTCTCAATCTCATTACCCTCTTTTGCCTCTCTTTCTTCTTTCATTACCCTCTTTGCCTCTCTTTCTTCTTTTCCCTCTCTCTCATTCCTATATCTATCTCTTGTCTACTACGCTTGTTCTCTCTTTTTTGGTTTCTATCTCTCTCATTCCTATATCTGTGCCTCGTCTCCAACCTTTTCCAGGGACGCGGAGACACGGACGCACGGGAGACGGGATGTTTCCCAGGGACACGGGCCTTTAGTGACACGGAGACACGGGACCTTTCATTCTCTCATTTCATCCAAGTTGTTCTCCCTCTCTCGCTTCCCCTCGGCTTCCTTATCATTCATCCGCTCACTCTCTGCCTTTTTTTCCCTATTTCTCCACTTCTATGTTCATCTTACTTCCCTTCCCCTTCTTGCTCTTTGCTTTATCTGTCTTCCCTCTTCCTTCCGCGCTCTTCCCTTCATTCCTCTTACCTTATTATTCCATTAGATTTCCTTCATCTTTTTTTCTTTTTTCCTAACAAATAAGCATTAGCCCGGTTTAGGGTTGCAACCCCGTCGTCGGGGTTGGGAAATTCGGGGTTCGGGGTTGTCGGGGTTGGAAGCGTCGGGGTCGGGGTCGGGGTTGACAAATCGTTCGGGGTCGGGTCGGGGTTTTTCAAATTTTGCCTTATACCATATAGTCAAAAAATTTTATATTATTTTAGCTTAAATTTTTTTATTCAACATAATAATAATTTTATGCGCTTTTTTATTTCTTTTTATCAAAAATATTTTTGTGTAAAAATAATTAAAAACACGTAAGGCATTTTTAAAATGGCCAATTTTCAGTCAAAATCTGTAAAAAAAAAATAGTCAAAATTTCAAATAAATAAAAATAGTGGATTTTATTCAACAAAAAATGCCCGAAATTTCGGATCACCTTTTCTTTTTTTTTGTTTTTCAAATGATCTTTTTTTCGCGGCGCTATTTTTCTAAAGACTTTTAGGAGAAAGGGGTCCGGCGGTGCCGATAGGCGCCGCCGGGAAAAATTTGAAATTTGGAAGGGTCTGTTAACAGATTTTGTCGAAAAAAAATAAATTTTTTCGATTTTGAGCCAAATTTTTTTATAAAAAAAACAAAATAAGCAAAATTAAATTTTTTTTGCTTTAGCCTAACGCTTTTCCTCTTCTGCTTTTATCCAAATCCAACGCAGTTGAAGTGCCATGGTTTTCCCCGATGAAAAAGATGAAGTGACGGAAATTTAATTGTTTTTTAATTTTTGGTAATTAATTTCCAGGAAGATGAGGTCGGTGGAATTGAGACTCGCAGTGGCAAGCGATTGAGTGCGGCCGCCGCCTGCGAATGTCCAGCGATTCAGGCAAGTCAAAAAGCAATGCCAAGTACAGGCAGGAGGAGTTTTTTTTGTTTAAATTCAAACCCCCTAGGGTTTTCAAATAATTCAATTATTGTTACTGTCATTTTTGAAAAATTCAGATTTTTGAGGGGGGGGGGGGAATCTAAAAATTTCTTCCCCACTGTCCAATTATTTTTCAAAATTGTTGCTAAATTCTTCGTATCGTCATGGAATAAGAAAGGAGTTTTTAGCAGATTTCTTACTTGAGTTTGGCCAAAAAATTAGCCAATTTTTGAGTGAATTTTGCGTCAATTTATAAAATTAACGCAAATTTTTTTTGGGAATTTCCAATCCGAAAAAGCAATTCCTGTAATTTTAAATTCGGAGTTCATTTGGGTGGGTTTATTCCCCTCTCCCCATGTTGTCTCCCCTTGAAAAAATTTAAAAAAAAATTCCAATAAAATTTTTTTTAGTGAGATTTGAAAATTTTTGGAAAAAATAAAAAATCACATCCGTGTTTATTCAGTCCACTTCAAATGCCACAATGTTGCACACGTTGGACGCCTTGGCCAAGTGGAAACAGTCCACGCTGTGCTTCCACGCCTGTCTCAAAAACCGTTGCGATCCGTTGCGCAAATTCTTAATGTACAGCCGCCAACACACGTGCAGACGGTGCAAAATAGTCAGGAAATTGTTGCAAAATGAGGTAACAACAACAACAAATTGGTATTTGATGGGACAAAATTTTTACTCGAGGTGGTTGACGCCATTAAAAAAAAAATTATTCTAGATAAGACGGTTTTTTTTTGGCTTTTCAGAGTCAAGAATCATTTTCTGACATCCATTTCGACCATTTATGATGATCCTAAACCCGGATTCGTTTAAGAAGTATAAACGCGTTCTAAAATTGATTTAAATTTTTTTTTTTGTTGCCGACACTGAAACTCCAAAAACACCATTATTTCAACAAAAAAAATTTTTTTGTTTTGTTTTTTTGAAGGGGGCCGCCTTCTTAGTTGGGGCTTTGACTTTGTCAAATTTTATCAATGAGAAAATAACTCGCTTTATTTTTTAAGGGGCCAATAAAAATGCCAAACTTTCTAAATTTCCTTAAAAAATTTATTTTTTTTTGGTACAGCTCATCTTGATATATGACAAGGAGGAGTTGGAACAAACATTGTCGCCTGTTTCACGGCCAATTCCGCTGCAAACAGCGGCACTTCGCCCGTTCATTTTTCGCACAAAACTGCGCACCAAATGGGAAATGCAACAAATTGGTGGCCGATCATGCGAAGTTGGTGGTCATTTGTCTGTGCATTGCTGCTGGTCTAACTGGGGGCAGCTCTAACCCCCCCCCCCCCCCCCCCCGAGAAATTAAAAAAAAATTGCCAATTTATAAATTTTAAATGCCTGATTTATTTTTACAAATCCTTTGAATATTTCTTTTTTGAATTTTTTAACAAATTTGTTGAGAATATGATATTTATAAAAAAAATTGTTTCCATTTTTGGATTTAAAATGCCAAAAACTGAAATTTGTTTGAAAATAGAATTTCCAGGGGCCAATTTGTGGCTTTTTTGCGTGATTTTCTTTCCAAACATTTTGAATATTTCATTTTTTGTATTTTTAACAAAGTTTGTTGAGAGAAAACGGCACTTATTTGTTAGCTATTTTTTAAATTTCCAATCATTTTTAAAAAATTGCCTTCCCCCCCCCCCTTTAGCCGCAACAATTTTTGCTTTGCTCTTTTCACTTTCGCTTCTTCGACTGCTTCTACCGACTCACACACATGGATTGGAATGTGCATTTGAACTTACGGCACAGAGTGCGTTTTGAATGGAATGGAAATGCCGGAATTTGATTTTTCTTTGAATTCATACGATTTGTCAATGCCTTTTAAAAGTTTCGGTTTGTTTTCAAAAAGAAAAAATTACTTTAAAAGGGCGTCTACCTAAATTTCATAAAATGCAACACTAATTTTTCATATTTTTTTTAAATTTATGAATCATTTTTTATTTTCTTAGCACAATTTTAGAAAAACTGAGAATTCCTTATTTTTTGCCGGAATTTGCATAAAAATGGCCTCGATTGAAATTTCGGCGCCAAAAAGTGCCGGAATGCGCGCAATTCAATCCCACATATTATCGAGAGACAAAAAATCAATGACTAAAAAATTCTTAAATTTATCTGTACCCGGGAACAAGCCAAACCGAAATCTTTTCAGGTCCATGCATTTAGCAAAAATAAAAATAAAATAGTTGGCTTTCTATTCATCTTATTACAGGTCACACAACTGTTGGCACAGAACCCCGAAATGAATGCCGAACAGTTGATCAATGGCATCGAACCGACTGTTTTTTCGGTAGTAAAAAAACGGCACTATTTTCATGAATTTTTCCCCGTTTTTTGAAGAACCTTTTCAACACCTATATGGAAATCATACAAATTTTGAACGTCAATTATGAGCATTTGAACCAGTTCAGTGGCAAATTGGAATGGATACGCTTCATTTTGGCGTTGGAGAATGAAGCAATATTCAAAAAAGTTACAGGAATGTCTAATGGCCTTTGAATTTAATTTTATTACCATTTTTAAATGGCAATTTAATTTTGTTGTATAAATATTTTCAATGCCTTTTTAAATTTTGTAAGAATTATTTGTATACAAAAATCATATGCTTAAGATAATTGGTTATTGCATTTTTATTATCATTTTGGGAAAAACGCCAAAATAGGTGAAAATAAGTTTTTTCAAAAAATTTTAGGTGCTAAGAATTAGAGTAGAGCGGGACCGGGAATTTTGGACAAAACCGGGACCTTTCCGGGTTGCAAAATCGGGACTAGTTATTCCTGATCAAAACCGGGACTTAGGTACTCAGTTGTCCCGTCTTTTTCAGTACCAGGTCCCGTGCTCTACTCTACTAAAAATAAAAACTTAGAAAATAGGTGCTAATAACTCGGAAAAGTAACTTAATAACTAGAGACCGGATTTTCAGGCATATGCCTTTTTTTTGTTGCTAACTTGCTACGGCCTAATATCAGGGCTCGGATCTGTCCTTATTTATAAGATTTGTCCTTATTTGGAGGGTCCAAATCTTACAAAATAAAAATGTCCTTATTTGTAAGATTTGTCCTTATTTCAGGCTATTGTTCTTATTTTGTTCTTATTTCTTAAATATATTCATAAATTTAGAAATTTATGGCATAAATGTTCTTATTTTACCTATAAATTTTAAAAAATTTCCCGGCGGCGCCTATCGGCACCGCCGGACGCTAAAATACTTTATTTTCTTTAAAATTAGCTCAAAAATCACCAAAATTGGGGCAATTTTTAGTACAAAATCTGTTAACAAATGGCATTAAAAATTACAAAATTTTTCCCGGCGGCGCCTATCGGCGCCACCGGACGCCCCTTTTCAACCCCAAAATTTTTTAAAAAAATGTTGCAAAAAAAAGCGTGAATGTAAAAATGGTCGCCAATTGTCTAAAAATTGCAAAAATTGACAATTTTTGATGAAAATCTGTTAACAAATCAGAAAGAAATTAAAAAATTTTTCCAGCGGCGCCTATCGGCACCGCTGGACCCACTCCCCTCACCCGTTCTCCAAAATTCCTTGGAAAAATGTGCCACAAAAAATTTGTTAAAAATCTGATTCTTTAGATAAAATTTGCTAATTTACTTCCCAAAATCGTTAAATATGATACATGAAGGTGAAAAATACAAAAGTTGAAGCGATTTAAGCAATTTTGCGAAATGTCCTTATTTTTGACCCTAAAATCTTATTTTTTGGCCTTGATGTTCTTATTTTGAAAAATTTTCGATCCGAGCCCTGCCTAATATGCACGAAAAACGAGTTTTTAACTTGGTTTGAAGCTTCTAGCTTGAACTTTTTGGTGCCTTTTCAGGATTTTTGGAAAAAAAAAGGAAAATCTTTTAATTTTTTGCAATTTTTCTTATCATATTCTTACAACTTGCAAAAAAAAAATTTTCCGGCGGCGCCTATCGGCACCGCCGGCACCCCCAAAAAATTGTCATGTTTTCGGAGCTAAAAATTCCTTTTTTTCTCTCCGGTTATGAAATTGTTGATATAACATAGAAGAAAAAAGCATTTGGCCAGAAGAGCAAAAAAAAAAAAGGTCTCTTGGTAAATTTTTGTTTGAAAAATGTTGAATATTTGGTGCCTTTTTCCATTTTTTCGTGCCTTTTTTGCCATTTTATAATTTTTTATACCTTTTTTCATATTTTTGGTGCCTTTTTTAGGTCCCTATTTGAGAAATTTTCGTGCCTAAAAGTCCGGTCTCTATTAATAACCCCCCCCCCCAAAAAAAAAAAAATTTTTTTTCGTGCATTTCAGACCATAGGGAGAGCCATAGCTAAGCAAGGGGGGGGGGTCAGGGGGGGGGGGGGTCGTGACGCCGAACGCAAGGGGTCGGCGGGTGTCGAACGCACGAGGCGGGGGGTGGGGTCGAGAAAAAAAGGAGAAAGAGGAAAAAAGGAAAAGAAAAAAGAGAGAGAAAAGGAAAAGGGGAAAAAACGAGAAAAGGGAGCGGTAAGTTCAAGGAAAGGGTCGCGCAATTGCGTTCGACTAACCCTGAGGGCGATTTGTCGAACGCAAAAAAAGTTGGGACTTGAACAATTACTAATCCTTTAGAAATTTCGCTAAAATTTTCCATTTTTTCTGCGTTCGACGATTTGCTGAAGAAGAAACGTCGAACGCAAGAGAAGGGGCTGAAAATTCCTAAATTTTCTTAAAAAATTGACTCAAACGAGCAAAAAATGAACCTTTTTTTGACAAAAATTTGTTAACAATTCTCATTAAATATTTAAAAATTTTTCCCGGCGGCGCCTATCGGCACCGCCGGACCCCCCCCCGGTTCTACAAACGTTTTTGGAAAAAGTGCGCCGCAAAAAAACTGGCATGAAAAAAGCAAAAAAAAAATGTCTTGTAAAGCAAAGCAAAAAAAAAAGGTCCAAAAAAAAGGTCTTCACCGGGGCAAAAATGGTCGAACGCAAAATTTTTGACGCTGACCCCCCCTAGGGGGGGTCATCGCCGAACGCACGACCCTTTTCCTGACCCCCCCCCCCTTGCACAGGTATGGGGAGAGCTCAGAAAAAATAGGCAAAAAGCTAAAAATTGCATCCCTATTTATTACCATGAAAAGCACTCAAATATAAAATGCAATGAATGGCACACACACACACAAAATAAATTATTTGGCACAATCTGAGGAGAATCACTTTTGCATGCATAATACATATTATCGTCTGTCTGATGCTGTTCATCCCTCCTTCGGCGGTTCGGCACTTCCATCACCGTCCGTCTTCGCCTGGTTGGCCACCTCCTTCGGTGTCCACAACTGCATGTTGTCCTTCATCATACGCAAAATCTTTGCCACATCCTCCGGCAGCGGTCCCGCAAATGCGACAATCTCCGCGTTTGCCAAGTCAATGGCCTGAAAAAGCGGGGAGAATTCGAATTGGCTTGGCCATTAAATACCATGAAAAAAGAAATATGCTTTTGGTCTCACATTTTTGGTCACTTTGCGCGCATCGTCCACCGATTTCAACACCTCATAATGGAACATGGAGAAGTTATTCGCAAGGCCAAGACGAATCGGATCGGTCGCTGCAATTTGGTCGGTGGCGATGTCCATCGCTTCTTTGTAAGCGCCCTTTGCGAGATCGAACATACCTGCGCAACAAACAAACAAACAATCATGAAACTGTTTTTCGGGGTTGCTGATCAGTGATCACGAATCCGGGCATATCCATTTGGGCCAATTCCGAACCCCGGACCCGAATTCGAACAAAAAGTTTTCGCAGTTTTTTGGTTTAAAATGGTTTAGATATTCAATTTTATTGAAGTATATTTGAGCCGGTTTTTAACCAAAAATGCGAGCCGAAAAATTTGAATTTCGACTTTTTGTTCGAATTCGGGCCTGGGACTTGGAATCATATGAAATGGGGATGTTTGCTATTCATCCAAAAGCTATGTATTTTGAAAATTTAAGATTTTGCTGGAACATTAAAAAGTTATAGTCCCCAAGAAAGTGAGCATGGTCAGTTAGTTGATTGGACTCATGAAACACCCAAAAACAGCGGATCAAAATACAGAAAAGCCAAATCAGACAAATTCTTATTACAAAGGACACACAACAACGATTATTGTCCCACCCGTTCGGTCGTCGTCCGTCACGAGTTCGGCCATGTGACGATGATAGTCCGCTTTCATCTTCAAGTAGAAAACCTTCGCCTCCGCATCGGTCGCTTTTGGAAACAGCAAATCGTTGATGAACTTTTCACTTGAACACGATAACGGCACAATTCCTGTGATGGAGAAAACGGGGGAATTAGTGGCATCATTTTAATCAAAATGATCGTACTTTTTCACTTTACGCCACATAAAAAAAAATTATTGTATTTTTCTGGAGTTTTCGGGGGGCTCTGATCACGAACATGACATTCATTTCTTTTCGACTTTTGCTCAAAATTCGGGTTCGGGGTTCTGAATAGGAGGAAATGAATGTCATATTCGTGATCAGCGCCCCGAAAAGCCACAGAAAAAAAATAATTTTTTTTTATGTCGCGTAGTGAAAAAGTAACAAAATGATTGTGCCAATGCCAAATGACATGACCATAAGCAGCCACCACACCTGACGCTTTCCATCGGTTAACGGCACGTCCTCGGTGGGGAACAAGGCACGCCATGACGAACGACGGGCATCGGTGACAGCGTCGTAGGCAATTGACAACATAGTGCGCTCCTCCACGCTCAAATTCGGGTCCAGTTTGATCAGCTGAAATGGGGGAGAGGGATGGTGGAAAAGATTTATTTCCAGGTTTTACAAAAAATTTCGTAAATTTTTGCGATCACAAATCGATCACAACCACCTTTTTGATCGCATTGACCATGTCATCGTAGCGTTCCGCTTTTTTGCAAACGTTGACGAGGTAGGCCAATTCCTCCTTTGTCTCGGGCTCTTCATCCACAGGCTTTTCCATCATATGTGTAATACGTAGGTATATATTTTATATATGCGTATTTGAGACCTTATTGTTAGAGAAAAGGGGGTGGGAAGTTAGATGGATAATAGCATAACAGTCAAAAACAAATTGTTGTTTCTGTCTACCACATAAGAAAAAATGTCGAAAACAAATAAAGATGGAAGAATAATGAGTCGAATGTACACTTTTCCATTCCTTTTAAACACATTTTCTCGATGGATTTTGAATGTTTCACCATTCTAAAAAAATATACATAATGCCAATTTGCAAATTTCAAAAAATTTGTTGCGCGTGAACGGATTTTTTCGAAATCAGGGACCAAGAAAGCCGGAATTAAAATGAAAGCAGCAGGTTTCAGGTTTCAGAATCATCATCCAATCAAATGCACAAATAAGTGTTTCCGATGACGACGAATATTCGGCCTTTTTTCTCCCATTACATTGGCTTTGATGAGGAAGCGCATGCCTTTTTTGCATTAAATTTTGAACATTTCAGCACCTCGAAAATGCCATTTTTGCTCATCGGCACAAATTGTGGTCGTTGTTTGCTTTTTTCGTCCATTTCCTTGAAGCAAATCGCTGTTCTCCATGGTCTGTCTCGCTCAGCTTTATTTGTGCCCATTTCCTTAGCAATTTCAGCCTTTCAGAGGACACTGAACGGCGTCAAATTGTTGCAAAAATTTTTAAAAATTAAAGAAAATTTGTTTTTTTTTAAGAAAGGCAGGGTTGATACAACAAATAAATTTATTATTTTTTTTGCTGAAATTTGTTAAAATCTGTCGAAAATTCCCAAGTTTTTGAAAAAAAACGCACCGAAAAAAGCAAAAAATAAATAAAAGAAATAAATTATAATAAAAAGAAATAATTACTATTCGGGATTTCGAAAAAAGGAAAATACCCTTCCTTTAAATCGAATTTAATAATTTGCTAATGATGACACCTTTTTTGGCAATTAATCATTAATCACGGTAATTAAAACTAAATTAAACAGAATGCGATGGTTGGCACTGATCGAAAGTGCGCATTCCCAAGTGGAGGACGAACTGTGCTGGGCCAAGGTGGACATGCAACGGTTGCGGCACACGCCCAAATTCATGCCGATGGTCAACGACGATGGCATTCCGCACTCGTTGAGGCCGTTCCTGTGGCCACGGTTGTGCAGTGCTGCGGAAAAGCGCAAAAAATGTGCGTGCGAATTGCCTTTTTGGCATTTTTATGGCCACTGTTTTTGGCATTTTTGTGAGCACTGTTTTTGGCATTCTTGTGGGCACTATTTTTGGCATTTTCGTAAGCACCGTAAGTACCCACAGCGATTTTTGGCACTTGAAACTTTGTGTGGGTTTTCCGCTAATTTTTCGCGCAATTCTCTCAGGGATTAGTCAAGAGTCTTGAGCCGGTATCCGATTAATATTCATTATGCGTTTTCCAGCCCCGTGTGATTACGCGAAAATTGTCCGGAAGTGCACCAAGGACAGTGTACCGGCGGGCATCAATGTCCAAATTGAAAAGTGAGTTTTACACTCACAAGTTCGAGAATCTTGACATAATTAATTAAAACTCCGCCAAGCTAACAATTTATGAAATTTCAGAAAATGTTTTTGGCACTTGGCGGGCTCGAGAATCTCGATCCATTCGTGTACATAAGAGCCCGGACGGGATCGGGATCCTGCCGGGATTTTCCCGGGATCCGACTCGACTTTTTTTGAAAAAGGCCGGGATTGGAATCCCTGACAATTGGCATTTTCAATCCAAGAAATCCTAGCCTGGTTCCAATCCCGAGTGCCGATCCCGATTTTTTTTTAATTCCCGGCCCTAGGGACCTGCTGCGCACTTTGCCCGCCCATTTCTGTTTCGGCCGGCCCCGTTCGGTTGGCATTGCGCCACTGCGCCGTGTACTCCGTGCCCTGGCATTTCTGTTCCCCGAGATTGGCTATTGCCAAGGCATGGCATTTGTGGTCGCCTCGCTGCTGTTGGTGTGCTGTGAGGAGAACACATTTTGGGTGGGCCTACATTTTGGCGCCGAAGATGAGTTCCGAGAGTTTCGAGTCTTGGAAATTTTCCCGATTTTTTTTTTGGGGTTCCAATTTTCGGCAATCTCTCGAAGACAGTTAGCTAATCAATCTGGGAGCAGCTTGTTTCCCTCCCCCAATTATTTTTTCTTGAAATTTTCATATAAAAATTTTAAGGATTTTTTTTGAAAAATTTTTGGCAATTCATGCAAAAAAAATTTCTTTCCATTTAAAAAAACTTTTTCTTAAAAAGTTTTTTTTTAAATTAAATTGCCTAGACATAATATTTAAAAAAAAATAAAAATACTCCCCCATGCCCAACTTTGGCGCCAAGTCTCACCAACCTGCCGAGTTTTTCGGCATCATGGTATAAGCCTTGGCTGTCCAAATCGTCCCAAATTTTGGAATTTTCATTACGGAATTCTCGAAAAATCACTCGCTTTTCCTGCTGATTGTGGGCAATTAATTCATGGGAATCCGTCCGTTTTGCAGATGATGTGCTCACTGATCGAAAACATTTTGCCCGCCTCCTTCTATGCCCCGTCACTGCTCGGAGTCCGTGCCGATGAACGCGTTCTGCGCCATCTGATCCAGGCAATTCTCGAGCGAACAGACTTTTCCGGGACCGGGATTAAGCCGGATTTAAGCTGTCTGAATAATGCCTGCGGATATTATCCGCCCACCATATTATAGTATCCAACAATAAGCTTTGCGCAAAACAAATAATAAAGGAAGGATTAGAAAAATTGTGACTTTTTGCGGCACAAATTTTCTAAATTTTTGTGGAACAAAACGGGGTTCGGCGGTGCCGAATTTTTTTAAATTTTTACCATTTTTTCAAAATTTTCAACAAATTGCTAATTTTAAAGATTTTTGGAAAATTTAGCGAAATTTTTATCAGTGGATTTTGTACTACCAAAAATTTGATAAACCACAATCACTTTTTGTTGAAGGTTCACATGCCCGAGCTGACGGAGCTGTTGGCCAAATGTAACTTGGACATGTCAACAATTTTCATTATTGGTCTCTCTTTTATCCCATTTATTTGATCGAATTCTAACAAAAACTGATAGTGATCAGACAGGTGATCACTCCTAATTTTTTGCCTATGTTATTTATCATATTCTTTGAAAACGAGATAAGAATGGTCTGTGTTAGGTCGTTTTGCGTTAAAAATGCCAACCACTTTGGGCGCTTGTAAAAGTGCCAATTTTAGATTTTTTCGGGAAGAATTCGTCAAATTAAATAATCTTGGTATCATACGATAGCTCTTGGATTGCTCTATAGCCATGTGAAAAACTTAGAAAATTTTTATTAAATTTTCAGAAAGAAATGGCAATTTTTGAACATTTTTGATCACAACTTTTTGAATAAAACTTTCTGAATTTTTTTCACACTAATAGAGAAATCCAGGAGTTATCGAAAGATACCAAGATTATACAATTTAGTTTTTTAATCAAACTTATGACAATTTTTCTCAAAAAAAAATTCAGAAAAAAATTTGTTGTACATTTTTAGTGCCATAAATTTCCGATCACAATAAATTCTCTGATCATATTGATTTCCCATCATTTCCTCTTCAAGGCTGATCACTTTGCTTGCCTCGGTCCTCTCGCCACGGCTTCTGCTCCGTGTGTGGGACGATCTGTTCATCTTCGGCTCCACCACAGTGTTCCGTGCCATTCTGGCACTTTTGAAGCTCGCCGACGGCACTTTTGTGCCGTCAAATGCATCCAATTTGTTGAATCAAATTTTGCGCATTCCGTCCAGCATTGAGCGGCCCGACGATTTGCTGGAGATTGCACAATCCTTTGAATATTCTGTCACCGATCATCTGATCACTGAGCTCAGGAAAAAGTATCAGGTCGGTTGGATTGGATTGGCTATGATCATTTCGAGAGTTTAAGTTGATCTCTGATCAATATTAATGATCAGTCTTTATGTTGTAGTCATTCTACTAGTCAGCTAGACCCTAATCTGATCAGTTAGTGCCTAAACAGGCTAGCTTCTAGGACGTATTTCAATATGCATATCTGTGTATATTTCGCGATTTGATTTTTGGCATTTTTTCAAAAGCTCGTTTTTTTGGTAATTTCTAAGCACAGAAAAAAAACATTTTAGAATATTTCCCGATTAATATTAATTTAAAAAATGAAAATTTTAAAAAATGAAAATTTGCCAAAAAATAAGTCGAAAATGGAAAATTTTCGTTTTATTAATCATTTTCCTTCAAAATTAATAAAGCATTATTTTCTATTTTTTCTTCTAAAATAATTTTTTATATCCTATTCAGTTTTGAGATTTTTAGCTTAAATGTAATTAACTTTCCTTCAATTACTGAAAAAATTTCTGTTCATATTAGGCTGATCCGAGTTGCTGCTAATCGAAATCCCTGTTAATGTTAATCAACCCATAATTAGGCTAAATCAGTGCCTATCAAGCTAATCAAATTCTATAATCAATGCTAAATCTTACTGATCAGTGTCTAAGTGTCGTTTTGTTCTTAAATCTGGCTAATCGTTTCCTTGCGATGCTTGCTGATCAATCGATAAATTAAATCTCCCAATCACCCCCCCCCCCAATTTAAGGGCATTTTGATGGCCGAGATTGGACTGATCAACAACAGTGCCAGATCAGTGGCAGCTGACGGTGGCACAAATGGGCGGGAGGAAAATTTGCCAAAACAGACGACGATCAAGCGCAAATTGCACCGATCAAAAAGCGTTGTGAGACGGATTTTTGACAAAAAAGAGCGGAGAAAAAGCGCGGAAGATGATCTGCGCACAAAGAACATTCGGCAGACGGAATTGGTGTTGGACTTGCGAAATGCCATCCTACAAAGTGTGTGTGAGGAGGACGGCGAAAGTGCCAACAAAAAAATGCCACCTGACCAAAAACTTTAGGAAAAATAAAAAATTAAATTAAAATATTTTTAAGTAAAAAAATACAATTTTTCAATAAAAAATTTATCAATTTTTTAGTATTGTTTTTTTTTTTCAAATTTTTGATTTAATTTTATTAACTTTGAATATCTTAGAGAGAATCTGAAGAAGTAAAAATATTTATAAAATATCATTAAATATTTACAATCAATTACAAATATTTGATGATGGAAAAAAAGAATAAGCTACACTAGATGAAAAAGAAAAAACAAATAAAAAAACAATAATTTCGCTAAAAATAATATAAATCGTCTACTTAAATTCCGTATAGTGGTCATGAAATTCAAACATTAGCAATAAAATAATATAAAAATTAAAAAAGTAATGATGAAATATTATCGTTTACAAATTATCAATTTTCATCATAAACAATTTAAATAAATTTAAAAAATCCTAAAAAGAGAAAAAAAATTTTATGCATATATTCCATTTAACAAAAAAAGCTATTTATTAAAATTGAAGAAAATGATATAATATTAGCCTTAATCAGAAATAATTACTTCAATTAATTAAAAATTCAATAAATATAATTAAATGATTAGCCAATGAATTCGCCAAAAGTACAAATGCAATAATAATCATTATAATAAATTCACTAAATATTGGGAGAAACGGAGTCTCGAATACCACCATGATTAATTTGAAATATTTTTACTATCAAAAATGCAAAAAAAAAAAAAAAAGGTTTTTGGTAACTTATTAAGATTGTGTTATTATTTAAATTAGTGCTAAATTGTTTGGCGTTTTGACTATTTATTGATATTTGTTTTATTCATTCTCATTTCATTCAGTTGTTCTCCCCTCTTAAAGTTTTGTTATATTTCGCCGTTCTCCGTCATTTTTGGATTTGATTGATTGTTGTTCCCCCCTCGTCTTCTGAATTTGTTTGTGTTTGATTTTAATAAAGTGAAAGCCTATTTGGTTGTGTGATCGGGGTGTTCTTCGAGTGCGGCGGACCCAAATTTATATTACGTGGCGCTCCTGGCATTTTGGGTAAGCTCACTGCAGGTTTTCTTTGATTTTAAATTTGTGAGGAAAGAGCAAATTCGGCTTTTGTTTTTTCGACTTCGACGTTCATATTTGCGGCGTTCTTAAAGCCCGAAGACCGGGAATAAACGCAGAAGACGGCATTGCAAATTGCTCAAAGATTGAGAAATTGCATAAATTTTTGCTCAAAGACTGAGAAAGTGCCGAAATTTTTAAATTGTTGAAAGTTGTCGAAAATTGCTCAGAGACTGAGAAGATTGTCGAATTTGATTTTGGAATTGAACCAAGACGGTTAAACGAGAATGTTTGTGAGAACGCCACCACTAACGCGGCAAGAAAATTTTGGCGGTGAGCAGCAACTGAGAAACAGATTGTTGCCAGCGACAAGGAACACCGGCAACTCAGTGGTGATTGTGGTGGATGAAATCGAACAAAACGAGCGAACGGCGATGAATGCACCGGTTGTGAATTCTAGTTCAAGCGTGAACAACAGAAATGCGAGAGAAAATGGTTTGGGAGAGGCAAACGAAAGATTTTTGTCAAACAATTTCGATTTGGGTGTCAGTAATTTGAACACTGCGGGATTAGTGCCTACCTATTTCTCCGCCCATGAATCAAATCCAGTGAGTTTATTGCATGGTATTGGCCGAAGAGTTGGCAATTCAATGGGAAATCACGGACATGTAAATGCTATTGGGTCGGCGAGAAATGATGTGCAGTATACGCAGCCGAGAGTGGACGGCGCCCATCCAGTTTTTGTGCGTCAAATGGCTGTTAACTCCCAACTGACAGCTCTTCTTCAAACGGCTAACCACCAATCTGGTATAGCGACAAATTCGGCAGAACATCTTGCTCTGAACGCTAGAGCTGAGAACATTCCTCTCCACAACAACCGCCAGCAACAAATGGAGAATTTTCAACAAAATTTGCAAAGACAAACGGTTCGTAGAGTTGAAAATTTTGAACCCGGAAATCGCAATTACGGTTGTGAGGGGCGAAACCCAAACGCAGAACCGAATATAAACCCACGCCCAAATGGTCAACATTTTTGTGTTGCAAATCGAAATGATCCGTATGTTAACAACATACAGGATATCCGAACGACTGAAATGCGCGACGTGATTTTGGCACAGGCAATTAAAAGCCTGGACAACTTTTCATACGCTATGACGTTAAATTCTCTGCCTGAACTTAAAGGGAATTCCGGGGCAGATGCCGTCCGATCGTTTTTCCGGCATTTCGATGTCGCAACCGATGAATGGCCTGAAGCGAAGCGCTTAAGCGCACTCCGATCAAAATGTTTGGGGCGTGCCGAACGCGCCTTCAATGTTGCAGTTTCAAACAACCCATTTCGGTATGACAGCGTAAAGAGAGCGATGATAAATCTGCTGGAGGAGACTGATGCTAGGCAAATGTCAGCATTTGATGAGCTGATGTCTGGTGCCTATCGCCAAAACAATGAGCGAATTGACGATTTGGCGGACCGTATTTCGTCGCTGGTCAGAAAAGCATACCCAGGACTACTCGAGCACCTATACGATGACTATTCAATTCGTCACTTCATAAGGGCTCTCCAAAATCCTGAGTTAGCATTAACTCTTGAGTTAGCCCGTCGACCATCCATGATTTTCGACGAATTTGTTGCACTAGCGGCGAGAGCTGAAGCAACCCAAAAAGCATCACAGCTCACAATGCAAAAGTCCAACAATTTTCCGAGATTCAACAGCCAAGTTCAAGCGCCGCAGTACAACCAACGGCCAATGCAGCAGCCTTCGCACCAAGAATTTTTTTTCAAACGAATACCAGCAACAAAACCGCCCAACTTGTTATAACTGCGGAAAATTCGGACATTTTGCCAGGCAATGTGCGGAGCCACAACGAAACCAAGGCGGTCAGAATAACAACAATTCAGCATCAAATTTCGTTAGTCAGAATTTTCTTGTTGAACAACAAGAAAGACCACCACAACCGAGTCAAAATCTTTTTGTTGGTGGAATTTCTATGAGTCCTGCTGAGGTGGAAAAGTTGTTTGGAAAGGATGGGACTGAAAATGAGACGACGAAAAATTTGGATAAGATTTCGATCGGGAGAATAATGGCCCTTAATGTCTCGGTTTGTGGTTTGACAGCAAAAGCTATGTTGGACGGAGGGGCCCAAATTTCTATGGTTTCTTTTGCATTCTTTGCAAAATTGTTGGCCGAAAAAAGAATCAATAAAGAACAACTTCGCCCAGCTCGTCACATCACTCGCGTGATCGACATAAATGGAAAAGCAGTTGAGTGTATTGGAATTGTTTTTCTCCCAATTGTCAGGAAAGGAAAATGTGTGTGGATTCGTTTCCACGTCTCACACGCATCTTTTGGCTATGAATTTGTTTTTGGGACTAATGCATTAGCTCGGCTTAATTTTAAGCTTTTTGACGGCGTAAACGATCAAATGATTAATTTTACGGAAGTTAGTAATGTAGAGCGAAATTCGGTGCACGTCATTTACCAGGCGACCGTACCATCTCGCAGCGAAAATTTGGTTCATTCGGGAGAACAAATGAAATTTGAGGGCAAAAAGACGACAATTTTTCCAAATTCGAGCACCAAAAGTGAAGCGGAAAATAAACGGACGTCGGAATTTTGTGCCAACAAAAGCAGCCATCGGACCAGTTTTCATCAAAAGTGGAAGAAGGTTGAATGGACACCAAAGAACATCCCGCCCAAAGTGGAAAACCGAATTATCAGAAATTGTGGTGAGAAAGGACACAAAAAGTTTGGCCAAAGGGAAAAAGTGGGAAAAAATTTTGTGAAAAAAAGCGATGGTGAAAGTTTGGGAAAAAGTGAAAGGATTTTTTCAAGCAAAACCAAAGTTCAATTAGGGACAATTGAAATTTTGGAAGGCCGGAAGGAGTTGGAGAGAAAAAGGTTGAATTTGGATAGAAACCCTCCACGAGAAAATGTCGGACGAAATGTCGCACTTGATGGAAATGGCCCACTAACGAATTTTGGGAAAAATTTGAATTCGTTTCTACGAAAATGTGTTTTCTGGCCAATGAGAGCGGAAGCGGACCAGAAGAGCCGAGGAACTTTGCCATTTGATCGGGGTTGGGTCGAGTTGACCGCCTCGTGTCCGGGTTCGACTTCGCCTTCTGCTGATGGACGACCAATGATGCGCGGACTTCAAGGCAATGGCGGTGAGCTGAGCCCAAACGGACATCACCTTTCGACAGCCGGATGCGTGATGTGCAGCTGATCGGCAGGGACGCCTCTCGTCAGCGGCCGAGGATGTGTTATTATTTAAATTAGTGCTAAATTGTTTGGCGTTTTGACTATTTATTGATATTTGTTTTATTCATTCTCATTTCATTCAGTTGTTCTCCCCTCTTAAAGTTTTGTTATATTTCGCCGTTCTCCGTCATTTTTGGATTTGATTGATTGTTGTTCCCCCCTCGTCTTCTGAATTTGTTTGTGTTTGATTTTAATAAAGTGAAAGCCTATTTGGTTGTGTGATCGGGGTGTTCTTCGAGTGCGGCGGACCCAAATTTATATTACGAGATAAAATTTTGAAATTTTTTTTATTAAAATACATATGACAATTATATTTATTAGATTAAAAGCAAATTCTTTAATAAAATTACTAAATAAAATTGAATTAATTAAAAATACATTAATATATTGTTTTTGGTTTGTAAATCCGGGAGTTATTTTATTTATTTTTTGATGTATTTATTATTGTAAAATAAAAAAGATTATCCTTTTCTTATTATAGCATTTAAGAAGGAAAATTATTAATTTTATGGAAATTAAACAATTTATCATTTATTAAAATATAATAATTATAATTTATAGAAATGAAGACCAAAATAATTAAGCAGAAAAAAAACCTAAATTAATAGAAATCTTAGCATTTAATAAAATATTTAATAAAAAATTAAGGAAAATAAAATATTAAATATTGCAAATTTTGATTAAATTGAAAAAATAAACAAAAAGTAACAAACCTATCTTCATTTGATATCATTAATAATTAAATAAAAATTTAAAACCTGATTTTATTTATTTTAATTTACACACCCAAATTTTAACAAATAATAGTGAAACTAAACATTCAGAATAGAGATGAAAGTATATACCAGATATTGAGCAGGTGAAATTTTAAATATTGTAACACGAAAATTTTCATAATGTCATCGCATAAATATTTTATAATTATATTAAATGTGAACTTAAAATAAAATTGAAAATTTAGTAAAATAAAAAATTAATAAAAAATTGGTATTTCTTTATTTATTAAAAGACGAACAATTAGTTTTGAAAGGATATTTAAACTTTATTGCGACAAATTATGACACATTTATTTATTATTATTTTTTTTAATTTAGTCAATATCAAAATTTACCCAAAATAACAAAAAATTTAAATGAATCAAACTAGTAAATTTAAAATAAATCGAAAGATTTAATTTAATTATTAATTAATCTTAATTTTTGTTGTTTTCAATAAATATAAGATTCAAGTATTATCAATTGCTTTTTACGGAATAAAAAATGATTTATAGCAAAAATATTAAATTAAATCAGTAAAAGAATATTAAAGAGCGGTTGGCATCGCGCGCGGCACAAATCGCTCTTTTTCCTAATTTAAAGATTTCACTAAATAATATTTAAATTTGTTTTCTCAATTTTTGTATTTCTCCTTTATCAAATTTCTTTCTTTTCTTTTGGATTTTTAATAATTATGTTAAAAAGCAAAAGTATTAACAATTCAAATTTATAATAATTCAAATAAGGCACTTGGAAGAGGAATTCGTGCGTTTAAGGTTATGTTAAGTGAGGAAAAAAAAGTGGAACGGAGACGTCCCTGACGGGTTGAACTCGTACTGACCAGATCTTCGCAAAGAGTCGCGAGTGTTCAGCAAACGGGGTTTCGTTGGATTTGGCGTAATGACCTGGGCTGCCATTACCCGTTTCGGACGACTTGTATTGGTGTTTATTGACGGTCCAATGAACTCAACACCTACCAAACGATGCTGGGCGAAAATTTGCTGCCGCTCATCCGCCGAATTCGCCGTGTACGTTGGTGTTTCCAGCAAGACAATGCCGCAATTCACGTCAGTCGGGCTACTAAAAAATGTTCACCGATAATCAAATCGATGTGATTCTTGACCTGATAATTTCTTAACGGAGCATAATTAATGGTTTTATTTTTATTTAAAATAATATATTATTGAAATTAATCGATAGCCTTAATCGCCTACAAGAAAATCTATTATTTTTAATTAGATTGATTAAAGAATGAAAATATTTTGAGAATTTAATTTTAAAATGAAAATAATTTTGAGACTTAGTTAATTTCAATTTTTATTTTAAGAATAAAAAGATAATAGCTTTTTAAAAATAATGTCGTTAATATTAGGCGGAAAAATAAAGAGACTTTGCAATTTTAAAAAATTATAAACTCAAAAGATCACTTATATAGTAAAAAAAATATTTTATTTATTTAATTCATGACCAAATATAAGCATTGGTGCAATGGATACTACAATAACATCAACTCCGTTATAATTTTGATATGCATACAAGGTTTTGAATTTGAGCTATGAAATTATCGGTGCTATGACGAAGCACGAAAAGTGCAAGGTTGGGCGAAACACGAAAAAGTGCAATGTGATAAAATTGTGGAAAATAATTAATTTAAAGCAAAATAATTATTGTAGATTAAATAAAAATAATAATAATATATTATTTTTTAATATTAGCTAATTAATTAAATATTTAGTCTAAATTTTTACGAAATTTTTTAGTTACAACTTTTTGTAAAAATTTTTGCTAGATTTTTTTTATTCAATAATATGAAGAGAATACATAGAGCTATCGCCCAAAACCAAGTTCCATTAATTTGACTAAGTTTAAGCTAAGTTACGATTGTAAGAGATAAATAGAGTTGAAAAAACATGGAGGATCGATCATATTTTATATATCTTAACCACTGAAATTAATAAATCACTAATAATTCTTGCTAAGATAATGTTAAAGTTGAGAAAGAATTAATATAAAGAAACAAGAGAAAAAGAATTATTCAAAAACAGTTTTATATGATTTTTTAATCTTTTAATCAAAACACAGAAAAAAGTGCTTTAATAAAATAAATTCTTTTAAAAATTATGCAAAAATTCAAATGTTGTATGAATCTTTCAATATAATAATTTTAAAATGAGGATAAATATTTAAAAATTTGTGTTATTTTTATTAATTTGAATTATCTACAAAATTACCAAGTTTCAAAATTATTTTCGTTTTGAAATAAAATTCTCAAAATATTTTCATTCTGTAATCAATCATATTAAAAAATAATGAAATTTTCTAGTAGATGATTGGGTTTTCGATTAAATAAGGACATAAATTATTTTTCTTATTAAAAAATAAAATCAAATATTAATAATAATAATTTTGCACTTTCTTTTAATAAATAAAGAAATAGCCGAATTTGGCTGTCATCGAAAACTGTAAACTTTAAATTTATTTATCTTTAAAATATCTACCAATATCAGTAATGTCAAATATATATTCATGGATATCTTATAAGAATTGCATTAAATTAAACTAAATTAAAATTAAAAATTGGCTTTGAAATTAATTATATTCAGTTCGTTTAATTAAAAATAATGATTTTAAATTTTATAAACAGATTAATGATTTATTTATTTTTATTAGTTTTTGAAGAAATAAAAATATTTCTTCATAAAATTATTAAAAGATTACTTCGATCGTGTTAATTTGAAATAATTCTTGATTTTGAGTAAGTTTACAAATTTATTTTCATATTTCTTGGAAAGAATGTAATTTTTTTTGTAAAAAATTTTTTAAACATAAAATATATGTAAAAATATTTTACTGCATTAATAGTCTACTTTTAAATATGTATAATAAAAAATATTTCATTTTGAAATTTTCTTGTTTTTATTTTAATTATTTAATTTTTATATTAGCTATTTTATTTATTTCTCTATAAGTTTAAATTATCAAAATTTAAAATAACTTCTACTTTTTTAATCACTATTTATTAAGCCATGCCAAAAAATTAAATTAACAAAAAAAAAGCTCTATCTTTCTCCCAAAAAGTATCCGTATTTGCTGTTACAAAACCATGTATCCAAAATTAAAAACGACCAACTACATACTATATTTATCAATGAAAACTAAATTTCTTAAAAAAATGGGTTCTTTCGGTGTTGATTGCATAAATTTAACAGAGTACTGTTTAAAAGTGATGTTCAACTCGGAAATTCACTAACAAAACTAATTTGGTCACTCAATTTTTGAAAAATTTTTTATTTATTTTTTGTTTTTTAGACAGTTCAACACAGAAATAGTGGTCCGCAAATGTCGGCTAACCCTTTTTACAATATTTCAATGTCTGTGCGGGATTTATTTAAAATTTCGTTTTGATTTATCCTTTCATAACAGTTTTATAATTCTTGACTTTTCATTTTCGTTTAAACAAAAAAGTTAATCAGCAAAAATGCCGAATTATCCGAAAAATATTAAAAAATTACAAATATTTTTAGAAATTCAACAAAACTTTAACCTGATGCAAAAATCTAAAAAATACTGTTCAAGAAAAGCAATTTAAATCAATCATTTACATTAAAGTAGCGAAATTTTAATGCGTATATCTATATAAATATAAAAAATTATGACAACAAAATAAAATAGAAAAATCTTATTATAAAGAAAAAACAACATTTTGCATGCGATTATAATTAAAGCTTATGGTAAAAATTGAAAATAAAATGATTTGTATAAAAAATTTATAAAATAATAATAAAATAAATTTTACTAATGAAGATAAAATGAGACTTTATGTGGTGGCAAGGGAGCAGAAAATATCTAAATAATAATTAATTAAATATATTATACCAAACAATTAAAAAAAATAAAGTTTTAAATTTATACACTATTCAAATTATTCGACCTATAATTAAACAATTTATTAGCATAAGAATTTTACCAAAATATGAAAATTTTAAACTTGGAACGGTGAGAAAATGGCTTATCAAAAGGCCATCCGGGCGTGAAAAAAACTGCTTACACAATGATATGCATGAATAATGAAAAGAATAAAAACTTAAAATAATTATTATTTAAATTAATTACTTAATAAAAAATAGTAATCATAAATAGAGAATATGAGTTTAATTAACAATTTAATTACAAAAGTAAATCTCAAATAGGAACGATTAACAATCAATAATCTTAGATGATAATGAGTTTGCACACAATATATTAAAATAGTACCATAAAGTTGAGTATTATATAATATAGAGATATTACACTATTGTTGTTCATTGCTGTTATAGCCACGATGAGTGTTATATAAATAATGAAAAATAAAAACAATATAAAAATATTTTGCTCTTCTTAAACTGAAAAACATATTTAAGGAAAAATTTTTGTATTATATTAATCAGATACAATTTCTATTTGATGGAATAAATTAAGTGAAGAAATGAATTAATTAGAATTTATGAAAATAAAACATATGAAGAAATGTCATTTTCGACCTTTATAACAATAAAGAATTTTTAATCAAAGAACTCAAAATAAATTAAATTCATAATGAAAAAAAACTATTTATGCAAAATGATTTAAGAATTTAAATTATTGGAAAAAATAATAAAGAAAATAAATTAAAAAAGAATATAAAGTTTTTACAAAATCTATATGGCTTAATGATTTATTAACATTGAAATTATTATTTTTTCTTAAGCGTATAGTAAAAAAAATCTTGATTTTCTTAATTTTATGATTTGTATTGCATTTATTTTCTTCCTATATTTCTTTTTTTTTTTTACAAAAAAATAAAGTTTTTCTGAAGAATTATTTATTATAAAAAAAACAATTTGCAAAAAAAGTGCCATGGCTACAGTAACTTTTCTTTTTAGCTCACAACATTTTTTGTAATTTAATTTAAACAAGTCTAAAAATAATAATAAAAAAATTACTTCAATTTATAAAAGTCAAAAGCATTATTTAAATTTACCAATTTTCTTTTAATCATGTCAGATCTAATTACTTAATCAGCAAAAGCAGTGGAAAAAGACATATTTAGGAAGAACGAGAGAATTTTTAATAATGAAATCTTTAAATAAATAAAAAATGCTAAAAATAGTGCAAAAAGCCAAAAAAGAAAATATTGGCGTTGAATGCCCGGAAATCGTTAATCTTTTTCAACATTTAAAATATATTGGAAAGTTAATTCCAACGCTTTCATTTAATTAATTATCTAATTTAAAATAATTAAAGAATTAAATTTACTTAATATAATGAAATTAAAGACAAAAAATTATGATTTAAATTAACTTCAACTTTTTAAAAGCATCATTAATTTGATTACAATTTTAAAACTAAAATTCGATTAATTAATAAATTTAAATTTAATAGAGAAAAATAAAATAAATTTATGCTTTATAGTAACTAGGGTTTAATAAAAATTCTATAATAATTATTATTTTGTTTTAAAGCCCAAAAATAATTAATTTAAAACTCGTTTTAAATTAATTTCTTGTGTTTAATGGGTAATCAAATGAAGCAAAAAGTTACCAAAAATATAATAATTTTAAGTTTGCAAAAAGCCAATCATTAGGTGTCTTAAAAAGTCTCTGCCTCGAATTTCGAAACTCTCGAAGACGGAGACCGAGACTGAAGACCGAGACTCGAGACCGAGACCAAAAAAAACCCGAAAAATCTGAATTTATTAATTTTTTGTTTAACATTAATTCATAAATACTTAGGGTGTAACATAAGTTTCCGCACAAATTTTTTTTGACAAATTCAAAAATTCATAACTCCGTAATTTCTGCAGTTAATTTAATAATTCTTTTTTAATTTGTTCGTCAGAAAGTCTTCTTTCATTTCATGCCATTGTTTCATTTTTTATTTGTTTATTCAATTCTTTTAGTATTTTTTCCCGACCATGCAAAAATTGAAAATTGGCCCACTAATTTTTCTCGAATATTTTATGGTCAAAAAAATAACCTGGTATAACAAAAAAGAAGGTTTTCTTTACAAATTAGACCAGTAGAATCCGAATATGGCCTTTAATCTGACCTATCTTTTAACCCTGAGCTTATACTGCTCCAACTCCATGCATGAAGTTGGAGCTGTACAGGTTTGTTGAAAACCCAGAGACCAAATCTAAGGCCATATTCGGACACAGCGTGGTCAATTTACTTATTTTAATTAAATTCGGAATTTCCAAAACCATTTTTAAAACATTTTGTTATTTGATGGTCTTGAAAAATGCCGTTTTTGGAGACCATTTTTAGACTCGGCCCTCCAATAATTCATTTTTGAAGTAATAAAATTTTTTTTCTTATAATTTTTTAAAGTCCTAACTTTCTTCTATTTACTCATGTTTTCTCTGCCTCTGTATCTCTTTTCATTTTCTTTAAATCAGCCATCAAAAATACATACCTCGAAAATGACCATTTTTACATTATCAACTCTAACTCCTTAAATACTTTTCTAATGGGATTTATCTCTTTCTCAATAATAATGTCAGATATTTCGGATCATGATTGTGTTTTTTTAAATTTATATTCATAAAAAAATTCTTTAAAAAAAGTTGTGCGGAAACTTATGTTACACCCTAAGTATTTTACTGTTTGGTGAGTTTCTTCCGTTTTGGCAAAAAATAAAATATTTTTTAATTGTTAATGCCATATTTTTATTATAATTTCTTAGTTTACCTTAATTTTATTTTTAAATGTTTTGATGTCATCAATATTTTATTTTTTAAATGTTAATTCGATTGACCGAGGCTGTTTGGTTTCATTCTCCAACAAAATCCAAATAAAATTTGATTTATTGATAATTATAATTCTTAATTATCTTATATTTATTATTAATATCCGAAGTTATAAATTTAATTTATTCTTATTAAATCCACATTCGCTTTAATTGCTATTTATAGACCGTATATCACTCTAAAAGTTTATTTCACCTTTCCTTTTAATACTTCTTAATTAAATCTTTTAAAACAATAAATAATTGAAATTAATTAGATTTAATCATTTCTAATATTCTTCAAAAAATAAATAAATATAATTTTTTATAAATGACGAAACAGCATAAAAAAATCACCAAAATGCCAAATAAGCACAAATTCAGCATGAAAAATGTGGACTTAGAAACATGAAACAAAGTTATTAATGCATATTTCACAATTACACCGTTATATACGTATTTTCCAATGTTCTTAATTTCACGCCCCAAGTTGGCAAAAAAAAGAAGAAGCATATGCTGCAAAATGAGCACTCTAGTAATAATAGTTTATTTTATATGCGTATAGATTTAATTTTTAATTATTTTTGACTGTATTATATATTTTTTAAAGTATTTTTAATAAAAAATTTAACAAATCTTTTTCATATGGGTCACATTTCTATAGTCTCTAACTGATTATTTCTTAAATTTATTAAATTATTTATTAGCATCAAGTGCAAGAATCATAAGTATACCAATGACAGATGTGATTTTGTTTTTTCAAAATAAAAATTCCTTATTATAATTAATTTTTATTTGTAATATAAAAAAGTAAAAAAGTAATTCTATTCGAGATGCCATAATGGTTAGAGTAAATATCTTTTAGTTTTTATCAAATAAAATTTTAAAATTTAAATATAGAAATTAAAAATTGCATAAATTTTTAAATTTTTCACAAAAAACTTTTGGGAATAAGTAAAATAAAATCAAAATATGAAAGAAACATTCTTTAAAATCTTTCTTCCGTTTCTGTTGATTAATCAAATTTCTCTATAGTAACCCTTAAAATTTCAATGAATTAAGGCATTTAATGTGTGCAACATTTGATTATGCAAAAGCTTTAAGTATTTTTTGAATAAAATAATAGCTCATTAATAGGCTTTGCTATAGATTTTTAATCGAAAATAATAAAAAAAATTCTTGAAATATTGCCTATTTATTTTTCTCGCATTCTGTAAAAGTAAAATTATTATTTTATAAAACATCAAAGTTTTTAAATGAAAGATTTGTTTAAACGGATTTAAGCCAACAAAGGTAAATTTTATTTGCATCAATTGCCTGATAATTTAACAATTGTAGTAGCATTATTTTATTTTAAAATAATAAAATTTTTTACAGATAATTTTTTTTTAATTTTTCCAAAGTTTTGACTTTCGATTTTTTGTTTGATTTGGGTCCGGGGTTCAGAATTGGCCGAAATGGATTTGTTCAATTCGTGATCAGGACCTCCAAAAATTTTTTTTACTTTTTTATTTTTCTTTAATTATTTAGTTAATAACTTTTAATGTTAACGCATGTATTTGAATTTATTTAAAATGAAATAATATGTAAAATGATTGATTTATAAATTTTTGAATTTAATCTCATGAATTTAATAAAAATAAAATAGTATTTAGATTTATTTCTTTTTAAAAATTATTTAAATAAATTTTTAATGAATTCGTTGAAATTAATTCAAACATTTTTAAATTTCGGTCTTTTAGTGTATTTTCTTATATTCTAAAATAGTTTTATATAAAAACTTCTATATATGTTTACCAAATATAGCTAAAAATCCTTGAGAATGGATAATTTTATTCTTCATTAATCATGTACAGTAGCCGATCAACGATAATGATGTAGACGGTAGTTTTTTTATGCTTTTACTGACTTTATTAAAAATTTTTTGAGGTCAAAAACATTTTTTAAATTTATTATAAAAATTTCTTTTGGTAACTCCAATTTTAATGCAAAATTTTCATTTAATTTAAGCCTAAATGAAAGTTGTAAGTATTTCCAACAAGAATTCTACTCTTAACACTGGCATATATTTTTAATTAAATCTTTATTAAAATAAATATGTCTCGTCATTTTATTTTTATCTTTTGTATTCTCATGGAGAAACAAAGGGTCTTGGATTTTCAGAATAGGAGGTTCCTTCAATAAATGTATTTTTTTTAATTAATAATTGTGATTGAGTCTTTCGGTGTGAGTCGATCCAAAAAAAACTCAGTGATTGATAAAATTAAATAAATAAATTTAATATTGGATTGATAAAATCCACGTATGAAATTAATAACTCTAAACATGTATAATTTACGTTACCATTGAAATGTAAAATAAAAGTAAATATTATGCATTTTTATATATCTTTAATACATATTATGATTTATTATAATTTATAAAAAATGAATAAATTTTTATTTTTAATATCGTATTTTTATCAGGTCTCGTTCATTTCGATATTTGACTTTTTCATTAATGGTATAATTAAATTCATTTATTTTAATTTTATTAATTAGTAAATTTTTTGTAACGCCAACATTGAGTTTTTTTTTGTATCGATCTATCACCAAGTTTTTCTTTCTTTTTGAATTAAATATTTTTATAAAATATTTTATCTAATAATTTTTTATTGTATTTATGTAATTACTAGGGCCGCGACTTTTAGTGACGAAAAACTTGCACAAATCGCCAAGCGGAATTTTCTAACACAGCTCTTTGTTCTCAGAAGAGTTTGAAATTTTGCATGAAAACACTTTAATATAAGGCCTAGCACCTTGCCAATTTAGAATTTTTTATGCACTCAGAGATTTTTAAGAAAATCCGCTTTTTCCAGCCTGAACGCCAACTTTGTGGTCAAGTTTTGAAAACAGGCGGTTTTTTGTAAAAAAGTCTTACCAATATTAAAAATTCTGAAATTTTGCAGGGTGCTAGGTCTCATGCCAAAGTATTTCCATGCAAAATTTCAAGCTATTCTGATAACTCTGAACCGAATTACAAAAATCAACTTGAGCAAAATTCAAACTTTTATTCACTAAAAGTCGCGGCCCTAGTAATTACATATGTTTATTTTTTTTGCACGACTAATTAAAATAAAATCATTTCATTTTGAATGTAAAAAATACTATAGAATTTATATATTTGTTCTTAAAAAAACACACATCTGTGAAAGAACAACTCTTTAAATATTATAAAATTTAACATTGAATCATTTTAAAAATAATTGTTAAAAGTGTGGTGCGACTTTTGGAGATTTCGAACTTAGGGACCCGACTTTTGAGGACCCGACTTTTGAGGACCCGACTTTTGGGGACCCGACGTTTATTATGTTTAAGGGTATATTTTTTAAATTCCCTAAACGGTCGATCCTTAGGGACAATTTAACTACGGCACTGAACCTTCCTTCACTTGCTCCGATCTATGAAAGTGGCAATGCCACAAAAAGAATCCCTTTTAATCCAAATTTTGCAATTTTTTGTTTACTGCCTTAATGGAGAATTTAATAACTAAAAACGCAATAGAGAGTTTTGGAACTAAGCCAATTAGCACAAATTAGTTTCATAAAAGCATTTTTCAGTTTGTATTGGGCAATTTGCTAAACATTTGGCCAGAATTGATGAAATGGAAGCGCAAATAAATGGAACAAAGGAGATGCAAAAAGGAACAATGCCAACATGCTCACAATCAGTTGCGGATCAGGTCCTTCCTCCCACCCCCCGAAAATTTAAAAAAATTTTCAAACTTGTTCGACCAATTTTTTTAGATTTTATGTTGACTAATAAGTTTTTTTCAAAAAAATTTCAAAAATTGATTTGTCTTGAAAATTAGCCAAAAGTAAAAAAAATATTTTTTTAATTAATGTAAATTATTATAAAACGATTAATTTCGTTAGAGTTTTAAAAAGGTACTTTTACAAATTATAGTAAAGCATTAAAAAAATCAGATATGTTCGGGATATTTTAAATATCGAAAATGTGCAAAAAGATGGTCTCAGACTCGTAATTAGCGCTTTAAATTAGCCTTAAAATTGCTTTTATTTTCATTTTTCCCTTATTTTTGGGACCAATATCAGATGATTGCCATTTTAAATTCCCATCCTTCGTCATTATTATTTATTTTGTTAATTGCATTTTCCATTTTCCATGCACAGAATCGGCATGGGTTTAAAATCAATGTAAAAATGTTGACCGGCAAGACACTCACACTCAGTGATCTTCTTCCAAGTAACACAATCGAGGAAATCAAAATCAAAATTGAGCGAATTGAAGGCATTCTGATTGATCATCAAAGACTGCTTTTCGCTGGTAGATTTCTCATTTTTGCGTATTTATTGCTGAATGATGACGAGTGCCGAGTTTATGGATGTGTGCCCTCAAAAAGATTAAGAAACACACAAAAATAGGATAATGTAAAAGAAAAAATATTAGTGAATTTTTTTATAAAAATTGGCCCAAATTCGGCGTTTAAATTATACCGTCGAAATTTGGAGGACATTTCATTTGTTGTACACTTAATAAAATCTGACAAAAAATATGCTAGTACTACATTTAATGCTAATCAAAAAAGTCAGTTGCACCATCGTGATCTGATCACTCCTTCTGGGTGATCTGAAAACCCAAAGATGGCTTGAAAACGGGAAAGTTTGGAAAAAACATTTTAAAAATTCATAGAGGCTGGAAAAATTTGGCATTCAGAGGCCCAAAATATTCGAAAAACAGGTTCTGGGTGGCAATTTACGATTTTGTGCCAATATAAGAGAAATTAATTTTTTTTTTACTCATTTCGACAATCTCTTGATTGTTTATTTTGCTCATTTTAAATTAAAATTATTTCAGAAGGTCGGCTTAATGACAGCCATACTTTGAAGGATTGCAACATCATAAATGGCTCCATGATTCACCTTTTCCAACGTGCTTGTGGCTGTTAGAGCTGAAAGATTGGCAGAATTTTTGCCTCATAATTTTTATTATTTGCCATTTGCCTTTTCTTTGCCTAATTGAATTTATTCTCCACAAAAATTTAAATATGAAATAAAAAGGGAGTAATTTTGTTCATTTATGCATTAGCATGTTTTTACGTTTAAAAAAAGTAAAAATGAAAACTAATCAAAAAATTGGAATAGTTTTTTGATGAAGGTTTGACTGTTAGAGCTGAAATGATAAAGTAAAAAGAGATTAATTTTTATTATTGTTTAATTTTTCACCATGATAATTCAATTCGTCGCCATTTTTACAAAATCTTTTTGGTTGCCCACAAAATACGGGCACTTCTTCTGATCCGCTTCCTATTTCCTTTTCTTTATTTCATTGAGGGAATGTTCAATCTTCTTTTTCCATTTTTTTTTTCAATTTTTAATTTGCATTTTTTTTTAATTTGGTTTACTATACAAAATCCTTGCTCTTCTATTAATTGCTTTTTTTCCTATTCATGTTTCATTGAGGGAATGTTCTATCTTCTTCTTCCATTTTTTATTATTTTTTGCAATTTTTATTTTATTTTTGTCGCGGAGTGGACAAAAAATTACTGGAAAAGAAATTCTTTCCTTGCGGAAATTATTTCCTTTCCCTGTCCAACGGGACAGTGTAGAAATGCAAGTGCTGGTTTCAGTGCCCAAATGTGGACACTGACAAATTTTAATAAGAATTAGTAAAAAGTTGACAACAAATAAATTAAAAAATTTTTCAAAAATTTTCGAAACCATTCAATGGATATGAATGAATGCGTATATTTCAAAGAAGGTCTAGAAAATTTTTCGAGTAGAACGCCAAAATTTCTATGTTATTAAACCATAATTTATTCTTTAATAAATATAACTCTTGTACATAGATTATGAACATTTTTCTCACGGCGCCTAAGCGTAGGTCAAAATAAAATTCCTTATCATTAAATAAATCCAGTAAATAGTTCAATAAGTCAATTCATAATTGGGAGAATTTTTTTATGCGAAATCAAAAATTCATTTTTCTGATTATGACTTTAATAGATTTTCATTAAATTTTCGCTTCATTTTATTCTTGAATTTCTTAATTAAAATTTTCAATTTTTATTCGTATAAAGAAAATTTCTAAAAATAAATGAACGAAGAAATGCATTTTAATAACAAAAAAAGAAAATAAAAGAATTTTATATTATTTAAAATATGTAAGAAAAAAAATAAATAAAATTAAATTGAAAAACTAAGCAATATTATGCTAATTACAATGTAATTATGAAAATTCAAAAATACCATATTTTAAAATACTTTTTTTTCTGAAAAACAATAAAAAGATAAGATATATAATTTAGAAATAATTGAAAAAATATTCTAAAATTAACTATATTCTGTTAAATTGATGAATCAAATTGCTTATTCATCTATTAATGAAATATTATAGCATTAATTTGACAAGAAAATTGCTACTACAATATTATTTTATGAACATTTAATAATGAATTCGCGATTTAAACGAAATTAAAAAGTAAAAAACTGTAACAAATAATCACATAATCAAAGACAAATTTATAACTATTATTATTATCAAGCATTATTATTAAGGAATTATTTACATTGATCGACGACAAATTCAGGACAATGCCCTGGAAATAGAAAGAATTTTTCTTAATTGTAAAGAATTAACTAATTTATCATTTTAAAAAGAATAAATGGATATTATAATATATTTGAATAATAAACCATAGAGAATAAAAGAAATACATTAATGAATATATACATTTTTAGAAAATTACTTTTTGATATTTGTATAATGTTAATCAGAAGTATTAATAAAAGAAAAACATTTTTTTTCCATAATACTGATTGTCTTTTGAGGATAAATTCCAATAATAAAAAATAAATAAATGCTTTATCACAGTTAAGTAACTCAATTAATTATTTTAATTTTATTAGTAAACCTTTTATAGTTTTTTAACAATCAAGTTAATTATATCGCGATATAAAGAAAAAGGTACACAAATAAATTTTAATTTATCTAATAAAAAGTGTAAAAAAAATATTACGAAAGATTATTAGAAAAGAATAATGAAATCAAAAATATATAATCCAAAATTAAAAAATTTAAATTTGAACGAAATGATTTTATCTAAGGGTTTCAAGACATGAATAAAGAGGGAATAATTAGGAATATTAAATATTTATTTATTATTTAAAAATTAATTTATATATATAAATTCATCCTAATGAATATTTTTCAATTGAAATTTTTTCCCTTAAACTAAATCTATGTAAAAATATGAATAAAGCCTTCAAATAGATTCATTAAAAAATTTTTTTTAAATACAACGAACATACAAGAAAAATATATTTGAATTAAAATTAATCTTCTAATATTCTCGTACAAAAATTTAACAATATATAATAAAAATGAAATAAAATTATCAAAATTAAAAAAACAATTATTTTTTTGATAAATTGAGACTGCCAAAATTAAATAATTAATAAACAACAGATTTGTGATAATTTTGTTTATTGGAAAAATAATATTATAATAATAAATGATTATTAAAAATCTTAAAAAAAAATCCTTAAAATTATTTAAAATCCATTATTTAAATTTCTTTTTCAATTATTTATTTATTTTTTTGAAATATTTATTTTTTTACGCCAGAAAGTACAGAATTCTATAATATTTTAAAGTTATTTTCCAACTTACTCATTTTAATTTATAATCATCATTGCTTATTCTTTCTTAATTCTTTAAAGAGCTGTATTTTTGGAAAGTTAGTTTTAATATAGCAATTTATTTTTTCATTTGTTATGTTAAATAATTTTAAAGTAAAATAAATTATATTTAATTTCGATTGGCATTATTTTTAGTAGATTTAATTATTTTGACTCTCTTACCATAGTTCTTTGTTTTTCCGCATTTTGTCAACTCAAATGTTTTTTTTTATAAAAATGTTTTATCTTTGCTCTTTTTTTCATATAAAAGAATTGAAAATGTGAGAAAATTGATGAAAAATTTTAAGGATATGAACGGACAGAATGCTAAAAATATCGAAAATATTCGGACATTAAACACAACTATGAAATTCCCAATAAACTCCTAATAAATTTACTAATAAATAATTTAAATTAAATACAAATTCACTTTAAAAAACATATTCATTATTAAATAAAAAGATAATCAAATGAATTAAATTAAAAAATATATAAGAAAACATATTTCATTAAAAAATATTTATATTACTTTTAAACGCTGTTCAAAGACAAAATACAATTTAATTAAAATAAAAAAGAAAAAAGTCAATTACAATTACAATTATTAATAAAAGAGCAATTAAAATAAAGGAACTATAAACCATAAATGATAATATAAATTATTCTAGATTATTAAAAAGTAATAAATAACATTCAAAATGATAATTTATGTTTAATATTTAAATATACATAAGTTTATATATTATATAAATAATTTTTAGTAAAACCATTATACAATTATTTAAAGGGTTTATATGTTAAGAAAACTAATAATATGGCAGCAGCTAAACGAAAAGTCTTATTTTCACTTAAAAATATTTTTTGATTAAAAAAATTATTTATTCTTCACTTTGTTGAAGGTTTAAAAAAATTAAATAAGGTCGGATCAGCGAACACATAATGCGGGCATTAATTTATATTTAAAAAAATAGATTCAATATGTATGTAAAAATAAAATTTAATACTTATCAAAAGGATTAAATTTTATTTTAAATTTTTATATATTTAAGGTTTAATAATATTTGATTAAATTTTATTTTACCTTAATTATTTTATTTAATTTATTTAAGTAAATTCCAATAAAAACATTTGCAAATGGAAAGGCCCAATAAATCACTTGATCAAAAATTATGGTGCATTAACATTTTTTGGCAAAATCATTGAGATAAAAAAACAAAACTTATTAAAATATCACCTATACAAAAAATTAAATTAAAAAATATATATATATATATATATATCAAAATTAGCATAAATATGAATTACAAATTAATAAAAACCAAAATTTAAAGACGTATTTATTTTTATTACATTTCAACAAATAAACATAATAATTTAATCAAAATACCATTAAAATACTATTGATAAGGTTCTCTCACTCACATTACCCCACATTCAAATTTTGCTGCTTGAATAATCAAATTCTAATTTCAGACAATAAATAAATTCCAAAAAGCATTTGACAGTTAAATAATTAATAATATTAATTAGTTAAAAGTAATTTTCTTATAAATCTTATTATTTTTGATAAAAAATAAAAATTAGTTAAAGATACAATATTGAATTAAAATAAAAATTTTAAAATAAAAAAAAAACAAAAAATAAGGCGGATTCGCCTATCATGCCAAACAGCGTTGAAGTTTTCTATACTTGATTTAAAATACATTTTTTATTCATTTTTAACTTTATTATTTCTTTTATCCTGTCTCATTTGCGAAGTATATTCTCGGAGGAGGTGCCGTGATTTTTTTTTTAAACATCTAAATTTATTTTTTTGTTTCACTTTATTTATTGTAATTTTATTTTAGTAATACTATTATTTATTTTTCTTTTGTAAATATTACTTTTTCTATTAAATTATTAAATTTTGTATTTTAATGAACAAAATTATTCTTTCTGTTTTTTATTGTTGTGTCTTATAATGAATAAAAATTCATACGCACAATTTTTTATTTTTTTTTATCAAAATTGTGTTTTAAAAAAAATTCCATTAAACTCAAAATTTCTTTAATTTATTTTCAATCTTTTTTCCATTTAATTTTAAAATTGATTAAATAAATGAGCTTTTACATAATATGCATGATTTTTTTTTATATAGTGGGACTATTTTTTACACACTTAAGCAGTAGGGCGGAGCGCAGTTTTCTTTAAAAGAATAAATAAAATATACATAAATAATTATCAATTATTATGTCATTTGCATAATTAATTCTCTCCAACTTATTTACATTTTATGAGGGCAGTCTTTATGTAACTATTTATAGAGATATAAAATTTTAAACGTTTTAATTTGATTTTTTCAATTTTTACACAAATTTCACTTTACATTTTTTTATTGTTATTTTTTTAATCTCTCGTGGTGATTTCAAATGGTGTTTTAAATATACTTTTTTATATGTTGAATTAATTAATTATTCCTTTATTGCTGTTTTTTCATTGTAATTTAGTGAATTTTTTAATTTTAATAGATTTGAATTTTTTATTTATTTTCCCAATTCTTACGCAAATTTCGCCTCACATATTTTTTCATTTTTTAGATAAACAATTGATGATACTGAGCATATATTATAATGTTTTGCAATTATTTCAAAATTTTCATTGGACATATTTTTCCATTTTTTTCGGTATTTTGCATAAATTTTGAATTAAATTTGATTTTAAAAAATAAGTTTAATATTTTTTGTCTCCTTTTTTGGTTTCTCTTTTTTTTATATAATATTTTCAAAATTAATATAGGCCAAATCAGAAATAAATTTTATTTGTTTCTCTGTTTTGCAAAGATTAAATTTCATTTAAAAATTTTTAATTTTTATTGCTTTTTTTTATATTAAACTCTTCACTACAACGTACATTCATTCTTCCTCATAGTCTCCTGTTGACTTTTTCGACACTAATATGTATTTTATTATTTATTTGATATTTCATTATTTATATAAATAACTATTATTATTAATGAATTATAATTAAGTCTAATTTGCTTTTTTCATTAAGAATTTCATTAAATAATCGATTTTTTTTCTATAAATTGTTTTTATTTATGCATTAAATGTGTTTCTGTGTGTTTCATTTCTATTCATATTAATTCTTGATACCGCCTACCGCGCATACACCAACATCTTCTCCTTCATCTTTTAAAATAATTATAAAATAAAAACAATATAATTGTTCAGTTTTGAATAAATAATGTTAATGTAAATTTTGTTTTGTTTTTTTTTCTTTATTTTTTTCTTCTTTTTTATATTTCTTATCATTTTCTTATTGCTTTATAAGTGAATTGCAATAAAAAAAAATATTACTTTTGCTTTTTAGTTAAAGTCGATATAATAAAAATGTAATATTATAATGAGATTTAACTTTCATTTTTTTATTTAATATTTATTAATTTAGATTGAATTTTCTGCGTTAATTTTCTCTCATAATAGATATTTTGTTTTGAAATTCTATGTATTAATCATAAGTTTTATAATAGGTTATTTACCAAAAATAACCAATTAATCAAAAAATTTTTAAAGTAAAATAAATGATGTAAAACTAAGAACATAAACATTTAAAAAAACTAACGAAAATTGGATAAAAATTTTTAGAAATGTAATTTAAACCAATCTTACAAATTATACAGTTAACATTTATTTTTTGAAATAATTCAAATAAAAAGATTCTGAATTGATTGAGATTATTTAACTTTATGCTTTTTTCATATATTTCCAGTCATTCTGAAGTAGTTCTTTTAGTCAAATTTATTTATTTAAAATTGACTCAATTAATTCAATGTTTAAAAATTGGATTTTCTTTAATATATTATTTTTATAGCACAAAAAAAAAATTTTTTTTACACCATAAAAAATTTTATTAAAAAATAAAAACAAAATAATCAATGAAAAAAATAATTTTATATAAATTCTTATATTTTATTTTTAGATTTTCAAAAAATTGATAAAAAAAATAATAAAGAAACTTGAACAAAATCTTTTAAACCTAAAATAAAAATAATAAAATATAATAAAAACCAAAAAAAAAAACCATGAGAATTATTATAAAAAGAGACCTATTTTTAATTGTTAAATTAACGATTTAAGCAGTTAAATTTTTCTTTGTTCTAAAATATATAATTTAGTGAAAGAAATAACAAAAGTAATATTTATAAAAATAAAAAACAAAATGTACCAATAAATAATTTAAAAATTGCTGTATAAATTTATATATTCCAACAGAAAATATTGAGAGAGAAAAAAACAATAATTAAATCAATCAAATTGTCATCTCCTTATCAAAATATGTCATCAAAATGTGTCTTAAAAATTTTAATGCATTTTAATAAAAATTTAGTCATAAAAATAACCAATTGTGCGATAGTAATTGGATAGTTTTGTACTATTTTCAGGAAACAATCGCCATTATGCTGGCAATATTGTGTGAGGGTGGTGGACGCGCAGAGGCGGTAATAAACTAATTTAAAAGATCATTTTATAGAACATGAAAAAATAATTATTATACTTCTATTACTAAACAAAATAAAACAATTTTCATAAAATTACAAATCAAAAAGATTTTATTCATTTTTAAATATGTTAATAAACATAGCAATTATTTTTAATAAGTTAAAAAAAGGGTAAATAACAGTTCATGGGCGATAAACTTGAGACAATTTATTTATTACCAATATATTCATCTCAATACTTTATTAAATTTAACAAAAATATAAAAGCATCACTTTCAAAATAATTTATGAGAGCCCAATTCAAATTTATTGGACGTAAAACGGATTTAATGTTTAAATACTTAATGTAATCCAACAAGTCATTATTAATTCTATTTATTAAAACGAAACATGGCTAAAAAGAGGATCGGAGAAACATAAAAATTCTACAGAAAATTAAACGCAAGAAATTCAAAGTTTTTAAATTCACAATTCAAAAAATATAATGCATATAATAAATTAACACCAAAAAAATAAATTAATTAAATGACTGCCAGATTTAAAGCTTAAAATAATATATAAAATTTTTTCATTGAAATTTGATAAAAATTCAAATTATATAATATAAATAATTTACTTAAAACAATGTAAAAAAAAAATAAATAAAAATAAAATTATTAACTGAATATATTAAATGTTTATAGATTATTCAAGAAAAAATTAAATAAAGCTATTGAAAATATTTAAACTAAAATTGATTTTTAATTAAAAAAAAATATGATCATTAATTAATAATAAACAACATGGAGGTTTTCTGGGTTGAAGAACCCGAATCGAACACTCATTTGGACCTATTTCGAATCCCGGACCTGAATTCGAACCAAAAGTTAAAATTCAATATTTTGAAAATTCTTACTTTTGTTCCAAATTTATTAAAAACAAGCTAAATTCAGTCAAAAACCATTGAAACAATTTACTTATAATTTCAAAAAGCATTTTTTCTAGGGTAATAAATATGCTGATCACGAATCTGAACTCTGATAATGAAAAATTATTGATTTTATAAATGACTTTTCATCAAGCACTTGATTTTTTTTTCAAAATTTTAAGAAATTTGTCGGCGTAAAAAACTCATATAATAGATGTTGTAGAGCTTTAAAAGAGCTTTCGAATGAGCTATTGAATGTATGGAAAATAAATCTTTTTTACGATTTTTTGAAATTTAATTATTCATCCATTTAAGGATCATAAAGATGGGGGCGCTATTGAAAAAATGACAGTTTTTGGATTTTATCAAAAACAATAGTGGGGACCCTTTTGTTTTACTTTTGATAAAAACAAAAACTGTCACTTTATCACTAGCACCGATAAAATAATAGAAAAAATGTTTTTTTTTTGAAATTTTACCATTTTTTCCGTCGGGATCTCAATTCTGTCACCTTTGCCTGATTACCTAAATGAACAGAACTGAGTTTGACGGAGTTAAAAATGGGTTTATGGTCCGTGGTTCAAATCCACTTGCCTGCAAAAAAAAATTTAAATTATTTTTGGTCTTTTTAGATCGCTGATCAAAAATTTGACATCATTTCATCTAATTTCGAACACTGACTCGTACTCAAATAAACGAAAAAGAATTTTAAAAAATTTTTACAGGCAAGTGGATTTGAACCTACGGCGTAAAACCCGTTTTTAACCAACTTTTGCATATCGGTAGAAAATTTAAAAAATAGCCCCCCCCCCCCCCCTGATTAGATCCCCCCTATCGAATAAAGCTCCCCTTTTCATGGGGGTTAACAATAGAGCCCCCGGGGGCTATAACCGAAGAAGTACGGTATTATCAATAATAAAGATGTTAATTGTACTGAAAAAATTAAATATATTTCTGCTAAAATTGATATTTTAAATTGATTTTTTGAATGATTTAAAAACATTTATTTTTATATTGTTTTTTTTGTTGAATATTAAATTATTGAATAAATTAAAATTTATTAATATTGTTATTCTTTTTTAATAGCAACTTTGGATTATGTTAATTTTTATGACAATTTTGTTTAAATGGTTTTAAAAAAAAAAGTTAAAATAAATTGGTCTTTTTTGGTGAAAATCAGTTAACAAATTGCACTTTAATTCTCTAATTTTTTTTATTCAAAAAAATGCCCAGACAAGAAGGTGCGTCAGGAGGATTAGCTTCTGCAATTGACATTTGAAAATTATAAAAATTTAAAAAAAGTAAAAATACAAAATTATTTGGACTATTTATAATATGATTATATATTAAAAGTATTAAAAAATAGTTTGAAAAGGATTATATTCGTTTAAAAAAGAAAAAATTTTAATTAAAAAATATCTTTATTATAGCATGTATGTTTTGTCAATTTACAAATAATTTTAAATCCAATTTTATAGTCTTGATTTACCGCCGTTGCAATTCAAGACGAGCGACAGGTGAAAGAATATTTATTTATTTTTAATTTACCAAAATTTAAATACAAAACCAAATAAATATATACATAAAAAACAGCTATTTCTGTCGTGATCTACATAAATATAAAAGCCAATAATTATGTTATCAAAAAGTTATTATTAATTTTAAATATATAAACCCAAAAATATAAATTATAAAAAGTAATAATAAAAAAATATTTTCGCAGAAAATAAAATGTAACGAAAATAAAGCTTAACAAAAAATTCTATTTTTTTGCTATCATTTTCTTAAAAATTAACTATTTAAGCAATTCAATATATATTCTTTATTTAAAATAATTAATTTAGTGAAAGGAATAACAAAAGAATATTTAAAAAAAGAAATCTAAATGTATTGATAATATTTAAAAAAATGCTGTATATTTAAAATTATTTAACACACTTATAAAACTTTTAATTGAATTTGTAATATATCTCAATAATTTCAGCAATACCACTTGATATGATCATTGGAAAGAAGGTCTTGAACATGAGATATTAAAAATAGAAAAATATAGAATAAAAATACCATTAAACTATAAAATTGCTAAATATTATTAAAAAATGAAGAACGAATTAAAACTGGCAATAAGTAAAAAATAAAAATAAATGTTTAAACAAAATTATACAACAAAAAAGATTTAAAATTAATTTTTATTAAATTGTAAAAAATAACCAAACTTACTTATTCCTTTGAGAGATTATGAATTGCTAAAACAATAAAACTTAGGTTAAAAAATATTATCATTTTTTTAAATGACAATACATATTACAAAAAAAGCATAATTTTTCGTTCGAAAATTATCGATTAATTATTATAATAATAAAATACAAAACATTAAAATAAAATCTAGATAAAGAAATTAATCACAAGAAAACCCAAAAATTTAATTACATAAAAACGATGCGATTTATATAATATTTTCTCAATTTTTCAATAGTTTTTATAGGCTTAATAACAAAATATAGTTGTTTAAATATGAAAAGAAAGTAAATTAAAATATATAAATATTTGCTATGCTTACCTAACACTATAATAATGTCTACGTTTTCGTTTTATTAGAAATAATGAACCCATGATATATTGATTTCCCTATTTTGTAAATAAAAAAAGATTTTATTTATTTCGCTTTAGAATTGAATCTTAAACTTTTGTTTTAAATTCTTATTTTATTATTTCAATGAATACTTTTTAAATTTTTATAATTTTAAATTTGATAATAAATATATAATTTATTAAATATATTTTTTTTTATTAGAACTATACATTGTTAATTGCGTTAAGTTATTAATTCTCATAAAAATCTTTTAAACTGTAATGTATGTTTGTTGGTTAATTATTTTTATTTTTACTATCATGGTGAAAGGATGAATTATTTTGTAGATTAATTTGCCTTCAATTATTTTTTTTACTTTTATTAATAATTTTGATTGAATTTTTAATTATTCAATTTTGATTATATTTTAACATAAAATATTTAAATTTAGTAGATATCATTAATTTTATTTTTTAAATATTAGAATAAAATAATTAATCGTTTTTAAAAATTAATTTCATTAAATTAATATTTGAATGGATTTAATTATTATATATTAATTTTTTTTAATTTTATTATTTTTATGTTATTAATTCATTCTTTAAAATGAAAAATTTTTTTGAAGAAAAAACAACGTCAAATAACGTTTTAAAAATTTATAAAAAATTAATAATTTCAATTAAAGTTGAAAAATGGGTACCATTTTATATAATTAAATTTAATTAACTTGAAAATATAAACAAAAACAAATACATTTATTAATTACAAATTAAAGAAAATTATGACAAATAAAAATTTTACATTCAAAAAACAAAAAAAAAATAGAAAATTATTAATAAAAATAAACAAAAAATTTAATTGAATTGCGAATAACCTAGACAGTGTCTTGCTCCATATGGTTAAAAAAACATTAAAAAAATAAAGGTCGTCAGCAAACAAATCATTTATTATTTTGAAATTTATTAAATATATTGACTTATTTATAGAGTTATAGAAATATAAATTCTTAAAAAATATATGATTTGAATTCAAGACAAAAATATTAATATTAACATTTTATTTTCTAATAATATAAAATAGAAATTTGATATAACTATTTAAAAAAATGATATTTTATTTCTTTGTAAGTTTAGACCAAAAAATGCTATAAATATTTTTAAAATAAATAGAAAAATATTCAAAATATTATAAGAATGTCATTTTATTATTTATTAATATTAAATTAAATGATTTTATATTAATTTTTCATTATTATTCCCTTGTTGTCTGCAAATAGCTCCTTTTCTACTTGTCGGACCTTTTATTATTAATTTATTTTCACTTTTCTGAATATGTATTTCTTTAACTTATTTCTTGGATATTTTAAAATAAATAAATTTTATATACTTAGAAAGTTTATATTATTTCTATTAATTCTTCTCTTTTTTCTTGTCATTTAAATTTTTATTTTCTTTAGTTCTTTTTCAAAATTATAGAAATTATTTTTGATTATTATGTAGGATTTTATTAATTTTGTTTTATTTTATGAAATACAAAATAAAATTGCATTTGCATTGTAGAAAAATAAAAAAAACATTTAATTGTAAAAAATTTTCAATATTTTGTTATAAATATTTTTTAATTTTGTTGGTTAATTGCTTAATTGCTTTTTACTCTCACGCAGTAAAGCCTTCTTTGACGGTTTTTGTCAGGGCAGTGACAAATAATTAATTTGACCAATTTATTTACATTTAACATTTTGTAGGTTTAACATATATATAATTTGTGTCAATTATTAAATTGTGATAAATCTATTAAGCCTTTTATTGTTACATATTAGATTAATTATGTGCACACAAATAATAATTTTTTATGAATAAATTGAATAGTCATAAAAATAAAAATAAGAAATAAAATAATTAAATTATAATATAGAATAATTTTTTATTTTATTAAAAAAGAATAGGTTTTAATTATTTGTTTTTATAATAGTAATATTATAGTTGTTTAATAAATGGTTTTATAATTGACCTGATTTAATGACTTTTTTCAAACCTATAATAATTGGATGTGTATTATTTTTCTATCTGTTCAACATTTATAATTAAATATTCTTTTATTTCATAATTCGGTTAATTTAAGTAATTATCTTTGGTATTTTTATGTAGATTATTTTTTAACAAATTTTTGTTTTGGTATTTTCCAACAATTTATGCTTATTTCAAATTCAAAATCATAAGTGCCATTGCCAAAGATAAAAAAGGAAAACTTTACGAGAAAATTTACATTAAAATTTAATTGATTGTGAATTAAATTTATTGAAATAAATATTCTATTAAAAAAATCATATAAGAATAAAGGAAGTATAATAAAATTTAACCAAAAATTTTTAAAACTGCCAAGTAGTCGAAAAAGTCACCACTTTTAGGACAGGTTAAAAAAATAAATTGTATTTATTTCTAATTTAAGTTTTTTTTTTGATAATTGTATATAATATAATTTTAATAATTCTTCTCAAATTTACACCAAGGTGATAATAAAGTAAATTTTTTCTTATTAAATCATACAAAATTTATTATTTTTTTTTGTCGTCAATAAGTTAACATTTAATAAAAATAAAAGATGATTAATTAAATTCAAAGATTATTTTGATAATGTAAACTTAATCAAAGGAGAATATTTAGCAAAATATAAATTATTAATATAAAAACTGATGAAACTACTCAAAATAGACAAATAATTTTAAACATGAATAACAAAATTGTTTAAAACAAAAAATAAATAAAATGAATTATAAACAAAATAGTTTATAAAAATTCTGCAAAAATAATTTTCAAATGCAAATTAATATTACTGAAAAAAGATATTTTTTTTAACTTTCACAAAAGTTTAAGAATTAAAAAATTTAAATACTAAATTTTTAAAATTTAAAAATATTATTTATATTTTTAATTTAATATAAAATTTTATATTTTTTAAATTAATTGAATAAATTAATATACAATTCATCGCAGTTTAGATTTGGCACGCTGGTTTTTAATTTAGAAAGAACTTATTTAATTTAACTATTTAAAACAAAATCAACGCAACCTTTGATTAAAATAAAATGTACTCGAATTATATTGACTCATTTGAAAAAAAAACGTCTGAAAAAATTAATACTTTTTTTAATGAATAAAAAAATAGTATGACATTAAGGATTTTTATAAAAAATCTTTTTTAAATTAAGATTTAACGACAAAAAACTTTTTAATTTTTTCATAATTTTTACTGATTTTCGATTTAAAAAAATTTGCAAAATAAAAGCTTTTCTGAATAATATATTTATCGGTGTCTTTATATATATTTGTCTCTTTACTGCATTAGACAAAAAATAATAATGTTTTTTCTCGTTTTAGTATAAATATTAGTTAAATTAGTTATTTATTAAATAAATTTTCGGCCTTTTAACATTATTATATATTAAAAGATTTATTCATTTTTTAATTATCTTCTTAGTTCTTTTCCTTATATATAAAGAATATTTATAAAGGTTTATTTATTTTTTTGCTTTCTAAAACAGTTTTATATTTAATTCTTGAATTATATTTAAAAAGGTATAATATTTTAAATATTAATAAAAGGTAAAACTTGGCGACCTAAAAGTCGAGAAAATCTTCAACATATATTTATCTGTGAACTTTTCTTAATTTTTATTATTATTTTTTCATCTTTATTTTTTATAATAATATGCAAAAATGATAAAACAATAATTAAAAATTTTCTTTCTTATTATAACATGATATTAATGAATTTGATGTAATCAGTAATCTAAAAATATAATTAATTTGCTCTTTTAAAAATCATTTTCTTGAATGGAAAATTAAAGAATATTTTATTAACATAAATACTTAGAATGCGAGTAAATATAATAAGAAAAATATAAATTTGTTTAAAATAAATATTTTTTAAACTGAAAAAATAGAAAATTAATTAATGATGAAATTACTGCTATATATTTATCATATTCTCAAATTAATGAGGATAAAAATTTTGTTTTTTTATTGTCTTGAAAATATTTAATATTTTAATTCAAAGGTAAAAAGTAAACATAAATATAATTAATGAAAAGTGATTTTTTAAAAACATTAAAAAGTAAAATGAAATAAAAAAATTTTTTTTATCAATTCTTGGTCTTTTGGGGTGATTTTTTAAGTATTTTGCTTTTGCAAATATTATAAAAAATAAACTTTATTTAAATGATTCAATTTAAATATTATGAAAATAAAATACATCATATTTTTTCATTTTTCATATTTATTTTTACCAATCTTAAATTTGTATAATTATTTATTACTGAAAATAAATTTTTTTTTTTTTTTTTTTTTTTTTTTTTTTGTATTGCTCATCTTTTGTAAGCAACACTTATTTTATTCTTTGTTATCTTTATTCTTCGTATTTGTTAAAAAAAATTTTATACTGTTTTTTTGCATTTTTTATAAAACTTATATTAAATCTTTATCATGGAAAAGGAATCTAAATTTTTGAGTTAAGCATTTATTTATTTTAAAATTTTAAAACTTTTCTTTTGGAAACATAGTATACTTTATTGGATGAAGTTATAAAATAATCATAGAATAAACAAAAATTTTCTTATTTATTAGCTCAGAAAAATATTCAAACCACTATCCATCCAAAATCAGTTAAATAAATAACTTAATTCTAAATATAAATAATAAATTTATAAATATTTATTTTATTAATTAATGACCAAATATAATAATTATTTCTTATTTGAATTATATTAATTTTTTATAAATTTACTTTTAGTAAAAAATTTATAAAAACATAAACATTAATTGTGAACAAATAAATCTAAAACAAATAAAAGCTTAGATGATTTTATTAAGGTAAAATATTTTAACCAGACAAAAGTAGTCATATTGAAAAATTAAAAAAAAGGAAAGACTAATTTTTTCAAATTTAAATTTATTTATTACTATAATTTAAAAATTAACAGAAAAACCCTTTTTCTGTATGCAGTCAATCCCCATGGAAAAAAAAGCAACACAAGAATTAAGTTATTAATTAATAATCAAAAAAACATATATAATTGAAATAAAAACACTTATTTGTTAGCGACTGAACAACTTTATAAAAATTCTCATATTTAAAACTCATTAAACAAAATTCTTAAATGTATTCTATTGCTAAAAAAACACTTGCTTGAATTTTACCAAATTTTTAATAAAATGTGGCACATCAGGCGCTCGAAAAGATGATGAATTATCCTGTGGACATGAAATTAAAAATTTCGAAATAAATACCAAAATATATGCATAATGTACGAAATATATTTACGAATTGGAATTTCAACAATTATTAAATGTAAGAATTTTTATTTATTGCTTATTTTAAAATAATGATTTAAAAAAATATATATTAATTTAAAAAAATATATATTACTTTCATTAGTATTTAAAATAATTTTGTTGAAAATTATAAAAGATTATAATTTTTAGTTTCAATGATATTCAAACTAATTATATTAAGTGAAGTATTATAAATAAATGTAGCTCTTAATTATATAATATATATAATTTACTAAAATAAAGACAAAAATTTTTGGCAAAAAAATTAATTTTTCGAAATTAAAAAAAAAGATCTTTTATTGTTCTTACACAAGAAAAAGATTTAATTTCAATTTTCTTAATTAAATGAATTATTAAAAATAAAAATAGGCAAAACTCTAAATATAAATATAAAGTATGAAATAATAAATCATTTAAAATTTATTATATTATTTAAAAAATAAAATAAATGTAAATAAATTTATAAATAATTTTATTTATTTATTTTCAGCATCTTACAATATATTAAACATAAATTAAATTGTTTTGATTTATTAGGAATGATTGTTCAACATCAAAAACAATAACTATAAATTTTAAAATATATCATGCAAAAAAATGAATTATACCATAATGATGTGTGTTAGAAAAAAAAAGTAATTTAAGAAAAAAGCAACATAAAAGGAAAATAAATAAGTCTTATGAAAATTATTCTTTTATTTGTATGCTCATTTAAATTGCATTTTTTATTTTATTTAGCCATTGTTAAAATTAATGAATTCATGAAAATTCAAAATATTTAACTTCGTTCTATTAAGAAAAATAAATGTATAATTAAGGCACCTAATTAAATAAAGAAGAAATAAATGATTTCAAATTAAAATTATCTTCATGATATTAAAACTTGTAAAAAAAAATAGTAGTACATATAGCTTTATATTAGCATCGAATTTTTATATTTTTTTGTTCCGTTTTAAAAAATTGTTAAATAAAAAGGACCAAAATGCAAAGAATAATAATTAATTTATATTTCAATTCTAATTACATTTTTAAATGGCGCAACGGATCAATTGATATAAATTGATTGGTAATCATTTTAAATCAATATATCTTTTAAAACCAAAATATGATTTTGCTTTTTTGATGTAATGCAAATGAGATTATATTATTTTTTAACTTTTTAAGTAATTAATAGATTAAAAAACTCATTTTGAGATAGAAAACCAATTTTTCTTTACAGGAATGGTCAAATAAACACAACCCGTCCCAACTGCATGGTTTTTTTTTTGTATCTTATTAAATTAATTATTGTAAAATCAAGAAAAGGCGAATATTTAAATAAATTACAAAATTTGTTTTAGTCACTTTAATTGAAATTTCGCAATTATTTAATAAATTAAATATTAGTACAAATACAACAACTTAATAAGCTCTTTGATTATTAAAATTGATGATCTTTTCGAAAACTAATTAATAATTCTGGATCTTTTTGAAAGAAATTAATAAATATACTAGTAATGAAATAAAAAAATAATAATTCTATTTTTTTTTCTTTTACTATAATAAATTCTACTTAATATAAATGCAAGTTTAAAGATAAAACTATAAAATAAAAAATCAATTCATATTAATTTATCACAAAATTAGTTGAATAAACTATTAAAAATTCAGAACTTTCATAATTGCTTATTGTGTCAATATACCAATCCAAGTACAAAAGATTTATTAATTAAGAAATATATCTTAATTTTTTTTTGAATAAAAAAAATATGGACAAATTAAATGCCAATGAAATATAGAAAATAAATTTAAATCAACTAAATTGCTAATATTAGTTAATCGAGATAAAATTTAAAGAAAATATAAATACTAATTGTTAATAAACATTTAAATAAAACTAAAAAAAATAATTTTTATTAATTTGTTTCAAATTACATTTAATTTCTAATTTATTATTTTATAGTATAATTGAAAATAAATATTAAAAATTCAAACAATGAAGAAAAAAATTATCCTACAAATGAAAATATAGACGAGGAAAAATAAATGATTTATTAATTAATCTAAAATTTTTTGACAATATTACAAAGATTTTATTTAATAAAAATTTATTTACATTGTCAATTGCAATAAATTGAAAAGGCAAATTTAAATATTTTTATAATTCTTTAACTTTTTAATGTTTTTAATAAAAATAATATGCAAATATTAAAAAAAAAAGCATTTTTTGCGAGATCAAATAACATTCATATCAAATAAATTGGTAGAGAAAATAATTAAAAAGTAACATAATTTAGTTACGAATATTTATTTAGCAATTTGAATTGATAGAAAATTAATTTAATGCTAAAGAAATTATGTCTTTCTTGATTTATTCATAGTATTATTTAAATTGTCATTTTATTAATTTGATAAATAAATTTTTTAGTGATTTTGTTTATTTAACTTTTTAATTATGGTTTAATAATAAACTGTTAAATGGTCGAAAAAACGAGCAGTTTTTGAGCCGAAAAAATAGATTTTGCGTTTAATTTATTGCAAAAAAAAGTTTGGCACGTCATAACTCGGCATTCGTGCTAATTTAGCAGAAAATAAAACCACTTTTCTTAAGAACCCTGGGGTGCTCTATCCACCCACCAATTTTCATTCGGAAATCCCACAGACACCCGGGGACCTTCCTTTGTTAGTTGAGTAATTGAATTACAAATAAACACTACTTTATTTAATTTACTTTTTTCCTTTAAAGTGTATTTAACTTGTTTAACATTTATTTAAATAATTGTGTCTTTTTTCAATTTAATGTTATTCTTAAACATTATTGATTTTTCTTTTATTTGAATTTATTCAATTTTTTCTTAATTAAATCTGTTATATATATTTGTTATTATTTTTTCTTCCCAGCAATTAAGTCAAATTTGTGCACATATGGATTTATTTTATATCAAAATACTTATTTAAATTGCGCTTAGTTCGTTGTCGAACATTTTCGTTAGTTTAAATTACATGTAATTTTTAATTAACAAATTATATCGTTATAATTTTTGTATTATTTGTTAAAATTTAGGTATGAAACATTTGGTATTTACCATAAAATACTTAAAAGGGAAAGAATGGTTAAAATGGAGGTGTTTTATAATGAATATCACGGTTTTTTTTTCCAAATAATTATTTGGCCAAAAAAATGTAATTTTTATTTATTATAAAAATGGATCATTGTAGTAATTTATTTATGTTTTTTTTATCATTTGCATAGCAAAATAGGTTTTCAAATAATATTTATAGTTTAGAAATCCAATTTTAGATTTTAAATTTATTTTATTTTAGTTTTAAATAATTTTATTAAATCGTTATTTTATGTTCTATTTTTCAATAATCTATTTTTTAAAGATAAATATTATCTAAGCATTTGTCTACCCTCTAATCCAAAAAGATTTATATTTGATAAAAACTATAATATGTGCAATCTTACTTATTGAAATTCATATTATTTTCTTTATTTATAAAATAATCTATTTTAATTTCTTTTTTCCAAAAATTTCTCTCTTGAACATAATTTTTTTTTCTATCGGTTTAAATAAATTTTATTATTATTTAAGTTTAGTATATGACCATTTTAATAGTTTGCTAAATTTGAATTTTTTTCTTAAATCTTGACAAGAGCTCTCTCTTTCATCCGCCATAACATTGATTCGATTTATCATTTTTTCTTATTATATTAATCGAATTATAAAAATTTTTTGCCGACGTCCACAAGTGAATTTAATAATTTATGACAAATGAAATATTATAATATTTTTATTTTTATTATACTGAAATAAATCCTTAATTTTGAGTTTTGGTTTACAAAACACTTCATATTTTTTAAATAATATAAAATAATAATTGTAAATTTCTTTTAGCTTTTATTAAATAAAATGTTTAAATTTAAACCGAAAAAGGCAAATGTTAATGAGTTACAATATTTTAAACAACTTTTTAAAAAATTTATATTTATGAAAAAATGTGTCTTAATTATTTCGGTCTTTTTATATAGCAATTTATTTATTTGGGTGTAAGATAAGCTTTATATTTTGACAATTTAATAGTTTAGATTTTAATTTAAATAATTTTATTTGCTAAATGTGATTGTTTTTGAGTTAACATTATGATACTGTAGAAAGAATGCCTATTTTGTTTCTTACAATATAATTTTTTATAATTTAGTAAAAAAGATTGTATAATCTCGTATAGTCAATTACCGAATTTTATATAATTTTTTTAAATCTGTTTTCTGTTGCTTTAATTAGCCCTTTACTTTGTTGGTATGAGAATTAATTTATGTTGGGTCCGAGGGTTTTTGTGAAGTCCAATTAAATATTTATTTATTGGAGAAGGAAAATAAAAGTCACAACAAATTTGGAGAACACATATTTAAAACAAATGAATGAAGGGAAGACATTATGAGAGGGAAAAGGGAGCATATTTATGGGCGAGGGAACAACATGAAATGGGATGGAAAATCGATTGGCATTATGTCAATGATGTTCAAATCTTCGGCGGCAATGCCCCGAACACCTCCCCCCTTAAGCGCGGTCCCGATGTTATGGTGAGAAGCGCTGAGGCGGACGGCGGTTTCGCTGAGGGTACCGTCGCTGCTGTCCATGGTCAATTTGACCTCCCAAATTTTCCTGTTCGCCCTGCGGGTCCTCCAATGGCATTTCCACTGGGATTTCCCTCTGCTCCTCAAAAGCAATCGGTCTTGGGATGTCGAATGCGTCGAGCATCACCGAGAGCTGTTCATCGAAGTCGGACGTGTTTCGAAGACGATTTAAAGATTTAAAAAAAGATAACAAAACAATATCATAGTTAATTAACACACAAAATTGAAATCTCAAATAATTTAGCATATTTTTATGGGTTTTAAAGCAAAAGATATTTACGAAGCTGATTGGCGTGGTATCGCCCTGACTTACCATCGGCGAATGCCACGTCGTAAATCACACCAGTTCGCTTTGAAACCTTGCCCTGTTGCCAATTCTGAGAAATTCTGTGGCGGGCAAAAACTTTGTCCCCGATTGAAAACTCCCTTAATTTGGTTCCAAATCGCTTACTGAAGCGTCGCGCCATTTCAACGTCTCGTTCGATCGGTTGTGCTGGTGGCGGCCGCAACAAATCCAAAGTTGTGCGGGGTTTTCTCCCCAGAAACATTTCAGCAGGTGTTTTGCTGTTCGGCAACGAATCACATGGCGTAGTCCGGTAACTTACCAGGAAAGTTTCGATGATTTCCTTGCTTGGGGCTCCCTCCCCTTTCAATTTTCGAAATGTCCTCTTAAACGTATCCACGAATCGTTCGGCCTGGCCGTTGGACATCGGGTTATACGGCGCTGAAAACAGATGATTGACACCGTTGACAGCCGTAAATTTGGCGAATTCGTTGCTCGTAAATTGGGTGCCATTGTCCGACACCATAATTTCCGGGATGCCGTGTCGACTGAACAAATATCGAAGCTTTTCGATTGTTGCTGCTGTCGATTTTGTGGCCATTTCGAATACCTCCGGGTATTTCGAATAGGCATCGACGATGATTAAATATTCCTTGCCGAAAAATGGTCCGGCGTAGTCGACATGGACTCTTTGCCATGGAAGTGATGGTTTTGGCCACGGTTGGAGATTGCTTTTCACTGGTGCCTTTGCTTCCATTTGGCACGATTGGCAGTTTCCTACCATCTGTTGGATGTCGACGTCCATATTTGGCCAATAGGACATAATTTCTCGCCAATTGCTTCATTCTTTTAATTCCCGGGTGTCCCTTGTGGAAAGAATGAAGAATTTTCTGGCGGAGTTTTTCCGGTATGACAACTCGGTCGGCGTACATCAGGCAATTTCTCGTGATGCAAAGCTGATCTTTGACCCGATGAAAAAGCTTTATTTCGGCATTTTCGTCTCCGACGTTCCTTGGCCAACCATTCGTCAAAAAGTTTTTGACTTTTTGAATGGCTTTGTCGGCTTCAGCAGCTGCGACAATTTCCTTAAATTTTATTGGCAGTGCTTCAATTGATCCGATCAGAATGTCGTCAATTTCCGAATCCGATCGGAGAGATGCAATCACTCGGTCTTCGTCACTTTTACCCTTCGCAATCAATCTTGAAAGCACATCGGCTTGTCCAAAATCATTGGTGCTGATGTACTCAATGCTGAAATCGTATGCGAGGAGAATCAGCGACCAACGGAGAAGTCGGTTGGCACTGCACTGGCGCACTCCCTTTTTGCTTCCAAAGATGGCAAGAAGTGGCTTATGGTCGGTCAGCAACGTGAATTTCCGTCCATAGATCATTTTATGGAATTTTTGCACGGCGAAAATCAGTGCCAATCCTTCTTTCTCGATTTGAGAATAATTTTTCTCAGCGGCCGTTAAAGATGATGACGCGTGAGCGATTGCCTTTGTTGATCCGTCGGGAAATTTGTGGGATATTACCGCTCCAATCCCGAGTTCGGATGCATCTGCTGCAACCACAATTTCCTTTGTTGGGTCGTAATGCGTGAGCAGAAGATTAGATGATAAAATTTCCTTAATTTTGTCGAATGCCTGTTGGCATTTTTCACTCCACTTCCATTCGCTGTCCTGCTTCAGCAGATCGTCGAGAGGCTTTCGCACAAATCTCATATTTTTGACGAATTGCTGGTAGTGGTTTACCATTCCGAGGTATGAACGCAGCGATGGTACATCTGTGGGTGCGGGCATTTCTGTAATTGCCGATATCTTCTCTGGGTCCGGTCTGCGTCCGTTTCTGTCGACAATTTGTCCGAGGTACTTAATTTCTTCTCGGAAAAACGAACACTTTTCGGTTTTGATCCGGAATCCCCATTCTTGGAATTTTTCCAAAACATTTTTCAAGTGATCAGCGTGCTCTTTGACGCTTTTGCTTACGATGATCACATCATCCAAGTAAGCTGTGGCGAATTCAAATTCTGCCAAAAGTTGGTCCATTATCGATTGGAAGATGGCTGGCGCTGATTTGACGCCAAAAGGAAGTCTTTTAACTTCATAGTTGCCACGATGTGTTGAAATCGAGCATATTTTTCTCGATTCATCATCCAAATCGATTTGAAGGTACGCATCCCTGAGGTCGATTTGCGAAAAATATTTTCCTCCATTTAAGGTTGCGAAAATATCCTCAGGTAGCGGTAACGGGTGTTGGTGGTCTTGAAGAGCATTGTTCAGACCAGTGGAATAGTCAATACATAGGCGTGCACTTCCGTCGGCCTTTTTCACCGCCAAGATCGGAGCTGCCCATTCGGTGTATTCAACTTTTCCAATCACACCCATTTTTTCCCATCGCTCCAATTCTCCATCAATCGCTTCTTGTGCGTTGTATGGGACTGGGCGAGCCTTTCGGTAGACCGGTGCGGCGTCCGCTTTCAAAGTCAGATGCGCCTTGAATTTTAAAAATCGGCCTAATTCATTTTTGAAAATGTCGGGGAATGACACTTTGAGATGGTCGATTTGCGCTTTGACTGTCGAATTTTGTGATGATTTTGAAGCTTTTGTAAAACCTCTTGTCTCGTCTCCGACTCTGCACAAATTCACTGGCGCATTAATTTTGGCCTTGAGTTCGTTCAGAAGTCCAAAAGCGTCCATCATTTGCACACTTAGCAAATTTAGCAATCCCCTTTTTGCCACATAATATTCGCTTTTAATGCAAATATCGCGGAATTTGAAATTTGCGACTCCCTTTCCGATGAATTTGACTTGCGTTCCATCGAACATGCATCCACTTTCGGTACATTTGCAGAGTCGGGGGCTGCCGATGACTTCATGTGATAGTTCATCGATCACAATTATTTCAGCCCCGCTGTCGAGTACGAATTTGATGTTTTTGCCATCTACCGCCACGTCGGTTTTGAAAAGCGAAGCGGAGTTCACTTTCATGGCGGTTCCAATTCGTAAATTTCCAATTTTCAGGAATTGGCAATTTGTTTCTCCGTCTCCATTCCTGCACTTTGTCGCATTGGCCTTCCAAATGTCCATTTTGGGAACACTTTTGGCACTTCGCTGACTTGTGCTTGCACTCCCAATGGCTGTGATTTGTCCATCCACATCGCCAACATTGATGTGCCGGAGCGGATGATGATTGGCCTTGCTTGTTGTTTGGCCTTCCTCCCTTTTCTGTTTTGTGCCATTTTGGCTTAACTGCATTTATGCTTCGGTTGGCCGCAGATGATTCGATCAGCTTTGCTTCGCTGATTGTTGTCATGAAGTTGATGCAATCTTGCACAATTTCATCATATTGGACATTATCTCCGTCGGCGCCGAGCTTTGACAAAATTCTTTGTCTCAAAGTCGCATCTTTCGGCGACTTTAGAGCAGTCAAAAGCATCAAAACCTTGAATTGTTCCTCCTTAAGTGACGTGAACTTGAAATCGTTCAACAGGCTTTTGTGTCTGTTGACGAATTGACGAAAATCTTCTCCTTCCGTTTTCGTGGCCATTAAGCACTCATATCTGTCGATAAAAACAGATTGAGGCTTTGCAAAAAGCTTTTGAAGCCTTTCTGTTGATTGTTTGAAGTCGAAGTCCGTCACTTTTCCTGGCAAACACGATTTTGAATACTCGCTGAATGCCGTTTCCGACAATTTATTCATTAGTGCCTTGACTTTCACTGCGTCAGTTGCGTTTGGTGCCGAACAGTCCATTGCAAAAGAAAACCTTTCGATCCATTCGATAATTCGTCCCTTTTCGTCGGTCGGTTCGAAGACCGAAATGTCAGGCAGCACCGGAATCGGAACATTATTGTTCGGATTCGGTTGGTTGATTTGCTGTTGTGCGGTGACGAGTTGATTAATTGCGTCCAGCAATTGTTGAATGTTGGCTTGTTGTGCCATGGTCAGTGGTTATCGATTGCTTTCGTTGACTGTTGAATGGACGACGAAAACCGCGTATTGCGGAACCGCAACCCGCCTAGGGTCTATAGGTTTTTCGGCGTTTGAAAACCGCGCCTAGCGGAACCTCACCCTTTTAGGGTCTATTGGTTTTTTGAAGTGTTGAAAACCGCACTTAGCGGAACCTCACCCGCCTAGGGTCTATTGGTTTTTTTAGACGCGATGAAAGTCGACGGTCGAAATGTGGACGATTTGTTTGCGTCCACTTGAAGACCGGCGGCAGAATGTCGAAATTCAAAATTACTCTCGCCTGGAGATGTAATGAATGAATAAACAAATGCGCTTTTGTCCTTTGCTTTTTAGCTGACTGCGCCAATGTTGGGTCCGAGGGTTTTTGTGAAGTCCAATTAAATATTTATTTATTGGAGAAGGAAAATAAAAGTCACAACAAATTTGGAGAACAAATATTTAAAACAAATGAATGAAGGGAAGACATTATGAGAGGGAAAAGGGAGCATATTTATGGGCGAGGGAACAACATGAAATGGGATGGAAAATCGATTGGCATTATGTCAATGATGTTCAAATCTTCGGCGGCAATGCCCCGAACAATTTATCTAGGCAAAAAAACCGTTCAACCACTGTATGTTTTTGATGGGTGCGAGCGTGTTTCTTTTCATCATATAAAATTTCCTTAATTTTAACGACTACTAGAATTTTTATTTAAATTTGATACTTTTTATGATGAGTGAAATAAAAAAAGAATAGAATGATTAAAAGTACGAAAAAAAAATTTATAATAAATTAAAATTGCAGCTTTAAAATTTAATTAAGTCGTTTTTTTTACCTAGTTTCCTTATTTTAATATGGATTTTAAAAGAAATTTTTTTTATTTCCACGCCTTTTTTTAGTTCCTTTAAATATTATTTTTGAAGTTGTTATCATTCATATTATGCTGCTCATTTTATTAGTGAATTTTTCATTTGTGTGCTTGAATTGCAAAAATAATTGTTTCTTGTTTTTTGAAATTAAGAGTGTTTAGCAGCCATTAATGCATTGCTTTTTTAAATATCACCAAATAATAATGAATTCAGTCTTTTTTGATTATTCATTTTGTATATAGCTTACTTCGGAATTTCAAATAAGAATTTGGGATTTTTTAAATTTTTTTTGCTTAAACTGACAAAGATATATTTTGCATCGAAATAAAACTTAGAAAAAAAAAATTTAAAATTTATGAAATTTAAATAATATTAAGTCGAAGTTAGTTTACATAGTTTCTTATTATAATAACATTAAAAAATTTTCATTTCCACGCCTTTTTTTATTTAAATATTATTTTTGAAGTTGTTATCATTCATATTATGCTGTTCTTTTTTATTAGTGAATTTTTCATTTGTTTGCTTGAATTAAATAATATTTATTCTTGGTTTTTTTAATTAAGAGTGTTATGAGATTAAAGCTTCAAATATTAAATATTGTTTTTTTTCACTCCTCGATGGATACAGTGTTGCGTTTTTCAGCTCATGGGGTTAGGAAAATTTTTCTGGAAAATTTGGATAGGCAAGCCTATCAGAAAGAGCACAAAAGGCTGTACCGAATTGCCTTTTGAATGGTGCGTCTACGAATTATACTTGCTGAGGTATGGTCACTACAATTTCAATGTAGATCATTTTACTGTAAAATGCACTATTTTCTTAAGAAATACGGTACTTTTTGTAGACACCGAAATTGAATGCCCATACCTCAGCGGGTTTAAGTCGTAGACACAACATTCAAAAGGCAATTCGGTAGAGAATTTTGTGCTCTTTCTAATAGGCCTATCCAAGTTTTCAGAAAAATTTTCCTAACCCCCCTAGGAATTTTTTTCGAAAATTTCCCCGATTTCAAGCCATTTTTGGCTTTTCAGATCACTATGAAGGAGTGATCTGATAAAGTTGCTGTAAAAGACTTTTTTGATCAGCATCAAAAGTTAGCTTAGTAGGAATTTTTTCAGAATTTTCTGCTTACTTGGTATTGAGTTTTCATGTTCCGCCATAAACATATGACCACGCGAAAATGGGGTGTACCACCAAAAGTCTAGAAGTGATCTGACAAAAAATTCTCATTTCGACTAATGATTGGTATCATTTGAAAGCGCACAAAAAATGCTACAAAAAATGTTATGACACTTCTGGTCATACTGTTATTGGTAAATAATTATTAAGGAAAGTGTTTGTTAGCAGCAAGTCGCCATAAACATATGACCATGACTGTATGTAGATAGCATTATTAAATGGTTTTATTTTTAATTCATATTTTTCTTATCTTTTGAAATTTCTATTTTATTCACTTGCATCTATTAAATAGTCAGATCAATTGATTTTAGATGTTGTTATTAATTTATTCTCATAACTATTTTTAAAATTATTATTTGAAGGCTTTTTGCTTTTTATTTTATAAATTGATATATATTATTATATTCAGCAATTATTGATTTAGAATTTTTTATAATTTGCCTAAGCTTAGTAATTTACTTTACAGAATTTTTTCTGTCTGAATTAAATTAATTTAATATATGAAATCGATAAAACAGATACTCTTTATTCGTTTGATTATTTTATTGCATTTTCTTCCTTTTTTTATCATTTTTGGCTGAATATTTCGTAAATTAGCATTTTTAAAGTATAATAATTTTTTGGATAAATTTTGAATAAATTTGAACGACACTAATTTGTAAGATCTGCAACAATAATTTTATGCAAATAATGTATGTAAGTATTCTTTAAGGTCTAGTAAAAATTATTCCTTTTGAGTGATTGTTGGCTAGCTTCGCGACTAATCAGATAAATCATTGATTGCGAAAATCGGGCGGCACTCAATCAACATGTGATTGAAACTCGAGAAATAATTAAAATAGTTCTGTTTGAAACCAAAATAAAAAATTCACTAAAGCAATCTATTTATTAAACAAGTTTTTTTAACGATTGAGTTTTAATGAAAATAAAACTTATAAATTAAGTAAATTAATGAACAATAAAATTTATGTTATTTCTCTATCTTGGTGCTTTAAAAATACATAATTACCCATATAAATTTTCATTTAATTTTGGCTCTGCGAGATGAGATGTGCATGACTGTATTGCAAAAATTTCTTAAAATATCTTCTTTAGTCCAAATAAAAAATAAGCAAAAATTGAAATATTTTTTCAATAAATAGAACTGCAGAGAAAAAGGCATCTTATTTTAGTTCCCATTTCTTTTTGCCTTTTTTGTAATCAAATATGTCTTATAGTTTCTATATAATTTATGAATTTTAATTTATATTTTTCCGTTGTTTTATAATTTTAAATTAATATTTTTTTTTTGTTTGATTAGCCATTTATTGTTCTAATAAATACTGAAACTTGAATATAAAAGCATTTAAAATTGCCTTTTCAAATCAAAATTTATTTTAAAATTATTTTGCCTATTCTCATTTTTTGGGAAACAAAATAATCAGTTTTAGGATGTCTTTTCTAAATTTTTTTAAATATTTTTTATTAGGGTTTGTATAATTTATTTTAATTATTTCGTTATTTATTTATGAATTTTTTCCATGCTTAATTTCGTCGCTTCGATTTTTTTCGTTCCACTGAAGCCACTGTTTCCATCCAATTATTAATTGTCTGTAGTAAATAAATTTTTCTAAAGTAAAAAACTCAAAAGTTTAAAAAATCAAAATCTTTATTGTTTAATAATTTGTTGCTTTTTTAACATTAAAATTAATTCATTCTTAATTGCTGCTATTCTTCTTAACAAAGTTTTTTAATTCTGAAAGATTTAATTATTTTAATTATTGATTTTTCTTTCTTTTTTAATTATAAATATTTTAGGATTTAAAAATCAATTAATTATCTTTCATTGGGATTCATTTATGAGTAAAAACTTTATTTTTGAATTAATTTTAAAAAATACACAAAAATGTTAAGGAAGCCCGGGTATTGTATTGTTCAACCCCTCAAATCTCGGAAATTTTTTTTTTGGGTCAAAAAGAGGTGAATACTATTTTTCTAACCGGTTTTATAGTGCGGAGCATGAATATGAGTATTATTTTACATTCTATAAATTTTTGAATTTGAAAATTTTGAAAATTTTTTATTTTGGCCCTCGTGAATTTGAGCTATTATCTATTTGAAAATTTATAACTCATTTTAAAGTTGGTCAATTTAATTACAATAATGTTTTAAAAATAGAGAAAAATAAGGAGAATTTTATGAATTTTATTTGAAATTTCTATCCTCAAAATAAAAATTTAAAATTCCAGAAATTCTGGAAAAATTCGTATTTTTAGACAAAAAATCAGAACTCGGTTCTTAAATGATATTTTCGAAAATTAATATACTCAAAAAACCCGCAATTTTTTGTTCTATAGAATTGTATTTATTTAATATTTCTACTATTTTTTGGAAAAGATTAGAAAATAAAATTGATTTGGGAATTTGGGACCATATGGGTGACCACAGGTTTTTGAGTGGAAAAATTTTTTCACCCAAATAGCTGAAAAAATACTTTTAGGCGTATTTTAGGGTGCTGATAACGAATCTGTAATCAGAATTCGCTTTCGGCATCGTTAAAGCGCCAGAAGAATCCCTGTGTATATTCTCTATACCTGTCGCCAAAAGCGACACAAATTTCATTTATTTTTGATCCCTTTTCGTCGATCAATTTTCCCATTCATTCGCTCCTCTTTTTTATAACTCATCTCTTTTTATCTCTCCATTTTTTGTTATGAGTCATCATTTTTGAGGGAATTTTTTCCCTTTGCTTGTGCGCATTTCTTCACGTGCCTGGCCCCGCCCCCATCGATTGTGAGGGTATAAAAGCCCGGCCCATTCTCCATTTTCTTCACTTGTCAATCTTGGATTAAGTCGTTTTGAATAAAGATTAAGAAAAAGTCAGTCTTTTCTCTATCTCTAAAGGGGACACTCAGGAGCCCTTTAAAACAGATCATTAAGCCATTGGCCCCCTTTGGGTCAAAGCAAGGCTTACCAAAGGAGAGGAGAAGAATTTCTCCTTCCAAATTGTCCCTTCGGTAAAGGAGAGGAATTTCCTCCCCTTTAATTTGTCCCTTTGGACTTTGGTGAGTTTCTGTCTTTTTGGACAGAAATTCACTCTGCTTAAAAGACTCCCCCCTTCTGCCGGGAAGTGCAAATTTTTGTGGCTTTTTGCCCACAATCCCTCCCAAAAGGGGCACTTAATTGTGAGGGGAGGAATTCCCCAACTTCCCCGCCGAAATGAAAAATTAAAAATTTTACAGGAAAAATTGGGACTTTTAAAATTTTTTTGTTGATTTTATTTTTTTATTGTAAAATAAATTTATGCATAGTGCATTTTATAATTAATATAAAAAGATTTCTATTTAATTTTCTTATTGAAAATATTAAATGATAACATTAGATTTTCCCGAATGTACTGAATTACTGATTTGAAAAATGTTGCTAAATGTTATTATTTTTGATCCTAACATCTTATTTTTCGGCCTTGATGTTCATATTTTGAAAAATTATCGATCGGCACCATGGTTTTGGGAGGCCGGCGGTGCCGATAGGCGCCGCCGGAAAGATTTTCGTAACTTTTAATGAATTTTATCAAGAAAATTTGTTCAAAATCTCAAAAATTTTCAATATTTCCCGCCTTCGTGGATGAATTAACTTTTAAATTTTTAAAACACTCGAAGTCCCCAATCCCCTGAAATAGTGTCGGGTGGTCGGGAAGCAAAAAGTCTGGGGTCGGGTCAGGGAATAGGTCCAAAAAACGTCTCGGGTCGGGTCGGGGGGCTCGGGGTCGGGGCTTAACCCTACTTTGAATTTAGTCCGTAATACATTTAATTGAACTAGTCAAAAGATAAGAAAATAAAAATTTTTGCTTACAACTTTACTCCAAACAACTAAATTATTAATCTCATAGCTCTAAAAGATCTCTATTAGCAATTGCAAAATTTCAAAAAATTTTGTTATCTTTCAAAAAAGTGTTAATAAAAAATATACATTTTAGCATAATTAGCCTAATATATAAAAAATCTTCAAACCGATGGATGATTAATAAAAAAACATTTTATTTATTTCGAAATATAAAAAATAATAATTTATGTAATTTAAAATCAAATTTTGTAACAAAAAATAGAAATGATCTATTGCTGTAAAATGATATAAAGTAATAATTAATAAAATTATCAGTTTTAAAAAGGATAGGTATCTTTTTTATTCCTTCATTTACATAATAAAACAAAATATAATAATAAAAAAAAATATTTTTTTTAATTGTGTTCAGTTTAAGAATTCATATGATTATGAGTTTTTGTGGCTTAAGTTTTATAATTCTATTTGTTAATTTCCATTTCATTATGAAATAATTTAATCATAAACTAATAAATTCAAAAATATTAACAAAATAAATATTCAATAAATGAAAAAACGTGAAAAGAGAAACTTAATTATTTTGTTTAAAAATATAACTTTATATACTTAGTAGTAATTAAACATCTTGAATTAGTAAATAAATTATAAATATAATTTAATATACGTAAAATGATTAAGGAATATCTAATGCCAAGTGTCATCAGGACAGTAAATCATCTGCGAGATCATGAAAAACATGAAAATAAACAAAACGAATTAAATAAAACTGATGAAATAAAATTCAATAAAACATATTAAAATAACGAATAAATGTTAGATATTTTTAAAAATTTTAATTAAAAAAATTAATCTTCTTTATTTAATTAATACAATTAAATTAAAAATTAAAAGAAAACTCAAACGAATAATCACAATTTCTTATCGTTTATGAAACACTGAAACGAGATCGATTAGAAATTAAGGAGGATAAGGCATTGGAAATTTTTTTTTTTTACAAAATTATAAAAATGAAAAATATAAAATTATTTAAATAAAAATAATAATTTTGGTTTATTCGATTGAAAATAATTCATAATTGAAACTACGATAAAACGGTACTAAAATTAAATTTTTACCTAATAAAAACTTAATTCTTTTATAACCATTAAATCTAAAGGAAATTTTTAATAAATCACAATAAAAATTCAATTTTTATAACATTAAAAAAGATTAGTTCATATATTAAAAAAAAACAAAAAATTAAATAATTTATTTCATTTATTTCTTTATGAAAAAGTATGATTAAAACAATGAATAAGAATAACTCATAAAATTGATTCAAATAATCAATTCATATCCAGCATTCAAAATTCGGGAAAAATGAACCAAATGGGGCACTTCTACCTTTTAAAATAGTCAAACCGAACAAATTTGGTATCATTCAAATGACATGATAAACAAAAACTAAAATTTATTTTAAAGAAATAATTTATTCTAAACATTATTTTATTAAAATATATATAAATCCTTTGTTTTTTTATTATTATGCAATTCAACTGGCCCTAAGACTCAAACTGTCAGAGAATATATCAATGGGTATTTAAAATAGAAATATTTGTTTTTAAAATCCCAATGTAGCATTTAATAAATTTAAAAGTAAAACAATCTAATTATTAATAACTATACACATAATTTTTTTACTATATTATCTAAAATTATATCAATAAATGATAATTGTACAATTATTTTTTCAAATAAGTAATGGCTTTGATAATTAGAACGCATTTTTTGTGAATATTATATATTTGAAATAAATTTACTATTATAGATCAAAAAATTGCAGATTTTATGAGTGTTATTTATTTACAAAATATTTTTCAGAACCGAGTTTTATGTTTTACGGAAGTTTCGAATTTTTCCAGTACTCGAATAACTTTTTCCATTCAAGATAGAAATTCCAAATAAGCACATAAAATTCTCCTTATTTTTTTCAGTTTTTAAGCTTTAAAGAATTCAATTGTCCAACTGTGAAGTGAGTTGCGAATTTTCAAAAATTATCTCAAAATCCCAAGAGTCAAAAAAAGAAAAATATTTCCAAAAATTATGCTTTAAAAAACTAAATTCGTGCTCAGCTCTTCAAAATACACTTAATAATTACCGTAGAATTACTTTTAAAAGTCGTAAAATTCTATCATATTTTTTAACGTCAATACTTCTTTATACATTCTTTTTATATTTATTCATTGTCATCTATAATTTACCTGATGATATATTCAAAGATTTCTATAAAAGTAGTAGACAATTTGTGAATGTATTTACCATACAAATTTTTACATAAATATCTATATAAAAGGAAGGATTTATTTAATTTTAAAGCCACAAAAACAAAAAAGAAAAAGTTAAACATTTTAAGAGATATAAAATTAAAATAAATAATAAAAATCTAATTTTGCATAAAATAATAAAGTTACCAAAAATGAATTCTACATAATTTAATTACGGAGGCATGGAAACAGAAAACAAAATTTAAATTGTACTAATCGGTAAAATTAGCCGAAAGATTACCATGTTTATATTTAATGGAAACATAGAAAAAAATTTAAAATTAAAATATTAAAAAAATACATTTATTATTTATAGATTTTTTATCTTTAATAACTTTTACCGTAGCCATGAGATAATTAAGTAAAATTGAAAATTGCAAACAGAAATCCCTTAGTAGAAAAAAAATACAAGGGCAACTGTGTAATTAATATTAAATAAGAAAGCTTATGGACAGCAGAATCAAAATTTATATTGAATAAAGCTTTAATTTGTTTATTAACTATATATTTAAAATATATTTTAATGTGCTATGTTTTATCATAAATACAATATTTAAGTATGCTAAAAAAATAAAAGATTAAATATATTTTAATATATTTTTATAAATTTTTTAAACATAAATAATAATAAAAATTCATTTAATTAATCGAGCAAACCAAAGGCTAATTAACCATTTCAATAGACAAATGATCAAAATAGCATTTGCCAGCTTTGAGCGGTTCACAAAATTAAACATAAAATTAAATAAAATTCCTCATTTCTGTTTTTTCTTTTTATTTTATTCACTTATTGTTTCGTATTCGAATGAAATTGTAGCTTTGTTCTTATTTTTGCAAAAAATTGAATAAAAAATAATGAAATTAATAAAACGATTAAATGATTTTTCAAAATATATTTAAAATGATATAAAATAAATTTACAATTTGAACGACTCTTCATCATGAAGATCTTTTCGCGAACGAAAAAATTAAAGATGGAAAAATCAATAATAATAAAAGTAAATTAATAACAAATTTAATTTATTTAACTGCATTTAATAAGCCGAAGTAATAACCGCCTTTTAACATGTAAAGCATGACTTCAATTTTCTATAATAAATTTCTTTCATTTTTTTAAATTTAATTTTTCTTATGAAAACACATTTATCCTCAATGAAAATTAAATAAATTTTAACAAATAGAGAACATAAATTCACAGAATTTATAAGGTAAACAAATATCAGACTAAAAAATAACAAAGACAACTTACTACCAATGAAATTGGCCATCTTTCGCCCAGGAAAATTATCTGCCTGAACAATCAATAGATTTTGAAAAATATAAAAAGTAAAAAGTGAGTATTAAACAAATTTTTACAGCTAAAAGCTGTTAATATTCACGATCAAAAATACAACACAACATAATTAAATGAATATGAAAAAGATTACAATTATAGCTATATTGAATATTTAAAGATACTGACAAAATCTTTTTATTCATGCATTGAAATAAAGAATCTTCGTGTTTTAACGCCATTTTTTGAAATTAATCAATGAACAAATGGATTAATTAATGCAAAAAGATTAAAACAAATACAAAAGAAAAAAATCTATAAATAAATATATTCTAGTTGGAATAACGATAATAAATTAAATGACTAAATATATGACCATGGTAAATTATTTCATTTTTGCATATAATTGTTTTTGTATTAATGAAAATGTGAAGGATTGAATATAATAAAACATGATTATCAATTGTTGTTGTTCGCTTATTGTTAAAATTATGATCGTCATACATTTCCAGGTAGAAGAAATAACTTTAATCTTTAAAAGGATGATTTTTTCCTTATTTTTTAAGTTTTGATTTCCAAAATTTTTTAATTATTTATATAGTTAGCCCCAACATAAAATATAACATGTAATTCCGACTTATGAATTTTTGTTCTTTTATTGTTTTTTCAATTTTTATGCGTTAATATATTTACAAAAATATTCTTTTGGTTTTACTTCACAAATTATATCTCATTATTTTAAATTTCCAATTAAATTAATTTTTTGTCAATTTCTAGCCAATTTTATATATTTTTTTATTGCAAAATAAATTTATGCATAGCGCATTTTATTACTGATATAAAAAGATTTCTATTGAATTTTCTTATTGAAAATATTAAATGATAACATTAGATTATTATTTGAGTTATTTCTGAATGATATTAAATAAATTATACTCTCAAAGAAAAAATTCATTAAGATTTAATTAATTTTATTTAAAAAATTTTATTTTACAAGATTTAAATATTTTATTTTGTTGGAATGGGATAAATAATTAATAACTATGGCCAAAAAAGTAAGACCTGATTTTACGGCAATAATTTTAAGCATTAATTTCTGATTGAAAACATTTAAAACTATGCAATTATACCACGAAAAGTTAATTTTGTTGTATGTTTTTCAAAATCTAATTTTTCTGATGATTTTTTTAGTTATTTCGTTGCTCTTGCTCTTGATCTGAAACTTTGGAACATCTCTCGCTCTCGTGACACTTATTTGAGTTTGTTGATTCTTGCCTTTTTTTTATTAACAAAAGATGAATATGAATTCACTTTAAATTTATTTAATTTGGTTGTTTTTTTTACAGTTCAATTCATTTATTTATTTATTTATTTTATAGTTTAGTGAAATTTAATTAAATTTATTACAATTTCACAGATTAAATAATTAATGATTTATCTTGTTATTTAATGTTAAATCATTAAATAAAATTATCTTAAAGAAGAAGAATAAACATATTTAAATTTTTTATCATTTAATTTACTTTTATTTGTTAATTTAATAATTTATAATAAATTTAATTTATTTTAAATATTTATTTCAACTGAAAAATTCTAATTTGTTAAATCATAATTTGTATAAACTATTTTATAATTAATCAACTCTTTTTTGATTACGACATTTGATAGCCTTCAATTAAAGTAATTTTTTTTATACTAATAATTGAGATTGATTTTCTTTCTTTTTGAATTGAGTTTTTTAACAATCATTTTTTTAATTTATATATGAAAATATTTAACTTAACCATTTTTTTAATATAGGCAATTTAAATCATCATAAAATGTTTTTTTATTTCCCATATTTTTTTAAAAATTTCAATGTATTATTATCACTCATTTCATTTTGATAATTTTGTCATCCTGAGTACCAATCTTGTTTCAATGTTTGCTTCTGCCGAGATGAATGTAACATGACTTAATATTAGGTGAATAAAAATATAATTTTTTTCGTTTTTAATAATAAATAAATGTTTTCATGGGTATTCGTAGTCTCTGATCACGAATATGACATCCATTTCGGCAAATTTCGAACCCCGGACCCGAACTCGAACAGAAATCAAAAATTTATTTTTCACCAAAATCCACCTTTATTGTCCAAAACCAATTCAAATACATCGAATGGAATGGAAAATAGGGATTTACGGGCTAGATGTCATATCTGTAACCAGCGGACCCTGAAAAAAATTGTTGCTTTATGCCTCCAAAATAAGTCTGATAATATTTGACGCTCTCTGTTGTTTTTTTTTTTAAATGTGGTACGCCTTCATAACAGGAAAGTACCTTGGATTGTTAAGATTTAAAAAATTATACTTTACTACAATTATTGATTTTAATGAGCGAACATTTAAATAAAAGTAAATTTTATTTCGAATTAAATATTGATTGTTTTATGAGTTAAGTTTTTTTCATTGGTTCCTTCGAGTTTATTTATTTTTAATTTTTATTAATAATCTCTGTAAAAAGGATAAATTTAAAATCGTAATATTCAAAATATCTCATTGACTTAAATTTTTTCTAAATTATTATGAATATTTTCACAAAATGTATTTAAAAGAAATTTTTAATGATTGAAGTTATTAATTCATTACTTTGTAATTTGTTTGATTAATAAATCTTGTTTTTGGCCAAACTTATAATAACATTTGTTTTGTTCTAAATTTTTTTAAATAACTAATAAAAAGGATTTTTTTCCTTTTAAACAATATTTGTAATTTTTTGTGAGGATTTGGACAAACTTAGAAAATTAGCTCTGATTATTAATTAACTTCTCAAAAAATCTTTGTATACTTACTATTTTATTGATATAGAAGTTCAAATTTTTATCGCAAATATTATTAAAAGATAAATTTACTTTATATTTTAACTTTGATTTTGTTTATTTCAATATTTTTCATTTTTATGATCTAATTAATAAAGAATTTTCCTATTAAATTTTGATTTGTATTCGTCAAAAACAAATATTCAAAAATTAATGAAGTTGCTAAAGGTTTCTTTAAAAAAACCAAAAGGTTTGCTTGTTAAATCTGTTGTATGGGTATTTTATTTATTTTTTATTATTTTAGTTTTCCAATTTAAAAAAATAATTTTTATGACTACTATCATTTAAAATTTCTTATTTGGAAATTTGCACTGTTATAATTCTGTTAATTAGAAATAAAATTTTGAAGATTTTTAAAAATTAATTATTTATCATCCGAAAAAATTGAATCCATAATGCAATTAAGACACATTAATTTTGTTTATATCTATTTTTTGTGAACAATCATTCATTTTAACAATTTATTTATTTTCTTTATATTTCCTATTAATTCTAAATCTCGAATATGATTATTTTTTCATTCCAGCCTTAATTTCCGTCATTCATCAGTTAGATTGATTATGACTTTTCTTATTTCAATATTAAAATTATTTAAAAACTTTGAAAAATTAAAGATAAAATTATTATAGTTTTTCTTTTCCAAATATATATTATTTTTTCTATTGAAATGCAAATAAATTATTTTTTAAAGGTTCATAAATTTAATTCTAATTAACATTTACATCTCACTTAAAATTAAACGAAAATTGAACTATTTATCATTAATCTCATTTTCTATTGAAATTTTAATGAATTGTTATTATTTTATTATTTATAATTTTTTCGCAATTTTTTTTTATAATTAAACTTGAAGAAAAAGAATAAAGAATCTTTTTAGTTCATTATATTTTCTCATATAATTTTTATTTTTCAAAGATTTTATTTAATTTTATTTTCGTTAATAAAAATGCCAGGATTTCGATTTGTTCTTATTTCTAAGAAATGTTCAGATTTTGAGTATAGTGGCACTTTTTTCTGATATATCAAATTCATAAAGAGAATTTCAAACTAAAAATTTTAATCATTAATAAAAGGGTCGGGTCGTAATAATTTAAAAATGTATTAAAAGTTAGTGTGTAAATTAAAACCAAAATCCAATTAAAAACAAATAAAATTCTAACAACAAAAATGTAGAAAATTCTTCATTAAAAGGCTTCCATAAACGTGTTCCTCATATTTTTGCTTTCACTGATTTTCATTTTCAAGAGGGGCTAGAATATTTTCTCGTCCTAAAATAAAATGGACTAAAAATTAATTTTCCAATTAATTATTATAATTAATTAACACAGTGATGATTACTATTGAAAATTATAGTAAAAATTAGTGAAAAGTGAAAATTAAAAAAGAATCATAAAAACAGAATTAATCATCATTATGTTTTATCGAGAAAAAAAAACTAGAATTTCATATGAAATTTCGGTAAAAATTTAATATGTAACAAGCGAAATAGTGAATATTGTTTTGGGCAATCAAGAAAAATTAATTTAAAAATTCTCTAAACTTGAGATATATTAAAATTAATCTATAATTGTTTGTTTAAATACAAAACAATTTAATTTACATTGATTTGTAATTAATTTTAAAATTTATTAATTGAAAATAAGTAAATTTAAATTTCGGATAACAACAATATTTGTGGGTAAGAATTGTAAAAAAAATATTATAAACAAAATAAATTATATTAAAATTTATCGATTAAAACTTATAAAATTTTATTTTTTATTACATAAAATGCTTATAATTAGCGGTAACGAAAATTATAATAAAACTAGAGAATTTCGATTGTTTTAATTTTTATTTAAAGCATAATTAAAAGAGGAAAAAAATCCTAACATTTCTTAATATTATTTTATTTTAGGTTTTTACAAACATTAATAATAAAAACTAATAATAATAATGAAAAGATTTACTTATTTTGCATATTTATTAATAAGAGCGAAACACAACAATGAAATTCAACAATAAAGTTAAATTAAATACAAATTCACTTTAAAAATGCTATTCAATATTAAATTTATACGTACTATTTTATAAAAGGAAGTAACAATCAGAAAAGCAACAAAATATTGTTTAAAGAAAAAAGACAATTAAATTAAACTAATTAAAAAGAAAAAAGTCAATATAATTATTATTAAAAGAAACAATAATTTAATTAAAGGAAGCTGCTAACGAATATCGAAACAAACACCGCTTTTTCAACATGAGAATAAAAAAATAAATTGTTGGATCAAAAATAAAAAATTAACTCGAAATAATAATATAAATATTTGTGATTTTTAATAAAAAAATAAAACAATCATAATAATATAATTTAATTATTGTTTAATAAATTATAGTTTTATACGAAAAATCATTCTCAATAATTGAAAAAAAATAATGAATAATACAAATAAATTTTAAATTCAAAAAAAGATGCAATTATAAAAACAAAGTTATAAGTAAATATATGCCAAAATGCAATTAAAGATAAAAATATTTATCATAATAAATGTTTTTTTGAAATCCCTTGTCCATCATCCATGTACAAATTAAATAAATGCATAAATTAGAAATGATATAAATTCTTAATTATTATATCTTAAATTATTATTCATTCTTTAATTGAATATTTTCTATAAATAAAAACGATGAAGGAAAAAAAGTTTATTTAAATTATAATATGATCAATTAAAATGCAATTTATAAATTAATAAAATATTTACTGCAGAAATAATAGCAAAATTAATATTTCAATGTCGGCAAACTTTGACAATAAAATTCATTATTTTTTTAAACTTTATTATAAATTTTAAATTACAGCTTGGCCTAAGAAATATTTGATAATAGAAATTCCAAAGAAATGAATATTTAAAATTCTGGCGTAGGAACGCTTTAGCAACATGTAGATTTTGAGAATTATAAAAGATTTTGTATTATAGATCTTTCACACTTTAACTAATCTAAAACAGATGACAAATAAACATAATTAATAATTTATGCGCATAAATTATAAAAATAATTAAATTTTTACTTTCATTTTGAATACTATTTTTTTAATTCTACTTTTACTTATATTTCACTTTTCCTTATTAAAGTATTATTTTAAATGTTTTATTTCAATTCGCTTATTGGATTAAATATTGTAATTTTTTTTTTGAAAAGACTATTATTAACTCATGAAAATTAGATTGTGTTTAATGCGCTGGCGTTTCCTTCCCCCAATTAAAATTTCATGGGGTGGCAAGCTCCCGCCAAAACACTCAAATTCATTTTGTTTTGCTTTTTAAATCTTTTCCATTAATACGTAACTAAAACCAACTGGTAACAGTATTTACCTTTTTATCAATTTTATAAGCAATTTGCAACATAGGGTATATAATGCATATTTAACAAATTATTATACAATTTAAATAAAATTATGAATTAGAAAACAGCTTACATTTCTATTTGAAATCAGTCAAAAGCTATCCCTAAACATCAAAAATCTTTTTTTATTATTTAAAACATATTTCAAATATCATTACCTATATTTTTTCTGAAAAAGGGTTTTAAATTAATTATTCAAGAAAAGTGCAATCGCTTGAATTTAAAAGAATAGAAAAATTCTACATAAATTTAGTGATCCTAAACATTTAAATGATAAAATTCTTATTTAATTTATATTTAAATGATTGGAATAATTTAAAACCAATTTTAATTAATTAAAAAATAATAATTAATTATTGACTTTTTTTAATCATAGAGCTAAGAGGAAAAAAATCTTTATAGAAAATTTTTTATATTAAACAAATAAATGTTTTGAAGAAAACATGTTACTTTCTAGCCATATAAATATTTTAACGAGTGGGAAAAAAATAAAATATATTAATTCTTACATTTATTTACTATAATTAAAATTAAAATTTTTATCCTTATTTACTTTAAAAATGAACCATTTGTAATTTGATTATATTATAAAAAAAGATAAATTTAACAATTGGAAAACTTATAAAGGATTTAATAGTTGGACTATTATACATATCAAAAAATAATATACATGGACCATGATTATCTGGTCTGTTTTAATTTATAATTTTATTTAATTCAACAAAATAAGGGGAATAAAGAGTTATTGGCGTCAACGATAACAACACAAGATTGAACATTATATAGGAAAAGTTAATTTTCAATTAATTAAGTTAAATATCTCTAAATAAAAATTACAAAATTATTTTGCCAGCATGAGATAAACACGAATGAAATTAAAATAATTAATGATTTAAACCCCAAACAATACGTAAATAAGAAATGATTTTAATAATATTAATATAGATAGATAATCGTGTGATTTAATCAAAATTCTTAAACTTTAACTAATCTAAAACAGATGACAAATAAACATAATTAATAATTTATGCACATAAATAAATTTTTACTTTCATTTTGAATACTATTTTTTAAAGTCCACTTTTACCTATATTTACTCTTCCTTATTAAAGTATTATTTTAAATGTTTTATTTCAATTCGCTTATTGGATTAATCGCTTTATATTTCAATAATGTAATTATTTTTTTTTTAAAAAGACAATTATTTTAACTCATGAAAACAGGTTGTGTTTACAGCGTTGGCTTTTCCTTCCCCCAATTAAAATTTCATGGGGAGGCAAAGCTCCGCCAAAACACTCAAATTCATTTTGTTTTGCTTTTTAAATCTTTTCCATTTTATTATTATAATGATTATCTGTTTTTAGAAATAGTTTATCATATTTTATAAAACTTATTGCACTATATTTAGTCGAAATAAAATGTTTTTCTTATTTGATTGAAAAAAATAATTTCAAATAAATTATATTATTATTTTTTCGAAATATTATAAAATTAAGTGTTACTTAAAATGTGCTGAATTTAATATTTCAAATAGGTAAATAAATAACATCGTACTTTCGGATCCAGTGGAGTAAAAAAAAGTTATTGGGATTTAATATACCATATTTTTTATAATATACATAATTCTAGATTAAAAATAAAAATAAATATTAAGCTAATTTATTTTATTTTTTTAATTATTAGAAATATTCTTTATTATTATGATTTTTGCTTATTGCAATTTTGTTTTTTCATAATTAGAAGGTTAGATAAAAATAACAAAATGATGATAAATCGTTCGCTTATTGTTGTTCTAAAAAAATATCTTTTAATTTATAAAAAATGAAATATTATCCGTTAAAATCAAGACATTACATTAATTATATTTTATTATTTTGTTTTATGTTAATCATTAGTTTAATTATTTTCAATAGCTTTTATATTTATATATTCTTAAGAATTTGTGTTTGTAATTTTCAATTTTTTTTTAATTTATCTCATCGCCACTTGGTATAATTCGTTTCTATGGTTAAAATTGTTCAATAATAAAACAATATAATTAATTTATTCAAAATTTAATTTAAACTTTTTTTTCAATTTTTTTCATTAATATATAAAAAGATTATTTGTAATTGAATATTTTATGACTATTTAAGGAAACCGTATCGAAAGTGCACAATTATCGACTAAAAAGGTTTTTATGTGCAAAATTATTTAAAAAATTATAAATAAATTTGCGAAATTTCCTGGTTTCTCCTGTCAGAAACCGTCTGATCCAAAAATTTCTAAATTTATTAAAAAATTTGCTCAAAATTACAAATTTTGCTAATTTTATGGACAATCTTTTAAAATTTTAAAATTTTCCCGGCGGCGCCTGTCGGCACCGACCGCCGGTCCTCCCAGAAAAATTTTTTAAGAAAAAAAAGCGGCAAAAAATTGATTTTTTTTAGCAGATTAAACCATTCTTAGGGATTTTGGAGAAATCTTAAATCTAAAAAAATATTTTTTTTAATGTTATGAATAATGATAAATAGGGATGTCTAAAATATGTACAAAAAGTGGTCAAAAATGTACATAAATATGTAAAAAAAAATCACGAAATAAGTACAAAAAAACAAAAAATATGTGTATGTAAATAAAAAAAAATTTTTAATGGTTATTTTTTTTAATTCTTCAGAAAGTGTGAATAGGCACAAAATGCCATAAAATTAGCTAAATAGGCGAAGATAGAACCAAAATTATTGATTTTCGGTTATTTTTATTTTTTCACAAAAAATTTTATAAATTTTAATAAATGTAAAAAATATGAAAATATGTAAGAAAAATTTGCCGAAATTTTTGATTTTTTGAGAATTTCCAAAAAATTTCTGTAAAAAAATCCTCAAAATATGTAAAAAATGTATGAAAAGTCCGAAAAAGTTCAAAATATGTATAAAAACCCCGAATATGTAAAAATATGTAATAAATAAAAGTCCCAACCTTCCGAATCAAATAGAGAGTCCAACAATGGGGAAGCACATGCAAATAGATCAATTGAAAAAAAAATTTAAATAAAGATAATTTCATTTTTAACTAAAAAATAATTTATTAAATATTACGAATACATTGGTAACTATTAACTGAATTAAAAAATGAAATCAAATTTCTCTTAGTGTGTTCGATGAAAGGCAGCTGACAGGGCCTCTATTTTATTTACTTCGGAGGTCCTCCCCGAAATACAATTTTATAAAAATAAATTTTATTTAATTTCTTTTTTTTTTCTCGAAATTCCCTTAAATAAATTTAGAAAGACCCTCGAAAAGTGAGTTTTCTCTTAAACATAAATGTGATGGCATTCGCTCACTTTTTGCTTTGGGTCCGTCACCGTTTGCTGCGCCTCTTTTTTGCCTCTGCGCAACGGAATGTGATGCGTAAAAGTAAGCGTTGCGGAAAAAATCAGCGTTTGAAGAGGCGAATGAATGCCACCGGAAGGGTCGGCCGTTTGATCGGAAGCAATGCTTTTCCTTATTTTTTGCTCCTTTTTGTCCCTGAAAAATGAGCTGTTTCATTAAATTCCGAGGACACTTTGTGTTGCCTGTGAACCGGCGCGGCCGATAGGCCAGGGTGCGTATCGAAAATTTTTCAAAATATGAACATCAAGGCCAAAAAATAAGATTTTAAAATCAAAGAAAATTGCTTTAAATCAGTTATTTTTACAATTTATTTTTGATCAAAAATATATCAAAATATTTTTTGTCTCCTATTATCGGTTTTAACAATTTCGGGGAACAAATAAGCAAATCTTATTAGCAGCAGTGCATTTGGGATCAAAAATCAATTTTTAACAATTTTTTTGCGGCGTGTTTTTTCCAAATGTTTTGAAGAATGGGCTAGGGGAGCGGGTTCGTCCGGCGGTGGCGATAGGCGCCGCCGGAAAATTTTTTGTAATTTCTTTTTGATTTGTTAACAGATTTTCACCATAAAAAGGTTCAATTTTTGTGGTTTTGAGAAAATGGCGACCATTTTTATATTCAAAAGAGCTTTTTTGCGGCCTTTTTTCAAAAAACTTTTTTGGTACTTGTGTAGTGTACCGGGTACTTTTACCATAGATTTTTAAATGCCTATAAATGTATTCATTTTACACTGTTTTTTTTCAAGCATGGAAATTTTAAAAGACTTTAATATTCGTGTTATTTACTCTCCTGCAAAAAACAGACGATGAATTTGAAGAATGGCAACGAGAATACAAATTACTGCACACTAAAAGAATTTGCGAATGCGGGATTTTGGTCTCAAGTTGCTTCTATTTATGAAATTTCGTGAATAAATATTCAATTCTTGTTTTAATTATGTTAAAATGTATAAAAACACAGTGTAAAATGAATACATTTATAGGCATTTAAAAATCTATGGTAAAAGTACCCGGTAAACTACACAAGTACCACTTTTTTTTAAGCGGGGGGGGGGGGGGGGGCGGAAGTCCGGCGGTGTCGGTAGGCGCCGCCGGATAAATTTTTTTAATTTGGTGCGACTTGATAACAGATTTTCACCAAAAAGGCCAATTTTTGCATGGCAAATTTTATTGTTACTAACTAATCAAACAAAAAGACTGGTTAAGACCTCTACAATTATAAAACCAAAAAAAAAAACACCTTTTTGCAAAACACAGTGCAAAATTGACATCGGCGGCGACATCAAATGCAGTGCTGCTGCTCTGGGACACAATACCTAAATGACTAAAGGTTAAAAAAACAAAAAAAATTTGTATTTTGTTTCACTTTTCCTTATAAATTGCACAACCCACAAAAAATGGTCTGAAAACTATAAATTCCAAAAAAATTATGTGGAGCTTTGCCGAACTCAAATTTTTTCTATGAATTGCCTTTTGAATGGCAATATATTGAGTCAGGCCTGAGGGCCAAATACTACTTAAAATCCTTGGGAAGCACCGAAATAAAACTTTTTCTTCGCCCACCAATTTTTAATATTTAAAGCAAAAATATCCGCTATTTAAGGTAAAAAGCTAAAAATATCACCCTAATTAATAACAATTAATTCATTCCCCTTTTTTACCATTTTAATTGTTTGCAATGCTTCGGAATTGCTTTTGGCCTTTGGCGTCGCTTCAATGCCATCATTTATCAATTGCCGTCGCACCAATTCCGCTGCTATTTTTGTGTCAATTGCCTTTCGCATGGCCTCCAACCGTTCCAATTCATTTCCATCGTCGGACAGTGCAAAAGAGAGTCAAAGATTGTCTAAAATGGTGAAAATTTATGGCATTTATTTTTTATTTTTTACAATTGCCAAAAAGGGATTATTCATAAAAAAATTATTTGGAAGTTTTGAAGTCTTTTTTATTTATTCATTTTCTTAAAAGCATGTGATAAAACTGTATTTCCAAAATGCTCCAAAAATAAATAGCAAAATAAAACAATTTTTTGCCGGTTTTTTAAAGGCATCAAATCATTTGAAAAAACCTGATTGGACGAATTGCAGTCGAACAATTTGCAGCGTCAAGGCGTTGGCTCATCGTCGTCAACAAAATACCCGCAAACCCCAGCGCCAGTCCAATCTCGGCAAAAATGCTAATTGGACTGACGCTTCTCAGCCATTTTTTTTCTTTCCCTTCCCTTCTTTTCATTTCATTTTTATTTTCATTTCTCTTTCTTAATTATGCTTATACTTAATTAATAAGAATAACTATATTTTAAATTTTTTTATTACCTAATTTTTTTTTACTTCATTTTAATTATTAACATTTCGCCAAACTTTTCGTTCCAATAAATTTGCTAAATTCAAACCATCTGTCGTCCGACGGAAAACCTTTTTCTGCTCTATACTACCTATAGCTTAACTATTATCATTTTTAATGCTTTTAAACCAGTTTAACCTAAATTAGTAATAAATAAATTTAAAAAATTTTTTAAACATAACTTATGGACCAAAATTAACACAATTAAAACTTACCACTAGGACTCACTTAATTTAACTAAACATTTTGCCGCATCAATTCAAACGACTTGTCGGCCGATTAAATTAATTTATCGCTGATAAGTCGGCTAAAAGGTGGCCGAACGTTTCGTCACTGAACCTTTCGTCACTAAATTTTTCGTCACTGAATCTTTCGTCACTGATTCGGAAAAGACATGTAAATCCCAAAATTAATTAAAAAAATCGGTGAAAATAGACATTTATTTTGGCCAGATATAGAATATCTTTAAAAAATGTAGATAATTTCCAGCGAAGACAGATTTCTGTCCGGAAAAGAAATAGAAATGTGAAAAAGACTGCTCTTTCTTATTTAGCTTGTTTTATCGGTTTCTTTTGGATAGTTATTGAGATTTTATTCGCTTTTCACAAGTGTTCTTATATTTATTTAACACCCTTTTTTCGGAAAAAAATTCGTAAAATTTTTTTCCGACATCCTTTCGTGTTGTCACTGTTAGAATATTAATATTTTCAGAATTGCTACTATATTTAAAATTTCAACTCGATCGGTTCATGGGAAGTGGTCAAACTAACAAAAAATAGGGTGTCCTTATATTAATGTAACACAGTGTAAATTTAAGGTTTCCAGTATATAATTATTCATAAATTTGTTATTTAATAATATGTAAGTATTAAGTTTTTTTATTGTTATTTTCTTTGATTTGGTCAGCATAATTTATTCCATTTATATTTTTAAAAAATTTTCAAATTTTTTTTTATATTATTAATAGTTCATTAATATTATATGCATTTCAACTCATTAAATATTAATAGTTATTAATTCATCTGCACTTGAAAATATAATTTGTTATTTTTGGCTAATTTTTTGTTTAACTATTTTAACACATTCCAATTTCATTTTTCTGTATTTATTTATTTTTCTTGTCATGCTCTTTGAAGTATTTATCGATTATTGTAAACCATTTTAATTGTTTTTTATTTTTAATCAATTTTTTTTTTCAATTTCTATCAAAATATGCTGAATATTACTTTAATTCATTAATATAATTTCGGATTTGTCAATTCCATTTAAATTTATTTGTTTATTAATTTATAATTGTAAATTTGTCATAATATTTTATTTTTGAGGTCCAAAGCTGATTTAAATAAAAATTAAAATAATTAATTTTAAGAAAAATTAATCATTTTCATAAAAATCAATATGCGTTATAATTTTTATAAAATATTTTTTCTAAAAAATTAATTTAAATGTAAATATATTTTAATAAAATTTCAATTTTAATTTTAATTTTAATTTTATAAAATATGCTGAATAAATAATAAAATGAGTTTCCTAATCATCTGACTGCATTAAAAATTTTTAAAAATTAAATTAAATTCTTATATATTTTACAAGAATTTACGGTGTTCCTTTACAAATTGCTCACGAATGCTATGAAATTGATGTTTAATCCTTTTTTATAATCGATAGTTTTTTTATAAGTATTCTGTTAAAAATGGAATAATTAAAATTTTTTATTGGTTCGGTTTCAATCCAAGCTTTTTATCCATAACTTTTTTAAATTAAATAATGAAATTTAAAAAAATATAAAAACAAAAAATGAAAAATCAATCCCATAAAACTGTAAATATAAGCGAATATTTATATGTATAATATGCAATTTAGAATTTAATATTCAAATTGATTATGTATAAAATTAACGCACACTTAATCACTACAACGCAAAACGGTGAAAAGAAAATTTAAAGAAAATAAAATTGACTTCTTTTTAAAAGATTTTTAAATAATTTATTTAAACTAAAATAATTTTTATATCATATGAATGTATATATTAAAATAACATATATAGAATATTTAATAAAAATTCGAACACAAACTTACTTTATAAAGCATATCATCATAAGTATTAATATTATTATAAAAAGAGCGCGTTGTTTTATACAAATCGCCTTCGGAAGAGACCTTAATTCCTTATCCTATTATATTAGAGTAGCACGGGACCGGGACCGGGACCGGGACCGGGACCGGGTCGGGAAATCCCGGTTTTTTCAGGTCCCGGTCCCGGTCCCGGTCCCGGTTTTTGAAAAAATGGAAATCCCGGTGAAGGAGAAATCTTTGAGAAAAAAATTAATTATTTATTTTACATATTGCCTTGTTTTTCACGTCGTTATGTGGTCTAGTGGCTAAACCTTCTGACTTTCATTATTTTTCGCTTGGGTTCAATTCCCCACTTGAACAGAATATTTTTTATATTTTCTTTACCATTTTTGTAATTGAAATTTTAATTAATAAATAAAATATTCCAAGTTTATTTTTATTTAATTTTTAAACAGTAACAAATTAACCAAATATTGGTCATTTTTTAACAAATTCTGTTAACATATTTCACTCAACATTTCAAAATTTTTCCGGCGGCGCCTATCGGCACCGCCGGACCCTGCCGCCCCCTCACCAATGTTCCCAAAAGTTTTTTAGAAAACAGCGCCACAAAAACAGCGATTTAAAAGCAAAAAATTTAATAAATTGTTAATTTATTAAAAAATCCAGAATTTTGGGACCCAGAAAATTCCAAGATTCCAGATTCCCCCCCCCCCCCGAAATGAAAATTTTTAAAAACTTTCCAGAGAATAATAGAAAATTGTTCGAATTCCTCCCCTAAAAGAAAATTAAAAAATTTTATGGGTACCTTTTTGAATTTAGGTAATTTTCGTAACAAAATTCACGAAAATTTTTAAAATTTTTTCAAAAAAATTTTCTCTTGGGAAAATTCCCGGTTGGTCCCGGTCCCGGCTTTTCTTGCGGTCCCGGTCCCGGTCCCGGACGAAAATCAAGGTCCCGGTCCCGGTCCCGACTTTTCTAGTCCCGGTAAGTCCCGGTCCCGGTTTTTGTCAAAAATCCCGGTCCCGTGCTACTCTATATTATATCAAAAAATATAAATTAAATATAATATAAATTTGTATTAATTAATCCAGTTTTCAATATTGGAAAGTCACAAAAACAACATAACACATTGGAATATATTTTGAACAAAAATATTTAAAATAAAAAATAAAGAAAACCAAAAACTTTAAAAATAATTTTAACAATTTAGCTATGATTTAAATTTAGAAATTTATATAAAATTATAAATAATCATGGAATTTAATGTTTTTTATAATATCAGGTTCATTTTTCAATTAGTTGAAAATAAATATCTTTCGTAATTAATGAAGTAAAAAATTTTATTTATTTAATTTAAAGAAAAATGAGAAAAAAAGTGAAAAATTGATAGACAGCAAACCTTGTAAAGAAAACGGAATTTTTTAAATTTTAATCATTAATAAAAGTTCAAATTCATGAGGTTAAATTCAAAAACTTTTTTAATTAATCAATTATTATTTTCAAATATATGATATAATTCAAATTAATCAGTCCAAAATATTAAAAGAAAATTTGCAATTTGTTTTATGAATATATCTTTGTCAACTATTTTACAAATTGAATATTTTGTTTAAAAAAATATATTAAAAAAAATAATTACACAATATTATAAATTGTTTATAATTTGTATTATGTGTTAACAAATTAATTAATTTTCCATATCATAAATAACTAACAAATATTTGTATATTGATTGTATTTTGTATTATTATTTTTCCATTAATTCAAACCGAACTAAAAAGGCTCATTCCTTTTAACTTTTTAAATTAATAAATTAATATTTTGAATGTAAATTTTATTGAGAAAATTTAACTTTCAACTAGCATTGCTTTTGAATCTTCGAATTATTATTATTTTTAAACTATTATCAACTCAATAACTCGGTGAATGACCCGATGATGTGATCAGGTTGGAAGAATTGGCACTGTTAATTGAAGCAATAAATATTTGGAAATAATAATGTTCCAATATTTATTTTGTTGGCTTTTTTATATTTGGAACTGTGAATTACTATCTTTATTAAGGAATTTTTTTGAAAAAACTTTTTAACGTTTTTTATAAAATAATTTTGTTTTTAAATGGTTTTATAATAATTGAACATTTATTCCTTTTAAACGAAAAATAAAGTAAATTTATACAATTTTGACTATTTCATTTAAATTTTTCATTATCTTTGTATGTTAAAAAAATAAATCTTTTTTATTTAATTAATTTTTATTTAAATTATACTTTAAAATTACTATTCTTTTGATTCGAAGAAAAAATTTAAACAAAATTTTTTTTTTAATAATTTCAATTTTTTTTACATTGTGAAATGCAAGTTAGTTTAATTTGCTTTAATCTATTTTGAAAATTTTATTTTTGTTTTTTGGTTTTTTATTTGAATTTTTTATTTTAAATAATATTTGATTTAAATTTTCAGAGAATATTTTTTAAAAGTTTTTTTATTACTTCTCGTATTAATTTTATTTTTTCATAACATATATAAATTTAATAAATAAATAAATAAATAAATAAATGACTTTTCTCCTATTTTATTTGCTTTTTTTATAATAAATGTTTCAATAAAACAAGGTAAACTTTCTTGGAGATAATCGAATATTTTAAAGTTTTTCATTTGATTAATTTACCATTATTGATTTTTCAAACTGGTATTTTTTAATTATATTATCTATTTTTTGTGTTGGTTTAAAATAAATAATATCTAACCTGGTTTTTATACATAACTTTGCCCATGTTGGAACAACCCAAAAATGGATTTAAGTTTATAACATTTGGTCTTAAAACCTTGTTTTTTTCATCCAAATATTTTTTTTACACTAAAAGAAACAAAAATTTACCATGTAATATTTGAACAAATAAATAAATTCATAAATATATTACAAAAAAGTTAAATAATATTTTTAAAGTAAAGAAAAGGAATTTATTATAATGATTCAATTTTTGAGTAAATTTATTTTTTTCGTTATTAAGCAAATAAAAAATATTCAAACAATTATTAAATCAATTATTTTAATAATTTAATATATTATATTTATTAATTTCAGCTATAAATTCATTTTCAATTATATATATACGAAAAAGTGTGAAAATTTTTTTCCAATAAAATCTATTAAATTTGTTTGAAATTATTTCTTTCATTTTTGTTTTATAAGTAGACATGATGAAAATCGAGCTTTGGAAGTAAAATTGAAGAGCTGGCATAGTTTTCTGATGCTTTCTTTTAAAATGTTTATTTTATTGGGAAGGGCATATAAATTAATTATTTATCGCCATATACAAATTTTAGTGTTCAAATAAAAAGTTACAAAGTAAATATTCGATTATGATAAAAACAATACGCTAATTTGTATTTATGCGATTTTCTTACTTTTAATTAATCAAACACTAAAATTTGGTAAAATTTTTAAAATCGACGAAAAAGAAACATAAAGAATTCATATTAAATCATTTTTACTATTTTTAAAAATTTATTTATACAAATACTTTAGCTAATAATTCTCATTTTATTGTTTTTATAAGTATAAAGTACTTTAAATTTTAGTTTATTTCTTCTTTAGACGCTTTTTAAATTATTAAAAATTCTCTTAATGAGGTAGGACGCGCAAATTCTTCTTCTAAAACCCTTATTTGAATTTTTTATAAATTTTAATTTATTGCTTTTTGCTTTTTAACTTAATTCTCATTTGTATCTTTAAAACTGAAAATTCTTCTTTTCATGACTTATTGCGGAATTATTTTGTTCACTTTAGTAAAAATATTAAAATTAATGTGAAATAATTATAAGATGTTTTTGTGTGTGAATTTCTCAAAATTTGATATTTTTTATTATTAATTAATTAAATAATTGACTATTTTTTTAATTGTAAATATTTCACAAGGTAAATAATGAAATTACAATGTATCACTTTTTATGCACTTTTCCATATTTATTTTTATCACTACTCTTTTTTAATAAAATATATTTAATTATTTATTTGAAAAATTATTATTTTTTTACTTTAAGTATTGCTCAGCTTTTATAAAAGTACTGAAAATGTAGAAACTAATTTGTTAATTAATCTACTTTTATATATTTTCCCTGTTTTAATAATGAATTTTTTGCATTATTAATAAAGGAAAAAATTATTATGATTAAATAAATAAATAGTATAGTAATTTATAATTTTGTTAATTTTTAAATTGATTAATTTATGATATAAAGTTTTAAAATTATTTTTATACTATAATGAACGTAATATAAACTGTTATACAATTATCAAAATTTCTTTGGAGTTTTTATACATAAAAAGCCCAGCCCAGATAATATGATTTCAACTATTATTTTACATAGCTGATTAGATTTTACCTTTCAATTAAAAAAACATTTTATACATAATTTTATATCTAAAATTCTTAATTAATTTTAATAATAGATTAACTTATTGTTTGAAATCTATATTTACAAATTACTAAGATTTATATTCGTAAAATAATTTTTTGAAGCAAATTTTTCGTATAATCAAATTTAAAAATTTTTTTGTTTTTCTTTTATTTCTATTTTTGTTCATTTAAATTTTAATTCATTTCCATTTATAAGATATTTAAAATTTTCGAATTTTTTGCTAAAGTAATGAACAATTAAATTTTGTTTTTTTAATTATCATTAAAGTACATTACTTAAATAATTTTTTTATTTTTTGAGGTCTTGAAAATCAATAAATTTTAATTTAAATAAAAACTAACGACGGTAAAATTTCGTTAGCAAAATTTAGTTTTTAATAACGGAATGAATTTAAATATGGTATTCCAAATTAGTGAAGTACCTTGAGTACTATACTAAGTAAACAATATCATATATAGTTCATTGGAATGAGAGATAGCATTTGGCAATTAATTTCAATTAAGAACTATTTAAATTCGTTTCTCTTTTTATTTTTCAATATTAACTTGAAGTGGGACTGTTTAGTTTTAACTCCCAGATTTTCGTAAAAATTATTTGTCATGTCTTTTTTTATAAACAATTTTTTTTTGCCAATCTCTGATTTCGTTAATCAAATCCAAAAATTTTTTCGATCTTCGGTTCGAATTGGGTAAGTGACCGGAATTGGAATTATTCAAAAATTTGATTAAAATTTAATGATAATTTTAATTTAGCGTTATTCATTAAATTATATTTCACAATAAGTAAAACCAAGAAAGTCAAGGCAAATCTCATCCCATAGATGTCATTCCCATTTTTTAATTTTTTTATATTATATTTTTCGGGAATTTTTGGAAGTAAAAAAAAACAATTCGTAATTCAATGGATAAATTAATGAATATGTTATGTGCACAATAAAATATTTCCATGCTTAATTAAATTTCTCAAAATTTCAGTGATTTTTCTTTTAAATGTTTGATATTTTGTTAATTATTGAATTTTCGTTCACTTCTCTATTTTCTGAAAATGTTTATTTATATTGCTTTTTATAATTGTTTTTATTTGTTAATTTATTATTTTATTTATTAAGGAATGTATTTTCTTGTTTATAGAACTGTAACAAAAAAAATCAATTGCATTTCTATAAAAAATTTTATTTACACAAATATATAATTAAATTACATTTAATTTAAAATTTTAAGAAATTGTCGAAATATTTTTACTACGATTTTTATATTTTATTTGATTTAGTTTATATGAATTCTTGAAAAATCCATACTTATCTTTAAATTAACTAAAATAAGGTGATTTTTAATTGCTTACCTACTTTAATGTTTAAGTGGGAAAATTTAATACTCATATGAAGCAAAATTATTTTTAGATTAGCTTTCTGTTTAGTATTAATAGTTTGATCTAGTTTTTATTTTATTTTCTCTAATTATCCCCCAATCTCCATTAATCCACCAATCTCTAATTATCCCCCAGTCTACGAGGAGTTTGAAAAATAATCCCCCAGTTTCCATTTATCCCCCGGGGGGTAAATGGAATTTTTTTTCAAAATTTTTTAGTTTTAATAAAAAAACAATTAGGTAATTCTAAGTTGAAACTCGTTTAGATGTTTAATCAACATTAAAAAATAATACGGAAAATCATTTACTTCACCTAGATTCCAAACCATTATGGTAAAAAAAAATTGTCCACTCAAAACTATTCACAGTGAAGTAAATTTTTCGGCAAATGGTAAAACATTTTTTTACAAGCGGCACTTTCAAAGGGTTAGGATTGGTGAAAATTTTCACAAATTATTTGAGGCGGCATCTCCCAAAACTCTCCAATAGATATGGAAAAACTTTGGTGGCAACTATTTTGGATAACTTATTACGAACCTAATCATCAGTTTCTGTACTCATAAACCCAAGAAGGACCATTTTTTATTGAGATTTGACATATTATTTTGTAGTTTTCTATTTAAATATTAATTTATAACAAATTAATCAAAAAATCTATATAATTTAATTAAATTTTCAAAGTTATTTTTATTGATACAGATTAATTATTCATTTTAAAATAATAAATTGACGCATAGAAGAACTCATTCCAATCTCTTTCATAGAATCATCTCATAGTTAAATTGCAAGTTTAAATAAGTGAAATACTTTGATAATTTTATTAAAAAAATAAAATATAAATAATTTTATTTTACTATAATTAAATTTATTTTATAAGTCTATTATTTAAATAAAATTTGATTTACAATTGAATTTAGTCATTGAATTTAAATAAATGATTATTTTATTATTTTTATAATTTGTTCAAGCAATAAATATCTTTTTAATAATTCTATTTGTTAATATTTATTTAATTACATTTAACCTTTTCCATGATGATTTATTGCGTAATCCCGATGTTCATTATTGTATGTTCCGAACTCTTTAGTTAAATTAATTATTATTTGGTGATGATTTATATTTTTAATTATATATATTAATTTTTATGATAAATAATATGTATTTTACTTTTGCTGTAATACATTTTTTAAATATCACGAGAAAATAAAATAATAATAATATTTGTTTCTATTTTTATTTTCGCAATCTCGATGCTTAAAGTTCCGCATCTTTCGCTTCAAGAATATTTTAATATTAAAAATAATTTAAGTTTATTTCATTTTTTTCTTATCATACGAAAGATTTCTGATTTTTTTAATTTAGCATTTATAAAATAATCTTTAACTATGTACAATACTGATTTAATATGTTCTTATTTTGGAAAAATTTTTATTAAAAGATAAATTTATTTTTATCAAGTTTTTTTATAAAGAGACTGGGAGAGAGAGCGAAAGCTAGAGACATAGAGAGAGAGAGAGAGAAAAGAGAGAGAAAAGAAAGTGAGAGAAAAGAGAAGAAAGAGAAGTAGAGAGATAAAGAGGAGAGTGAGAGAACGAGAGAGAGAGAAGAAAGAGAGAGAGAGAGAAGAAAGAGAGAAAAGAAGAGAGAGAAAGAGAGAAAAGATAAGAAAGATAAGGAGAGACAGAGAGAAAGAGGAGAGTGAGAGAAAGGAGAGAAATAAAGAGGAGAGTGAGAGAACTTCATAATATTGGTATAACTGACGCATTTTCTAGTTACGCAGTTTTCAAATTTTAATTGTTCAATTCAAAATTAAAAATAATTATTTTGAAAAGAAGCAAATTATCAAAAAAAAATTCATTAATGACTTTTTTTTATTAAATTTGAAAATAGTCTATGATTATACATATACCAAATTTTACAGCACTTTTTTATTTTAGTTTTTCCCCTGTTTTAATTCGCTAATTTTAACTTTATTTATTACCAGGGTTTGTAATGCTTAAATTATTAATTGATTCTAATTTTGTTAATTTGTTTAAAAAAAGAATTAAAAAAGCTTTATTAGAAAATGACAAATTCAATGCTCATCAATAAAACCAAAAAAAAAACTATTTAAAAATTCTTATTTTTTATTAATTAAAAATTATTATAATTATCACCAGTCAGAATTTGGTACATCATAATAACAAAAGCATATGATTTTTTACATTAAATATCTAATTAAAAAATATCTCATTCAATAGAAGTTTTTATCTAATATTTTATATTGATTTAAAAATTCCATATCAAGAAAAACCACGTTTTTTGTGCCTAACCTGGAGCTTAACATGAATTTTTTCATATTTTTATCTAGGCCTAAAGAAAGAATTAAATTTTTAGTTAATATTTAATTTAATTACTTTCATTTAGATTTTGATTTATATCAAATTGAAGAAAATTTTCTTGCCGTCTATCAGGTTTTTCGGCTTTTCACTTCGCCTTTATCTGTAGAATTTACTATGCCGTATAAAATAACATTATTTAACCATCAATATTATTAAACAATTCCTTTATTCATTATTTAATTGTGGATATTATTATTTTTTGCTCATATATTTTGTTATTAATTTTAATTTCTAAAATTTATTTTTTGCAAATTATGCTTCAAAATCCTAAAAGTATTACAATTATATCTTTTCTAAATTAATTGGGTCATATCTTTTTTACGCATAAAGTCAACAATTAATTATTTTATTTTTTACTCTCATGGTGAAAAAACGTGTGTTGTTTTTGTAGCTGAACATGACTTCAATTAAATTTTTTTTAATTTTTATTAATAATTGTGACTGACATTTTTACTATTCAATTTTTTTATACTTATTCTTTTTAACTATGTAGATTTTTGGGATATGTTTTTTATGGTGTAAAAACGACATTTCGATGTAGATGTAGGTGAATTCAATTATTTTTTTATTTCATTTATTAATAATTGAAAATGATTTATTACTTTTTAAAATTATGTTTAATTTTAGTTTGGTCTTTTGTCTTACAAAAGTATTTTCAAATAATTTAAATTATTAATAAAAAAAATTTTATAGGTGATATTTTAATTTAATAAATTTTTTAAATTAGAATGATTATAAAAATATATTTTTAATAATTTTATCTGTTTTTTTAATAACATATTTGTTTAAAGTTTGAAATTATTAAGGTTTTTATGGCGCTTTTATCAAACTATATGAAAACAAATAATAAATAGCTTTTGCATAAAATTATATATTTATTTTAAAATCAACAGGCAGCAGAAATACAAGAATTAGATGTAAAAACATAATAATAATTTATTAAAAAATTTAATATATTAAATTGATAAAATTTTTAAATATAAATTATTTTGTTCAATCATTTATTATAAAAGTTATTAGTTTTTTAATTTAAATCGTTTGATCAGAGAAACAAAAATTTATATGATAGCTAAACTGTTTTCATGCTATTATTTAAATAATTTTATTTTGACTTTTTGTTAATCGAATCTTGTTTTTTAAAAATATTTATTTGAGATTTTTATCGACATAAATAATTCTAAATTATTATTTACTAATTGATTCTGTGCTATTATGTTTAAATATTTTATTAAAAAAATTTTAAAACCTTTATAGTTTAATATTAATTTTTTCTATCTGTACAATTATTTTTAAATAACATCTACTTTTTTCTTTCTTCTTTTATTAAATGTTTGTTTGCTAATAAATTCGTAAATTTTTTATAATTTTAAAGTATAAACTGAAATTATTTTTATTATTTCTTACTTTTATTTTTTTTTTGTAAAAACAAAAAAAAGTGAGTATATATTGTATGAAGAATTAATTTCTTAGATAACTCACAAAATAAAAATAATAAAAAAGAAAAACATAATGAATAAAAAAAAGAACAAAAAATAAAAACATACATGCAAATTAGAGACCAACGGGATCGGGATCCCGCGGGATTTCTTCATGATCCCGCGGGATTAAATTCGGGATCCCGACCTTTTTCGAAAAAGCCCCATTTTTTAAATAAGTCTTGAATTTTAAATTAAAAAATATTGTCGTTTGTTAATTTTTCTTAAAAAATCCCTTAAAAATCCCAAAAAAATGTTCAAAATTTGAAGCAAAAGTTGGCCATTTTGTGACTTTTATTTTTTTTCAAAAAAAAAGAATTATCAAAAATTAATTTTTTAATTCCTAAACAATATTTTAATCTTATTATGTAGTTTCATGGCACAAATATTTAAGAATTTTATCCAAAATCAGAATAAAAATTGCTGTCTATGTATTTTTCTTTCGATGCCTATCGGCACCGCCAGACACAAAAGCCCATTATTCTTTATAAATTAGTTCAAAATCATAAAATATGCACATTTTTTGTATAAATATTGTTAACAAATAAAAAAAAATCTTAAAAATCGGATTTTTTGATTCCGATGCAGTTTTACGAATTGCTAAAATGTTCGGGATTGATCGGGATTCAGTCGGGATCCCGACTCGGGATCCCTCCGATCCCAGTTGTCCGGTCTCTAATGCAAATGACTCTTTTTAAAGATAGTTAGTTTTTCAAATTTTAAATTCTTATTTATTTTTGCTCTCAGCTTAATAATAATATTTTGACAATTTAATTTTTAAAAAATATGGAAATGAATTTTTCTATTTAACACATTTCAGTATTTTACATTTTCTATAAAATTTATTTTCTTTTAATTTAAATACATATCTCCCAATTACAAAATTACAAAATAAAAAAATTGCTAATCAATAAAAGTTTAAAATTCATAAATTTTAAATGAGTAAATTTGATTTTAAATAATTAAAAGTAATCTTTATTTCTTGCAATACAAATAAAAATTTTATTTTTTTTATTTTTATTATAAAAATAATAAATTTTTATGATTATATTTTTGATTACATTAATTATTTCAAAAACAGTTTTAATATGTCCACGTGTCCTCGAATATAATAGAGTTTGCTCAGTATTAAGAATAACTCTAAAAAATAATATTTTATTAATTAATTTTTATAAAATAATAATAATAATGATGAAGAATTAATTTTGTAAATAAATTGCATATAAATTTTAAGTCAAGAATGCCGACATGCAAATGCAGTCAAACCTCATGGATCATGGAATAAAAAAGAATTAAAAATTCAATTGATAAATATAACCAAAAATTAATAAACCATAGCACTTAATTAAATAAACAACAAATAATTCATTCCCAATTATTTTCATGAGATTAAAAATATGAAATTTAAATTTCAGAAATAATCGTTAAAACTATTAATGAACAATCTCTTCAAACACAAATATTATGATGACCAACGAAAATAAAAGCAGTGTAAATAAATAATAATACATAGTGCATATATGTAGGTTAATAATAACATTGAATTTTATATATTTTTGTTCAGTTCTAAAGGAAAATTTATGAAATAAAAAGCATCAAAAAGCGAAGAATAATAAATACTTTATATAGAAATTTCAAAATTATCTTTTATTTAAATTAATAAAAGATGTTTGGTTAAATGACAGTTATTGGTTTTTTATATTATTCTTCCTTTATTCTTCTATATATTTTTTAATACAAGAATTATTTTTAATAAACTTAAATCATAAATCAATTAATTTTAATGTAATTTTTTCGTAAAGTTGTTTATTTTTTTATTTTTAGCAATGGCACTTATGATATATAAAAAATTTAAAAAATATTTAAATTTAATAAATAATAATAGAATAAAATCATAAAAAATACCAAAGATAATGATCAATAATTAAAACCATTTATTAAACAACTATTTCTATTATAAAAACAAATTAAACATATTCTTTTTTAATAAAAAAAAAATTATTCTATATTATTTTAATTATTTTATTTTATTTCTTTAATTTTTGTTTTTATGACTATTCAATTTATTCATAGAAAATTATTATTTATGCCCACCTAATTTCATCTGATATGTAACCTTAAAAGGCTTAATAGATTTATAAAAAAAATTATAAAAACAATGACTGGAAAACAAATTAAAATTTATTCTTTATCAAAATGAGGAATATTAGTTAATTATTTTATAATGAAAATGATATTAAATAATACATAATATTTAATAAGATTAAAAACAATTCGCTGATTACAATTTATGAGCTAAAATGAAAAAATTTAGAGAATTAATTTGACCAATCTATTCACATTAACATTTTGTATGTTTAACATAATATAATTAGTGTCAATTATTAAATTAATTGGATAATTGTTATGTGGTAAAATTTGCTGAGAAAGTCCTTCAAAAAGGAACAGAAAATTATTTAAACTTTTAATTTGAAAAACGAAATTTTAAAATTAGAAAAATCATAAATTAACTTAAAAGTCAAAATTAATAATTTAAAAAAAATTCATACTTTATATGTTGAAATTCTTTTGAGAAATGAGTATTTATCATAAATAATATAAATTTCAAATAAAAAATCATTAAAATTATTTAAAATCTATTGTTTCAATTTCTTTTCTATTGTTTTTTTTTGTAATATTTAATTTTACGCCAGAAAGTGCAGAATTCTATAATTTTTTAAAGTTATATAATCCAACTTTATATCTGTCCTCAGTTACCTTATAATCATAATTTCTTATCACTTTGTTAAATCTTTAAAGACGTTATTTTTGGAAAGTTATTTTTAATATAGCAATTTATTTTTTCATTTGTTAGGTAATATAATTTTAATTTAAAATAAAATTATATTTATTTCGATGTGCATTATTTTTAATAGAATTTAGATTATTTGAATCTCTTGCCATAGTTCTTGCTCTTGCCATATTTTGTCAATTCACATTTTTTTTTAATAAAATTTGGTTTTATCTTTGCTCTTTTTTTCATATAAAAAATAAGTCGTTAAAAATAATACAAGATATTATGATAATTTATTAAATCCTTTTCCCTTTAATAAATATTCGTTTAATAAAATTGTAACAATATTTCACTTTATTTTGATTATTTATGAAAATTTATTTATAAGATATATACAACTTAATATACTTTATTTTTCATGATCTTGAAAAATTAGCAGATCAATATAATTTTAGAACAAGGCTTAATTAAGGCATGTAAATTATTATTTTTTCTTTTAAATAAATTTTCACTTAAATATATAAACTTGATGACATCACTCTTTTTAATTTAATGTTACAATATATAATTTTAAATGCCAATTGTCGTGGGTGTTGGTTGCTTCGAGTAATAAACTTATTTATTCTTTTACGTTCTAAAGTTTTTTGTTTTGTAAATTTGATATTATTTTTAATAATTTTAAGGCAATTTTTGATTTTTTTTTTTTAATTTTAAAGATTTTATAAATCATTTATTAATTTTTTAATTCAACTTTCTCTTTTTACATTTATTTTCATTCAGTAATATTTAAATTCCAAGGTTTGTTAGTTGTTAATGATAATTAACACTATAAAGGCTTTCTTTTTGATTTTTTAAAAATATCTTTATGAAATAAATTTTCGTAATGTATTATGCTGGAAAAATTAAGTTCATATGAAATTAAAAATTATTTTTTATGCCCAAAAACCATTATTATTTATTTTTATTTTTTGTTAATCTACATTTATCGTCAATTTAAATGAATAATAATTGTTGCATTTTTAATAGTTTTTATTTTAGTAATATGTTTTAATGCCTTAAAATTAAAATATTCCTAAATAAATATTATATTAATTAAAAATGTTTCTTTATCATTTTATTTTATTTTTAATTCTTATAATTAAAAATAAATACTAATTTTCAAAAAAAAATAAATAATATATTTTTGTATTTAATATTCTCGTCGATTTATCCCGAAAGTACAACAAGTTGTCATTTATAGTTTTCTTCTTTTGAAAAAATTTTCAATTGATTTTAATATTTAGTGTGCTCTTAATTATTTATTATATACAAGTATATGTACAAAAGTATCAAATAATAAAATTAATAAAATTTAATTATTTTTTAATTTTTCTTCTCACTGGTTATTTAACGCCTTTTAAAAATTATTTAAATTACGTAACTATTTTAAGAATAATATTATTAGAAGGAAGTTCCAATATTTATGAGATTTTCTATGATTTCTTTTTAAATAAATGACAATTGTAATGTATGGTAAAGTTTTTTATTTGTATATTATCAGAAACTAGTTATAAATATATTTTATAAATCTGTTATATTCCAAGTATTATATAATAAAAAAAATTTTAATAAAAAATAATTAAAATAAAAACATAAAAATACAAATATAAAAATTTAATTAACAGAATTATGTTAAAAAATAATATTTAATTATAAAATACGACTAATTATTTATTAAATCAAAGAATAAAATAAAATTTATTTGATTTAATTTTCTTAGACTTTTATTACTTTGAAAGCAAATTTTGAATATGAATAAATATTTTTATTATAAAAAAGCAATATATTGAATAGATAGAAAAATATAAGACCATGATATTATAAAAAGTGTAGATTCGAATATGAAATTATTTAATTCAAGTCAATTATTAAACCAAATACCATATTGCTATTATAAAAACAAATAATTGATGCATCTTCTTTCTATAAAAAAATTATTTATATTATAATTTAACTGTATTATCTCTTTAATTTTATTTTTTAGCTATTTAATTTGTTTATAGAAATTATTATTAATTTTGCGCACTTAATTGATCTGATATGTAACATTTAAAGGCATAATGGATTTATCATATTTAAACTAATTGTAATTGTGTCAAAACAAATAAATGTGAAATGTAAATAAATTGGGAAAATTATTTCTTTGTCATCGCCGAATAAATACATTGAAGAATAAAGTTCCCAGCATCAGAATAAACAGCAATTAACCAACAAAATAAAAAATCTAAAGATAGAAAATTTATATTGAAAATTTATTACATTGCATATGTTTTATAACAATTACAGTATAAAAGATTAATTGAAAAAATGAAATAAAATAAATGTATAATAAAAAAATAATATTTTTAAATTGCAAATTATAAGTCTATACTTATATTTTAATATAATATTAAATTCATGGAAAAAATATTCCAAAAAATTTTTTAAATAAGTTTTTTTTATTAAACTGTAGATTAAAGTATTAATGAATGCCCTATTTTGAAAAATTAATCATATTTCCAGTGCATTGAACTTGAGTAATACCCATTAATCAATAAGCAGGAAACGGATTTATATATGCCAAAAAACCACGAAAAGTAATAAAAAAGAAGTCTAATAAAATAAAATTGAAAATAAGTAATAACAACAATAATAATTATAAAATCAAAGTATCGTTAATTAATTACTAAATCGCATTTTACTAGCTTGACCGGTACACACAAATAAACGAAATGATGAACTTGAAAAGTATACATTCTAGTCAATAATTTCTAAAAATTTAATCTCAAAATTTTTCATATAAAAACAAAAATTATATAAAAATAAACAAAATAAAATTAAATTACATAAGTATTACGAAAGCGAGAAAATATTATTAAAAATTAAAATCTTTAAAGTTTTAATTAAAAAAATAAATAATTTATATATTTTTGCGCGATTGAAAGTCACTAGTTAAATCCAATTTACGAACGATAGAAAATTTAGAAAAAATAGTAAGTTTTAATGCAAATAAAATAATTTAATAATGAACTCGAAAGCAAAACCCAAAAAAAATAATTAAAAGAAAATTTTTTATTTTTATTCAACAAATGATTAAATTATTACATATTTATCTTGGTTTTATTAATTAAACAATAGAATCCAATGATACTGTAAAAATATTAAAATAATTTTTACAGCCTAATTAATCTTTTACTAAAAGATAGAAAAACAAAATAATAAAAAATGAGATTAAAATGACCAGGATTTAATAACAAAAGATAAAAAATTTAAAACCTTTTTAAGAAATTAATTGTAATCATTTTTAAAATTTCATATAAAAAAGTCAAAAATAAGTGGTGCTTACCCCCTCATTTCATCAGAATTTATGGAGCAGCAGTACCATGAAAGAAGCAAGTTAAATCAGAAATGTTTATACAGGAAATTTATTCGAATAATTTTTTAACCTAAAAAATTAGATTTAATTAAAAACTAAAAAATAATAGTTAATCATAATAAATATTTTTAAATCATTGGTTAATTTCTGAACATTAAAAATTAATTTAATATTTTTGCAATCGCTAAAAAAAGAAATGTTATTTTTTAAAATCAATATTAACTTACAAAAAAAGTTAAATGAAAATTAAATATAAAATGCATTCACTCTTTTATTTAGATTATAATTTTTTCTATCCATGCTATTGAAAAGTATTTCGTTTAATTTAATTTTGGTAATAATTTAGAAAATTTATTAAAATAAAATTAGGAATAAAATTGTATAAAGAATGTAAAAAATTTAGTAAAATAAGTTATTTTGTTTTTTTAATAAATAAATGAAATTAAGTAACCATAAAATGAAAAATTTTTTCATTAATCCTTGTAACTTTATAATAGTACTTAATTTAAGAAAAAGATTCAGGAGGATAATAAAAAATAAACAACAATTAATTCTAACTTTAAAAAGCATATTATACATTATGTTTTGGAATTTTGGAATTAATGTTTGTTTTTTAATTTTTTAGCCTGTTTATTAATAATGTTAAATTTATGTTATTATTTGTGGTTTAATTTTAATTACTTGCAAATAAATTAATAATTGATTCTTCTTTTTATTTTTATATATACAAAAAAAAACGGGTTTAATTCCAGATGAACAACATCCTTCAATTCACTTTTTTTTAAATTCGTTTGATATTTCAAGTTTTAGTTATCTAATTCTAATATGAAATGAATTATTTTAAAGAAATTAAAATTAATGATAAATAATAAATTTTATTAATTTTACTCCCCTATACTAATTTTTTTTATATAACTAAGGTTTAAATTCTAGTATAAGTATGATTTAATTCCAAACATTAAAAATAATGCTATATTTAAAAGTAAAATTTTTTTAATAATTTTAATTTGCAATTTTTTCGTCATTCAATTTATTTACAATAAAAATTTTTGATTTAATTAATTATGAATTTTAATTGTAATTTTAATATTATTCTGACTAAATAATCACCGCTGTTTTATTGCTTAAATATATTTCTTGTTTATTGTGATTTGACTTTACTAAATCAATAAAAATAAAATAATTAATATAGAAGAATATTTTTTTCTCGTTAAATAAGAATATAATTTGTATTTCAAAAAACTATTTATGATATTTGACATTATTTTTTTAATTTATATCTTTTTGTTTAATTTTTACCTTGCTCTCTCTATCCAGTGATATCAAATTTATACCGACTTTTTGACTAACACTTCGCGAGAAAATTGTTTTTTTTTTTTTTTTTGTAAATTACTTAACAATAATTTTTTCAATAAAAATATATGATAATTAGTAAATGAAAAAAAAATTGACAAAATGCTTTTTCAAAAGATCGGATTAATAATTGGTTTTTTCTTTAGCCAGAAATAATAATAAATTTTTTATTTGATATTTTATTTTTCTTTTAAAAAACCTTATTTCTGCAATCATGCATAAATATTGGCTTAACCGCGGGAAATTTATTGGCCAATTTAGCGCTTTTATCTTAAATATTAAAAAAATAATTTAATAAATTGTCAATTCAGCAGTAGGATTATCCAAATCTATTTTTTACTTAACATAACTTATTATAATATTAAATAATAATGCTAATAATTTAAAATGATGATTGATCAGCACTAGGATTATAATCAAACATTCCGTCCCCATTTATTTATGTCAAGAGTAATCGGCTTTATGCCACGCCAAAGAATTTCTTCTGAGTAAATTTGCATTACCTAAAAACGGCCACCTATGTTCATTTGCTAAATCCGCCAAATGGCTTTCCAATCATGCGTATTTCCTGAATTAGCCAGGCGTTTCCTAAATTCGGCATCAAAAAAATATTAAAATTAAAAGATGAATAAAATTATATACTATTTTATTTGAGCAAATATGTTACAGCCGAGATTTGTCTAGTAATTATAAAAGAGTTTTATTTAATTAATTTGCTTAATAATATTTTAAAACCTTCTAAGAATTTTTTCGAAAGTTTCCTCGATTAATTTTAGTAAATTAAATAAAGAAATAAAATTTCAAATTAAAAACATGCACACAAAACTTAGTCAAATTTGCTATAAATTTTGTTAATTTTTGAAAAAAAAAACCGATTTATAATATATTTACATCTAATAAATTTAATTAAAATTGACATTATTTTGAACCATAATTTAACGGCATGGAAATAAAAATATGATATTAAAATAAATTGACTAAAGAAGCAATAATAAATAAATAATGAAAAATGTGATATTAAAAAATTTATTTTATTTTTCTTTTTTATTATTGGATTTATTCATTTTCAATTACTGAGATTTTATTTATGGGTTAATTTTTTAGCTTAGAGTCAATACTTTCTTCTTACCTTTTATTTATTCTCCTGGCGAAAAAAGCTGTCTTTGTTTCGTTAGGAGGTTTCCTTCAATTACAGTAAATTTAGTATTTCTTTTATTAATAATTATTAGGGATTATTTTTTGTAAGAAAAATCCGAAAATATGTAAAAATATGTAAATAAAAGAATCCCAACTTTTGTTCGCAACACAAAAAAGAAAATGTTTTTACTACTGTTTAGAGCATGGAAAAGCAAGGAAAAAATATGTTTTTACATAAAAAACAATCCCTAATAATTATGAATAAGTTTTTTCTTTTTTAAATAAGTTTCTTTAAACAATTTGAAAGAATCAAAATATTTTTTAATAAAATATTCTTTTTTTATTATATTTTTAATTTAGTTAATTGGATTTTCTTTTATTAAGTTATTTTTTTATGGAAAGTTCATCTCAATAAAAATGGTCCTTCTTGAGTTATTTAAATATTAGAAATTGTATTAGTTTAAATATTGTTAAAGAATTACATTTTTTTATTAATATTTAATTTTACTTATTATTATCTTTTTGGTTTTTAATTTTGCCAAGTTAATTTAATTTATATGCGGACAAAAAAGCCCAACTTATTTAAATAAATAAAATGATGATACATTGAATTTAAATTTTATTTACCTATTGTATTAATATTTATTATCAATTTTCTTTAAATAATTATGTACATTTAATGAACTAATAAATAAATATAGCATATACTTTATAATAAATTATTATTTTTTCATTGTTTATTATTTATTTTATTTTATTAGTGAATAATTTTTTCTTTAATTTGGAAAATTTAATTCATTCATAATCATTATGTTATAATGAAATTTAAATAATGCAAAAAATATATAATGATGACTTATGGAAATTGTATAAATTTTAGAAAGTAATTTTTATCATTAATTTTTTCTTTTTGAATTAATTTTGAACTTTGTTTTTTCTTTATCTCATTAGTTTAATATTAAAATTGTTATGACGAAATCAATAAAAATAATAACTTCACAATTATAAAAAATAAATAAATTTTGAATTAATTAACACATCATAAAGTCTGCTATTATGAAGTTGCAAATCAATTCTGCAACTTCAATTTACAATTTTTAAAATACAAAAAATAATTATTATTTTAAAAATCTTAAGAAAGTTTCAATTACCGATGCATAATTAATTAATACTCCAAATTTTTATTAACATTTCTACAGAAATTGCTATAATCCAATATGGATAAAATAAACTAAAATAATATTAATAAATAATTTATGGGAAGAAGAAAATGCTTGGCTTGTACAACCTCAAATCATAGAATAATAAAATTTATTAATAAGTTAAAAAATGAAGGCTGTAATAAAAATGGTTTAAGAAATAAAATGGAAAATATATAAGCAAAAAATCTATTAGTCAATAAATGTAAAAATTTAGGTTTTTAGTTACTATATTTCCACGCCTTACGGACATTTGCGCACGTACATTTTTAATATTATAAAAAAAGAGAAAATTTGGCAACCTGAAAAACAAAACATTTCATGTATTTTGGCTAAGTTTAATGGCTTAATCTATTGGTATTTTATAAACTGTTTTTACAAAGGAAGGTTCTAGGGTGTCCGTGGGATTTTCGAATGAAATTTGGTGGGTGGATAGAGTACCCATAGGTTCTTAAGAAAGTGTTTTTATTTTCTGCTAAATGAGCACGAGTCCAGAGTTTGACGTGCCAAAGTTTTTTAATGAATAAGCAAATTGAATAATTATTTGTGCCTCTTTGTAGTGTCCAGTGTATCGTAGTGCGCTCGTCAGCGTTTTTTAAGCCCCAGGTTCGGATCCCGCACTCGTGCTCATTTTAGCAGAAAATAAAAACACTTTCCTTAAGAACCTATGGCTGCTCTACCCACCCACCAAATTTCATTCAGAAATCCCTCGGACACCCTAGGACCTTCCTTTGTTAGCCATTTTATGATGAGAACCATTGTAATTATTAATAAATAAATCAATAAATTAATCACAAAAAATAAATAAATCTATTTACTGTTAATTTTTATATTCGATACTTTTATTGATTTTTCGTTAATTTAAATAATATTAAATATTTATTTTTTAATCTTTTTTCAATTGATTCTCATTTTTGGTTTGCTTTAATTAATGTGAAATCATAATTTTAGAAAAAAGAAGTACTGGATGAAAATAAACGACCTATGCCAAAATAAATAAGTAAAAATTCACAAAGAAACTTATCAAAATAAATTTATAAATACATAAAAACACTTATTGTTTTAATTGTTAAAAATAAAATTGAAATTTCATATCTTTAAAATAATATAATTTCAATATATTAAATAATAAAAAATTTTGAAAAATTAAATAGAAATTATATGTTTAATTTATTTAATAATGTGTTAAGATATGTATCTTTTAGAGATTTTAAGGAAGATATAGTAAATAATTTAATATTCATCAATTAGTACAACATCACTTATTAATTAGCATCAACCATAGCATCAACCAACATAATTCAAATAATAAAACTATTAAAAAAAGATACAAATATTAAACTTAGTTTAATAAATTTAAAAAAATTGCATTGGTTAGAATTGGTCATTTTTATTGAATCAACCGAAAATATTACAATAAATTTATTTTTTTTTATAAAAAAAATAATGCACGCGAATGCTAATGAAAAAATATGTAAAAAAATTTATTCTTAAAATATCATACATTTTAATTTGGCAAAGAAAAATTAATATAGAAATATTTTTATTTAAATGATAAATTAAACTGATGTTGTTTTAAATAAAACTCATATAAATAAAACGGAGATAAAATAATAAATAGTAGAATGTGTAAATATTTAATGTTTAAAATAAATCAACAAAAATGGGATGATCCACTGTCAGTTTAAAATAGTTTATTTGAATTGGCAGATGCCAATCACTTTTCACAACCGACTCTGGGAATGCGATGGCTGACAGTGCGGGTTACGATATTCCGCAGCGTTTTATTATATTAATTTTTGAAAAAACCAAATATGTTTTAACAATGAAAGTATAAAATAAGAATTATAAAAAATTAAACACGAGTGTTTCTTAAGATTTTAAAGCCTAAAAATAAATATTTGTTTTAACAAAAAAATAAATAAAAATTAACTATGCAAAATTTTATAATTATGCAAACAAAATTCTTTAAATCGATTATTTAAGATTATAATTTCCTTTATTTATTTTTTCTTTCGATAGTATGGACAAATAAAGTGTAAAATTATATTCAGGCATCAGCGATCAGCTAAATTATCTTAATGTAAAATGATTTTGCTCCTTCATGAAAAATAAAGTTATTTGCTAATTTATTTTCTTCATCATAATATATGATTTAAAAAAAAATGTTAAGAGAATAATTAGCGGAATAAAATTAAACCAAAAAAAAATGTACAATTTTAAAATTCTAGACAATACTTTAGAAATATTAATCATACAATAGCTGGATAATTCACATATAAATCACAATATCCAGCAGTGTTCTTTTCATTAATGTGAGCATTTAATGTTCTTAAAAAATCATTAAATATTAAATATTTAAATATAAAATATAAATTTCAATTTATATCAGAAAATACAAAAAAAAAAACAAGGTCTAATTATTTAAAAAACTTATGAAAGATTTGCACGAATTTAGGAAAATAAACAATTCTTTTTTTTATAAGGATAATTTAATATTAATAATATGTAGAACAAAAATTTAAATCACGGATTTACATATTATAATAAAAATTTGCAAATATAACTCTAATGGATAGTAAAAAGTTAAAATTATTTAGAATAATTAAAAAATTCTATTTTAATTATTTGAACTTAAATATATCAGATTTTCAATAAATATAGAAAATAATGTTTAAAAAATAATAATAATTGATTAAATAAGAAAATTAATAATTGCCTTTATTGAAATAAATAATAGCTATTTTGAATATTAATTGGTACTTATTTCATTCATCATTGTTAAAGTAAATTTAAAGAAATTCAATCACTTTCCAATCATTGTCCAAAATTTTTTAGTATATTGGCCTTTTTTCATTAATATAATAAAATAATAATTAGGGATCATTTTTTTATGTAAATACATGTTTTTTTCCTGGATTCTCCATGCTCTAATTAGTAGGAAAAACACTTTCTTTTTTGTGTTTGCGAACAAAAGTTGGGACTTTTATTTACATATTTTTACATATTTTCGGATTTTTCTACATATTACATATGTACATATTTTTATACATATTTTGGACTTTTTCACATTTTTTTGTACATATTTTGCATTTTTGAGAATTTTTAGGGAATTTTTTTATGAAATACCCCCAAAAATATCCAAAATTTCGCAATTTTTTTCAAAAATTTTGAGAATTTATAGAAATTTTTTGCGAAAAGTAAAATTTTTTTTTTGAAAATGTGCCCCAAAAAATAGTTTTTTTTTTTCAAAAATGGGATATAAATAAATTAATTTTTAAATTATTAAAAGATAATTCTAAGCCTATTTGGGTCATTTTTATGGCAATTTGTGCCTATTTCACCCTTTAGAATGAATTTTTTTTCTCCAAAAAACAGCATTTAAATAATTTTATTTACATATTTTAGTACATATTTCTGGATTTTTGTACATATTACATACATATTTCAGTGTTTTTTATACATATTTTATTTACATATTTCGCGATTTTTCTTACATAAATAAATGATCCCTAATAATAATATATTGATGGTCTTTAGAATATTTATTGTCATGTAACATTTGCAATTTTGTTATAGTTTTTGAAAGAATTATAATTAATTAAAGAACATGTTTCTTTTATTCAAAAACATAAAAAACAATTAATAAATTAATTGAAAAATCATATATAAGTTTTCATAAATAAGAATTACCCAGAAATATGCAAATGAATTCTTTCTATTTAACCCATTTCAATAGTTTAAATTTTCTATAAAAATTTATTTTCTTTTAAGTTTAAATACATATCACCCAATCACAAAATTAAAAATAAAAAAATTTGCTAATCAATAAAAGTTTTAAAACTCAAAAATACAAATGAGTAAAATTCGATTTTAAATTTAAAATATTCTTTATTTCTTTCTATACAAATAATCAATTTTTATAATGTTTTATTTTATTACCAAAATAACAAATATATAAAATTTTTATTTTAATTAAATCTAAATCCCTTATTGTGGCTTGTTTAATCCTTTATCTTAAATTATTAAATAAATTTTTAAGTGAATTAATTATTTTTAATTGGTAAAGTAATTTATTCAAACTTCTTAATACTTTTGTAAAATTTAAGAAACTTCAATCACTTAATTCAATTTATTAATTTATTCATTTATTGTTATAATTTGTTATTTGCTTCAACCAAATTGTATATTAGAAAACAAGTAATTTATTAAATTAATAAATCCAACCAAATAAACAAAAAATTTAAATATTTATAAATACACAATGCGAAAAACTGCCACCCATGCGCGTTCTTAAAAATGCCACCCCCTCCCTCATTTGAAAAATCTTGAAAAATTTGAATAATAGAAATTTTTTTAACCCGCAAACCATTTTGGCAGTTTTTAAGAAACGCGTCAGTACCTTTTGGTCTAAAATGCTTGAAAGTTTTAAATTATTTTTATCATTTATCTGATTAATTATAGTTTTGTGAAAAAAAACATTAAATTAAATTCGATTAACAATTAATTTCGTTATAGATTAAACAAATTTAAATTATAGAGTTGAAAATTATTTGTCATTAACTATTAATAAAAAATTTAAAAAAATCATTAATTTAAAATGATATTTTCGCTTGATTTAATCAAATTTCAAATAAAATACTTATATTTTATACTCGAAATTTTGAAAAATATTGAAAGTTCTAGTTATTGAAAAATCAATTTTATTTCTATCTTTAAAAAAAATAATGGTCGTTATTTAATCAAATTTTCATTAATTGAATTAAATTGAACAATTTGTATTTTTGCTCAATTTGCTCATGCTTCTACTCAATTAACTTCTTTGTATTTCTTGCTTTCACTTAAACGTATTCTTTTTTAAATCTTGGGCAGGACAATCTTTTTTATTCAAGCCTTAATTGCAGTCATTTGGTTTCATCATTTTTTCTTATCAATTGAGAAGTTAAAATGTATGTTTTAAAATTGAAATATCATGATAGCATATTAATTTCAATTTTTTCAGCGCTTGTACTTAAGAAAATAATCAATTTTAATATCTTATGATGAAAAATATAGGTAAATATTATTCTCTTGAAATTTAATAATTGTTAAAATGTTTTTAAAAATTTATCATTTCTATATTTTCAATTCATTTTTCATTTTATAAATGTATTTCAAAATTTTACATTTTATTGGTCTTCAATATCCACCAATTTTTTTATAATATATGCGACACAAATATTAGGTTCACTTTCAAAAAAATTCATAATATCGGAAAAAAGCCGCCCCAAAAATCTTTTCTTAAATTTTATAAAACGATATAAACAAATGGCATAACATTTTATTTTATCCCATTTTATTTTATCTTTTATATAGAAACGAATTATTTAAAAATATTGATTTATCCTTGAAATATAAAAATTTAATATACTCAAAAAATTAAATTTGAAAACTATTAGGTTAAAATATTATTTAATTTAAATTATTTTTAAGGCTTAGTTATGTTTCTTTATTTATGTTCCATAAACAAATAATTATTTAAATTTATTAATATTTTTTAAGTCATTGTAAAAAATAAATATATTCCATTTTTAACTTTTGAAGTCCCTTTTTAGGTATTTTGCTTTTTGGAAAATAATTGATAAAAAAAAAGCTATAAATAATGGAACTTGTAATCATGAAGCGACACACGCTGGAATGATCAAGATAGTGAAAATAAAATAGAAACAAAATTAATATTTATTTAATTTCTTAAGATTAATTTAACTAGTATTTTAATACAGTCATGGTTAAAACATTTTAAATACATTTACATTTTGGTGTATTTTTCGATGTGTTCTATTCAATAAATTATGCATCTCTTCGTCTTGTTCTGAAAATAAAATCACAAGCACATTTTAATACGAATTTTATCGATACCAACATTAAACTAAATAAATTTTAAAAAAATAAATAAAAATAATTAATTATTACAAACCAATTGAAATAAAATTAAAGAAATAAAAAAAGAAATTTAAAATGAAATACAGTAATGAAACAACTGGTGAAAACATTTTATCATTTTTAATTTTCTGACGAAATAGGAAAGTAAATACATAATTAAAGAATGCTATTGAAAAATAATCACAAATAAAATTGGCAAATGAAAAAAATTTTACAGTGAAAAAGCATTAATTCGAAATAGTTATAATAAAATATTTATTGTTTTTTAAAATTATTAATTACAAATTGTATTAATAAATAAATGTCTTCTATTAAAATAATTAGGTAAAAATACTTTGCAAAATAATTATTAAATTAATTATGCAAATTAATATTACGAGATCGAATGAATTTTTTCAAAATAATCAAATTATTAAAAAAGCTTAACAAAAACTAATTAAATATTAAAGGATTTATTGAAATTGTCGAAAATATAATCCCAACACATGAAGATTTTTTATGATTTAAAAATAATTTTATAAAGTAATACTCAATATTATATATTTATAAAATGGAAAAATAAATTTATTCAAATTTTTATTTTAAATTTAATTAAATTTTATTATATAAATTAATTAAAAAAAAACATTTCAGAATTAAATGACTTTTCGCAGAATCAAGCATGAGAATCTTTTAATAATTTAAAATTAAATAAAAAATTTGGATGATTTTTTCATTTTATAATTTATTTTTTATTTTATTTATTTTTTAAAGATATTCTTAATTACATATAAACTAATCATAATTCATTATATTTATATATTTTATTTTTTGTTGTAAAGATTTTATAAAATATCACATGAAAAAATGCTGAATAAAAAGATCATTTCTCTATCAAATACAAAAAGTAGATAAACCAATTACAATTTTATTTGTGGGGTATAAATTATAATTTTACATATTTATCTATTATAAATATTCATAAATTTAAATAAAAGAACTTATAAAATATATTGACTATGTAAACAAATTTACAAAAAAAAAAAAAACAAGATTAAAGCAAAAAATTGTAATTATTATTTGTTTAGCAAGCATCAAAATATTTATTATTTTAATAAAAAATTAAAACTTTTACATTTTGGATTGAATAAAATTAGAAATTAATATGGATAATTATCGCCGTTATGCATTTTACGTAAATTTTATGCTACCAAGAAAATTAAGTATATTTTTTTATTATTTAAAAACTTTTTTTAATCATGAAAGGAATTTTACCAAATTTTTTCTAAAAATCTTTATTTTTTCAATTAAATGTAACATTCTTTTTAATCCATTTTTCGGTTAAAAAGTTGTAGTTTTTTATTTTATATATTTTTTTTATTATTTTTTAAAATCTCAACATAATGTTTATAACATTCAGAACTCACCGGGTAAGAATATTTAAATAAAAAAAAATTAATTTTCTTATGAAATAAATATTTTTGTCTATTTTTTAAATAATAAAAATTTACTTCAATAAAAAAATAATATTTTTGAAAACAAAAATTTAATTTATGATGAACCTATTGAAAAATAATGAAAGATAAACAATAAATAATTTTGTAATAAACCTAAATAAATTTACACAAAAAAGTATAGATGCATAACACAAAATGCGAAAGATGCTATTGCATAATGCAGATAAAGGAAAGAAATAATAAATGATAGTTAATCTTCATGGAATTAAAACAAATTTTATCAAAGATTAATAACGTACATAATTGTCAATTTGATTATAATTTCTAATATCATAAAATAAATATTTATTATTTTATTCCGCAAAAACCCATAATCCATAATTGATGAATCAATAATTAATTTTTCTAATGATAAAAGAAATTTAAGAACCCTAACCCATAATTTAAATGAGGAGTTTTTTGAATTTATCAGTTTGACAGGAACTTTATTCATAAAAGTTAAAATATAATGCGTAATGAAAATAAATAATTCATATATCCAATGAATTGAATTTAAAATGATTCATTGAGAAAATATTTTAAAATTATTTTTCTATAGTTAAATTTGAATATTTTATTTGATAAAAGCTAAAAGATATTTTTACTCAAATTATTGTGTTCGACTCAAAATACAAATATACAATTATTTTCAAGAAACCTTCATCCAATATAATACAAAACTATATTAAAATGTTTTTTATATTTTTATTCATATACAATAATACGAGCAAGAAGAATCAAAAAGATAGTGCGATCTATGCAAAAACGATGGATATTAATATAAATATTTTATTTTCACATTTTTAATGTAGCATTTAATAAAAGTATAATCAATTTCATATAATATTATACGCACAAATTTTAACATAAATTTACAAAAAAAAAAAAAGAGAATTTATTTAGCTGACAACAAAGTAAGGGTCAACGTGAGAGCATATCCATTATAACTATAATAATATAAATGATAAAAACAAAATGATATAAAATGAAGTAACCTATAAATAAAAATCAAATAATAGAAGAGCTTCTAAATTTTAGAATTAGTTTTTAGGAAAAACAAAACACATATTTAAAAATAAATCATGTCAGAAATAAAAATGAAAAAAAGTTTGTTGATTTTAATATGATAATAAAACATAAAAATTTAATCTTTGCATTTTATTTAGTTAAATTCAATGAATGTTTTATAAGGTGAATTTTTTGAAGATTATTATAATCATATAAAGTCTATGTATGAAATATATATAATAAAAATATTTCACAAAAGAAATGATTATATTTAAGTAAATAATCCGCGAGAGTCGATAGAAAATGTGACCTTAAGAAAAAGATTTGTTAAAATTTTTAATAGAAATATTTTTTCAAAAACAAATCTATACTCATATAAAATCAACAATAAACAGGTTAAAAATTTAGATTATCTTTATAAAAAAAATAATTTAAAATGCAAAGCATTAAATTAATAAAAAAATGAAGTCCAATTAAGATTTATGAATAATAATACCCTGGGAAAACTCGTGGTTATTAAAAAATTATAAAGTGAAAAAACCATTTTCCAAATTTTGAGAAAAATCAACAAAAAAAAATCTTTGCAATTATTTATTTAAAAAATGCATACTAAACAAGAATATTAGAAATGATTAAAACTAATTAATTTAATTATTTATTGTTTTAAAAGTTTGAATAAAGAATTATTTAAAAAATAAGTGAAAAAAAGTTTTAATGATAAAAATAACCTTTTTTAGAATAATAATTTTAAATATTAACTTATCAAATAATATTTGCTTTTTGCCATGTTCATGCAAATATATTCACGAAAATTAAAAAAAATTAGACATGAAATTAGATTGGTTTTTTCTTCTCCATAAAAACTGAATATTTTTCAATTTTATTACAAATTCACGAATTAAATACAAAAAATTTAAAATCAATCATTTAGCATATTACTATATTAAAATAATTTATGAAAAAAAGAATAAATAATTATGTAACAAATGCATTGCTTATTAATTAAAAAGGCACTGGCACACATATTTAAATTTAATTTGAAAATATTTATTTTTTTATTTTTTATAAAAATTAATTGTCTAAATATTAATTATAACAAAAATAATATCATCTAAATAAATAAATAAAAATTGTGGAACCTTCTTCTTAATTTTCCCTTGAATATTTTGCTATTGTTTTTGGATCTGGTTAGCTAAAGATTTCATTATTTATTTTAATAAATTTATTTGCATTACGCCAATTCATTTTTTCTTAAAAAACTTATTGCTACAATAATTTTAAAAATCGATACATAAATAAACATTTATTTACCTTTCCAAAATTTATATATTTTAGAAGAATTTGTTATAACTATTTTAAGTATTTCAGTGCTTTATTTTAACAAAATTAAAAAAAAAATTAACTGTAAAACCGATATAGATTTGAAATAGCAGATTTTTATGTAATTTTTTATTAATTTGAAAGTATAAATATGAAAAATAAATGATTTTTTACATTTTTTTATTGTGCGTATTTGGATTGATAAATAAGTACTTAATTGAATCAAAATTTTAAAAAATAAATAATAATTAAGAAAAGACTCAAAAACTTAAATAATTTTTTCATCTTCAGCTGCATTTTGTGAAAGAATACAATGTTTGATAAAGTTTTTTTGCATATAAAGCAGAAGAATTATTATTTTTATACTGACCAAATAGATATAATAAGGAATAATGAATGCTTCATGTCGTTGGATAATAAAAAAATTTATTATTTCTTATATTCTAAGGCATTATTATTTTAATTATTTATAATTTATGGAATTCTAGGGTATAACTATTAAAATTTTTTTTAATTTATATACGAATTAACTTAAAAATTTGTTAATCTATTATAAAATACTCGCTTATTTAATAGATATGTTGCAAAGTGAGATGAGATTAATTAAGAAGAAAAAAAAATGTAAAATAAATGTTTAAAAAATAAGACTATTCATTATTAATGACGTACGCAAAAACAAATTCTTATGATGATACAAATAGAAAAACAACTGTAAATAAATTAAAGTATTTATTATACATAAAATTACATAAATAAAGCTAATAAACATACCTCGCCAGCCACAAAGACCGAACAGAAGGAAAAGAACGAGAGGATTAATAGATATTTTTAAATAAAAATTAAAAATAAAACAAAGAATACAGTATTTAAAATAAAAACATTAGACAAAAAAATGGGTTTTTAATTTTTAATAATAAATCACTGAAAAAAATATTAACTATTAATAATATAGTAAAATGATTAAACAGCAAATTTATTTTAAAAAATAATAGAAAATTATAATTTAAAATAATTTTCCGAATGAAGCGAATACTAGTAAACTACACAGAAAATGTTTTATGGAAATGAAATTTTAAAATCGTTAAACTAAAATATTAGGAAATATAATATAAAAATTACTTAAATAGTTAATGCATAAAAAGCACAATCACATCTGAGAATTGCTAAGGATATTATTTTTTTTAATGAAGTAAAAAAATTTTAACTATAAAAATTTTTTTTAGCAAAGATTCTTATTTTCAAATAAAACATTAAAGTAACCAACAGAAAAGAAGAGGTTAAATATATAATCTAACAAAAAATAAAAAATAAAAATGATTGTGAAAATTTTTTTGGGAATATGAAAATCAAAACAAAATCATAAAAAGATAAAAATTTGTTTTTTTGTCATAAAATGATTAATAAATCAAAAAATAAATAAAATATCCATATTATTAATTTAATAAATTACTGCAATTGTCATTAATCATTTATTTTTTTCAAGCAATTTAAAATTTTGTCTCATTTTATTTCGTTAAAAGTTTTGTTGACCAAATATAATTAAAAATAAAATGAACATCTAAATTTGTTTTTTCTTTCTTGTGAAAGATTAATGGTCAAATTTATAAATAGAATTTTTATATTTTTAATATTTTCGGCATTAATTTTTACTGCAAAATTAGTAATATTCTTTTGCTATACTTTTTTTCCTCCAATTAAAACTTCCTTAATTAGTCACTGATCAATTTTTATTCACGAGTGACTTCTTTTATCATATATTTAAATTAAGATAATTTAATTTTTGATTTATTTTTTATTTTTTTCCGGTGATAAATTCCCGGTTTTAATTTTTTATTTCCAACCCGCATAAATCAATAACTTGTTTTTTCTGTATTATTATATTTTAAAATCTTTCTTTAATCACTAAATAATTATTCTGTTTCATTAAATTTTTCTTGTATTATAATTGTAGTTCAGTGCTGTAATTTTTAAATTATGCCAAATTAATGATGAAATGGTTATTAAGTTTTGAGTATTATAACATTATTTCATTAAATTATTTTATTCTTTATTAATTTTAGTATATTTATTAAAGTATCTGAAATAACTTTGTCTTTGAAACTTCAATTAATTTTTTTAAGAGTAAATTATAAAGATTTTTGGTTCGATTTAATAAATTTTTAAACAGAATTTGTTAAAATTGTGTTCATTATACTTTTACCGTTAGAAAATTATTCATATTTTGTTTGTTGATCTTTATTAATTGGGTTTTAAATTTTTCGCATTGATTTATTCTCAAGATGAAATCTCTCGTTTTTCAATTTCGTTTAGCTTAGAAATATTTTTAAAGAGATTTTCCAACAATTTACAAAAATCAATATAGTTTTAATTATTTATTTTTGATAAGATTGTAATAATTTTTATTTTGGTTTTTAGTATTACTCATCATTTGTTAGCAATAATTATGTTTTTCTGATTTCTTAATTAAAATTACTATTTTTAGTATTCATAATAGAAAACCTATGAAAGGGGAATATGCCTAATGTGCCTATTGTAGGATTTTTGAAAAATTCCTTAACAAAAATGCAAAAAAATGGAAAAACACCCCTAAGAATCGACCAAAAAAATTTCAGAAAATACATCCCTAAGAATTGAAAAATTTCAAAAATTGATGCTCAAAATTTAATAAAATTTTGTCCTCATTAGAAAAAAACTCAAATTTTGGTTCCTAAAAAGCGTTAAGAAATTTTATTTGCTTATTTCTGCGCCTATTCGGGGATTTTTGTGCCTATTTAATGTCTATTTTGCGATTCGTTTCTTCCTTTTTAGGTGCCTAATTCGCGATTTTTTGTGCCTAAAAATCGCAGTCCTAGTGATCGATTATCAATTGTTTTAATTTTATAATTTAATTTTTTTTTTCTATATTCATTTAATATTTTTATTTAAATTTTAAATTTCTAATAAGATTAAATCATCCTCTCCAATTAATTATTTATTTGCTAAAAACAAAAACAATTATTTAGGATAATTTAGAGGGTTGTGAAAATACAATTACAAGAAAATATTTAAATTATTAAAATCAAAATATAAAAATAAAATTATGTTTATAATTAACTCAAAATTAAAAAAGCGTGATTTTAATTAAAAAGTTAAAAGAGAGAGCCATTTAAATAAATTTAAAAACGGAAACTTTAAAAATAATAAAACAATTAAGTGACTTTTATAATATTTGAAAATTCTAAAATTAAAGTATTCAAAAATTGATCTATGAAATAAAGCAAACCTGAATATAATTTCATTTTTAACCTGATGCTCATAAAGAAAAATTTCATATATTCACCTACAATGCAAAGGTAAGTTTATTTTGATAATAAAATAAGATAATATAAAAAAATAAATTCCTTTTTAAAAGTATACTCAATTAAAATTCATGAAGCTTAAAATTTTTGATTAACAAATTTTCAAATTTAAGGAAATTGATAATTCACAATTAATTTTTAATGATATTATAATAAAAATGTTCTAATTAAAAATTGTCCAATTTCTTTTCATTATTCTTTATTAAAATTTTAAGAGCGTAATTTATTACGAATTGTTGAATTCTTTTTTTTAACTTTTGTTTTTAAATTTTTGTTTACCGAGCGCATAAATTAATTGTTAAGTTTTAACTTTACTTAAGGTTATTTCTTTATTTAATTTTAATAATGAATGTAAACTAATGAAAAAATATTAAATTATATTTTAATTTTCTTTATTTAATAAAAAAAATTAAATATGACATTTAAATTAATTTTATTCGAATCGATTTTTTCCAGCTATAATATTTTTAAAATCATATAGATTTTTTTTCATTATTTTTTTGACCTAAAAACTATAGTCGAGGCCCCATAAAAAAAATGGCAAAAATGATATATCAATCAAGGAGACCCCCTTTTCCCTCAATTTTTCAAGTTTTAAACCGGTTCAAAACCAGGTTTTTTGGCATTTCCGCAACTGGAGACCTACTTTTTCGTGCATAGCTCGTCGAGATTAAGCTTCGCTTAGGCTTAGGCTAGGCTTCAGCTTAGGCTTAGGCATTGGTTAGGCTTCAGCTTAGGCTTTGGCCTATATTTTGAATTTTGTTGAAAATTAAATTTTGAATTTTGTTTGAATTCGGGTTCACGATTCGGAATTTCGAATTCCCACCTTGATTTTTAGACTTAGCTTAACAAGATCTATAAAATGATACCAAATTTATCTGAATTTGACCGTTTTAAAAGGTTAGGAGACCCCCTTTTCAGTCAATTTTTCGAGTTTAAAAAGAAAAAAAATGATGTTGGAAACAGAGCTTACGAAAAATGATAAATTAAAAAATATATTTTAATACATGCAACATTTTTTAAAATTTATTTAAACTAACAGAAAAAATATAGATAAATTTCTAGATATGAAATTATTGGTTGCTAAATTATAACAGTGAGATTGATAAATTTTTATTTCCGAATTTTGCTTTAGTTTTAATTGCAACTATATTTTGTTAAATGCAACTAAAATATATTTTGATTATATTGGGGTGTAAAATAAGTCTTTGCATAGCTGTGAATTGATTTGTTTGCATTAAATTTAGCACATAAAATTATTTTCCCTATAATATTTTCAATCTCGTCCTTGGCTCATGCTTTTTTCATCGTGCCGTCTTGCACGCTTTTCAGCGACAAATACTCTTCTCTTTTTTTTTGCATTAATGCTATTTAAAAAAATAATTTTAATTCAATCAAAAACAATTTTTAAAATTTATCTTTTATTTGTTCTTTTATTAATATCAAAAAAATATTTTAATCGAAATTAAAAATTTTTGATTTATCTGTCGTTTATAGGCATTTCAAAGGTTAGCCGACTTTTGCGCCGCGGACATTTGCGCCGCACCATTTGCGCCGCGACATTTGCGCTGCTCAGCAAAAAAGACAATTGCGCCGCGGACATTTGCGCCGTGCAATTTGCGCCGCGACATTTGCGCCGCCTAACAAAAACGACATTTGCGCCTCGGACATTTGCGCCGCTCATTAAAAAATTTATAAGATTTACCCAACAATTTTCCTAAATTAGAATCGATTGATATTCAATCAAAAACCCTGAAATAGGAGCGAAAAATTAAAATCTGTGCTTTTTTCAAAATTAAAATCGATGTAAATAACTTTTTAACAATTTTAATGACAAAATACAAAACATAAATTTCATCTTTTTTGAATAAAAACCAAAAAATAGTTTGTTTTTCTTACAGAAAAGATAGGGGGTTAAATGAAGAATTTGCGTGTTAAAAATGTGTTTCGTCTTTTCTCATTGAATTAAAAGCCGCAGAAAAAATAACTAAAAACCTAAAAATCCCCCCCCCCTACTCATCAATTCCAACTATTTTTTGAGCTGTGGGCGGTCAAGAATCTGTGAGTAGGACTAATTCAAATAGTGTCAGTCTGTTTAGTTGTTATTCTTCTTCATTTTTCATATCTTTGATGAACCTAATCAATGTTAAGATTTTTAATGAAATGAAAATATTATTTTTGACTGCGCGGCGCAAATGTCCATTTTTGCTAGGCGGCGCAAATGTCCGGCGCAAATGGAGCGGCGCAAATGTTTTTTAGTGATTGCCTTTATATGTTTACATTTACTAAATTTTTTTATTAATAATATATTTTTTAATTTTCATTAAATATGATAATACCTTCGGCGAATTTTCCATATGAATTAATATTTTTATTTATATATTTTTTTTAATAAAATAGTTTTTTATTGCATACTTCCTATTAGAGTTGTTTAAATTTCATTTCCATAAAAACATGTCAATGTTACCGTTCAGTGCTGACTTTGATTGTGAAATTATTAAAATAAAATTTTCGTATAAAATTCTTGTTAGAATAATTTACCTGCTGCTTAATCATTTAATTCATTTTTCTACATTTAAACATTAGTTTTGAGATAATAAATTATTTAAGATTAACCATAATTATTAAATTTAAAATAATATTTTATTTATATATTTATTTTTATTTAAAGCGTCTTTGTTTCCCTCGATAATTAAACTTGTAGCATGTGCATTGGATATTTCATGGTTTTAATGGTTTGGTTTGCACTTTTGAGTTATTTTATTCGATAGAACATATTTACTGATTTAGTAACCCACCAGAAGTTATTCTCTTCATTGAAATATTGTCCACCTTTCACGCTGAAAAATTCAGATAGATTAGAGAAAAAAATATAAAAATAATAATTAAAAATCTAATATTAGGGTCTATTTTTTTGAAAAAAAGCTTTCGCAGTGCGAAATTTCATATTGAAAATGATTGTGAAAATTTAAAAATAACAGGTATTAAAATAAATATGTTTGAGAATGTTTTTTTTATTTATTAATGTTTAATGTAATTTTTTTTATTTAAAAAAATAAGTATAATTTATGGAACTTCTTCAATTTAAAAAAAATAAAAATTTTAAATACATTATTTATACATTTGTTTATCAGTCATATTTTTTGATTTCAATTATTGATAAAATAAATTCCAACTTTCTTTTTGGTGAATTAATTTTGGATTTAAATCCAATTTATATTTAAGAAATCAAATTTATTTAGTTGATATAATCTGGCATATCTTTGGTTTATTTAGGCTCATTTTTGAATAATATTAGTATATGCATCATGTTCGAAATTCGTTTGTTATATTTTATATTATTTAAATAATTTGTATAAAACATTATCTTTACCTAATTTTAATTATGAAAAAATATTAAAGTAATGACATTTAATAAAATTACAAAAGACAGGCTTTTGCTTCGATTTTTTAAATAAATATATTTATAAAAAATTTGTTTTAAATTAAATGAATATTGAGTTGGTATGTTTTATTAAATTTTTTAATAAAAAATCTTGTATGCCATAGTTTTTAGCCGGTGATGAGCCATTTTTCAAAAATACGAACGTTTTTACGATACCACTCGGCAACAATTTGATTTTCTATGGTGAATGAAAATTTTGGCATTTTTTAAAAGGTATATTTTATAAAGTGAATGAGAAATTAATTATAATTCTTAGTTGATTATTAATTCAATTCATTTCTTTATAAATTTAATAAAATATAATTCGTATGAAGAATATTTTGCGTGTAATTTTGAAATACTTTTTATAAAAAAGTAAATTAAATTAATTTAAATTTTTATTTTGGCTTTTATTTTCATTTTTATTAAAGCAAATAATCATATGTTTTTTTTCTGGGAACCTTAAAATTATAACAAAGTATTTCATAATATTAATATTACAACAATAAATTTTGTTAATTTTTTATAAAATCAGGTTAATAAATTAAAGATTTTTTTTCAAATTTGTATATTACCATAAGCAAATTAATTTTTCTTTTTAAATTGCTCATTTGAAATCCATTTTAAAAATGAACAACTTATTTTTTTAATTTATTTTTATTGATAGCACAAAGCAATAAAATATTAATTTTTTCGTTTTTTATTGTTTATCCTCGATGCTCAGCTTGTTTTGCGTTGAATTTTTTTTTTAACCAAATTTCTTCAATTGGGGGCTTTTGACTTATATTAATATCTTAAAATAAACATTTTTATCAATATTTTTGTGTTTTTAATTCAAATGCGAAGATTACTTGTTTATTTAATTCATTAAATAAAATTTTTTCAGTATAAATAAATATTAAAATAAATATTTTTGTTTATAAATTATTTTGATACGTTTTATTTACGTATTTTAATATTATCTTCTCAAAAAATAAAACTATTATGTATATGCAAAAATAATTTCTTCTATATATAAGTAGTGTAAGGACAGGCACCCCTGGCCATCTGAGCGCCGGGACATTTCAGTCCCAGCACTCAGCCGGCCATTTGAGCGCCATGGAAAATTGTGGTCCCATTTGAACACCAGTGACTGGCGCTCAAATGGCCCGCCCCCATCCCTGTCGACCATTTGTCCGAAGTGTCGACCATTTTGTCGACCATTTGTCCCAACCTTATTATATTTTATTATATTGCCTTTTAATTCATTACCCATCTAGCGGATCTGAACTTTAGACAGGTCATCCCATCACACTAACCATTCGGCCAACCAGACAAACATAATTATCTTATAATTTGTGCTAAAATTTATTCAAAAAACATTTTGTAATATTAATTCTAGAAAATTCATCAATTAACATTTTGTGTGTTCTGTAACGAAAAAATTAGGGACTGAATATTTTAAACACCCCAATAAGTTCTTCACGGCAAAAGGGGCAACGCCCATCAATTGAAACAGTTTCGGCACATCGGTTGCAGAGGGCACGATGACCACATGGGATGCATGCATAATTGCGCTAAAATAGCCAAAATTACTTTTACATTAAATTCTGACGACTTTTCTGGTGTAGCAGACGGCGCAAAGTGGGTCGTCAGTGGAACTATCCGTATCTCGTATTTCCAATATTTCTTCTCTCAAATCTTTCGTCTCGTTGACCAGAGAAGCTTTCGTCTCTCTCAGCACACTTATTTCTCTTATTAATTGCTCTTTTTGTTGTAATAATTCGATTTTTTTCTTAAGGATTTCTTTTTTCCTATTTTTAAGTTGATAAACATCTCGTTGGAGTTGCTCCTTGTCGATTTCCAACCCAATAATCATCGCTTCAAGCCGCACAATTTCGAAATTAGCGAATGGTTGGTGAGACATTAATTATTTTTCCTTGCTAAAAAAGCAGAGGGAACAATTAATTATATTATATGATTAAATCGAAATGGGGATAAAATATGGTCAAATGTGTGTCAACATCTCTATATAAATAAACAAGAAGATTCATTAACGTAGGCATAAAATGTTTATTGCACCATTCACTTTGATTCTGTCGGGGGCCACTGGTAGTGGCAAAACGCAATGGTTGATGAAATTGTTGAGAAATTACAAGGAACTAATAGACCCGCCGCCTGCAAAAATATTATATTGCTATTCAGAGATGAATGAGTCGGTTCTTGATTTGATGAAGCGGGGAATTGAGACGTACAACGGTTTGCCAGATCAAGCGTTGATCCAGAGCCAGCCGAAACCACTGCTCCTTGTGCTTGATGATTTAATGCTGAATGTGGGAAGCGACTTTTTGGACTTGCTGTTCACGCGTGGTTCACATAACTGGAATGTTAGCGTAATTTTTGTTACCCAAAGCCTGTACGGGCGTAACATTAGAACAGCGCGAGCTAACAGCCATTATTTGGTGCTGACAAGGAACCCGTCTGGTCAGCTCCAGGTCAGAACGGTTGGGTCACAACTTTTCCCAAAACGACTCAATTACTTTATGGAGGCGTACAATGAAGCGACTAGTCAGCCGTTCAGTTACTTGGTTATAAATATGCACCCAAATGCTCCGGAGAATGAGCGGTTGACAAGCAAAATATTCCCCGGGGAGAGCCGTGAGGTATATTTGCCTGTAGAATAAGCATAAAAGAGCACATACGCAAGCTAAAAAAAACTATTTAAGGTAGAGAAACTCCGTGGTTCGAAAAATGTACGAGTTTAGTCCATACATTCGCGCAAATTCGGATTTCTTCAAAAAAATAGCCTCAACAAAATCGGACAAAAGGAAAAACGATTTGCTTAAAGGCGCATCCGTAGAACAAATTCTCGGATTGGTTGAGATTTGCGCAAATATTTTAAAATTTAATTTTCGCCTCAACAGGCGACAGAGGAGACGATTAGCCGTGTACGCAGACTATTACCGAGCAATTGCACGTTCACGTAGTGAGCGTACAGCCCGTCAGAGACTACAACAAGGCAGCGGAATCGCTTTAGGAGCTATTTTGGCGCCAATTTTGAGCGTTTTAGCTGAACAGCTTGTCCAGAAAATTGTTGCAACTCCATCGACAGCAAAATGAAGCACACTAAAAAAATGCTACTTGTACCGGAGAGTGAATATTTGGCGCTTATCAACTTGCTGAAAGGGGGCGCCGGTGGAGCGGACTCACTTCAAACTGAAAAAGCAGCGGTCGATGCCAGCATCCAAAAAAATCTAAATGACAATAAAACGGGTGCGGACGTGAAAATGAAACGCCACTCGTGGTTGTACAAACAGAGGCATCAGCTCAAGGACATGATTGAGAACAAGCCACAAAAGGTTATTGTGGAAAACGCTACAGGCACAGCGCCACAAAACATTGCCCCGTATATGGGCATACAGAAACCAACTCTCAACCGGATTGAAGAAGTCGACGGAAAGGATGGCAAAAAACTTAATAAGAAGATCAGACAAAAGTCGGTGCATGCTTCCAGAATGCAAACTCCCAATGGTGCCAGCTATGGTGAAGAAACAGATACTTCTGTGCTAGAAACCGATTTGCGGCTGAGCAAAAAGAGACAACAAAAATTTCTTGAGCTTAAAACAGGCCCAGAGCATTACGATAAACTACAGGAAATGATTGAACGAAACCCCGAAAAGTACGGAGTCGATAAATCGTCCGGGGAAATTTTAACTAACTTCAAAAAGCCGGTGATTAGGTCCAATTACATTGATTCTTTGATGTACCTGACAGGACAGAGAGCAGAGGTGCCGAAAGGTCATCGATTTTTTGTTCAAAAAGTTGGCAACGACCCGGAAATGATGAAACTATTTCATTCCCAACGGGGAGAGGGTGGTAGTAAGCGGAGCAAGCGCAAAAAGTTCGTTCTTGTTAAAGCAAAGGCTATAAAAACGGTTGGACTCAACCGAATGGAACAACCAAATAACACGCAGCGTAAATTCTTTAAACCACTTCTATGGGCAAAGCTGTAGTACAAAAATTATTGGAACAAGTGTATTACGATCTTAGGTCACCGGCAAGTTACGCAGGTATTCAAAAAGTATTGACGGAAGCGAAGAGGCGAAATCCGAGCATTACTCTTCGTGATGTTGACCATTTTTTGCATAAACAGCGCACCTACACGCTGTTTAAACCTCGAAAAAACCGCTTCCGCAGGCTAAAAACTGTGCCCAGTGGACTACACACGGACTGGCAATGCGATTTGTGCATCATGGACGCGCTGAAAGAGCATAATGATGGATTTCGCTACATCCTTGTGTGCATAGATGTGCTAAGTCGGAAGATTTTCACTGCAGAGGCTGAGTCTAAAAAAAGTGAGCACATGATTGCGGCATTTGAGAAGATTTTCAAAAAGGCCGGTGTTTTGCCCAACAAGCTGTACAGTGACGCTGGGCTTGAGTTTCAGGCAAAGAAAATGGTGGACTACTGGAAACAAAAGGAGATCATCAAGCACGTGATGTACAGCCCACATTTACACGCTGGAGTTGTGGAACGCGCAAACCGTACTCTGAAGGAGCGACTTTACAAATATTTTAGCGAAAAGAACACAAAGCGATGGGTTGATGTGCTGGACAGCATTGTACGTAACCTGAACAACTCCGCGAACCGGACAACAGGACTAAGGCCAACGGACGTCAACTTTAAAAATGCAGCTGCTCTACAGAATCGCCTATATAAGCAAGGCGAATCGAGTCCCAAAACGCCAAAATTTAAGGTAGGAGACATAGTGCGAATAAGCAAAGAAAAGGGTGATTTTTCGAAAGGTTATTTTCCAAATTTTACGGACGAACTGTTTCGGATTTCTAAAGTGAATCCGACCGATCCACCTTCCTACAGGATCCGTGATCAAGACGGGGAAGACATTAAAGGGGTTTTTTACGAGCAAGAGTTGGTAAAAACGGTTGCAGAAACAGCGCATAGAGCTGAAGTGCTGAAGACCCGACGCAGAAAAGGCGTTAAAGAACACTTTGTGAGGTGGATTGGCTACTCAGACAAACACAATCGTTGGATTAGAGACGAGGACATTGTCCAAAATTAGTTGATACATAAAATGGACGAATTTTACATTGTACTTCCGTCCAACACACCAGGCTCGGCGAATACGACATCAAATTTTACGGTTCGGCTTCCACACACGTTGGAGTTGGACTCAAATTGGACTGTAGCTCTTGCATCTATAATTTATCCATATTCGTTTCCGTCCGTTGGAATTGATGAGGATGATATCATTGGCATTAAACTTGTCAACCCGAACTACAGATTCCTGGACGACAGAAAATTTGTGCATATTGAACTAAAGGTTCCAAGCATGCAATTTTCAAGTGTTGAACATTTGCGGCTCACACTCAACAGCCTCATACTTGAAGCATATCAGCAGCAGCAATTTTCTTCTGGCTATGATGGAGCTAGCCGGACGAAACGGCAGGTTACCGACCTATTTTTTCATGAAAATCCAGTGGATTATTGGGAAAAGATTGACGAATTACGCACCAAACAAGAGCAGTTTGAAAAGGAGGTGAAACAGGAGGAGAATGAACTTTTGGCCGACACTACGGATGTGGAGAGGAAAAAAGTGCTACAAAGCGAGCTTCCGCTCAAACGTATTCGTATGCAGAGGAAAAAGGACGAGCTGGAAGAGTTGGAACGTGCTGCGGAACGTCGTGATCAAGAAAGTCCGGAGAATGAGCAGAGAAAGATTAGCGATTTTTTCCAACATCATCCCGAAGATTATAACAAAAAATTGAACGAGTCAAGACTGATATTCACACAACATCTCTCAGGGTTGCAAGAGGTGATGAGCAAGCACATTGGTGAAAAAGATATAAATAAAATTCGTCAGCTTAACACAGAGGTGGACAAAATACGCACAAAAATAAAACACATGCAGCGCAATTTGACCATCTTTGAAAATGCTGCGCTTCAGCGTGATCACCAAAAATCTTTGTCAGAATATGAGGAGCTCAGCCACCAGCAGAATAGTGCATTTGTTGATGAATTTTTCCAAAAGCACCCTACAAATTATTGGCAAATTATTCATAACAATTATAAAGGTCTTACAGAACATTTTCAGAAGATAGAACAACTGCGAGCAAAGGCAGTAGGATTAAAGGATAAAGCCTCTTTCCAAAAACAGATTGAGCGAGCAAAACAGCTGATTGAGTACAGAAGAAAGAGATTCGCTGCACTAGAATTTGAGGCAAAAAAGCGTGATGAGCAACAGCAATTTGTTGCAGCAGCAGCAAATACAATTACTGCACCGACTGCACCGACTGCGTCTGCATTGATCGGAAGAGAGGCGTTAAAAAAACGTACAGGCACCTCTGCCAATACGGGTGGGGAAATGGATGATACAGCAGTTGTCGGTCCGCAAACAACCACAGCAGCCACAACAACACATGGGGAGGCATTAAGAGAGAAAATATTGGAGCAACAAAAGCGCACGGACGATGATGGTGATGATACAGCAGATGTCGGTCCACAAACAACCACAGCAGCCACAACAACACATGGGGAGGCATTAAGAGAGAAAATATTGGAGCAACAAAAGCGCACGGACGATGATGATGATACAGCAGATGTCAGTCCACAAATAACCACAACAGCAATAAAAACACATGGGGAGGCGTTAAAAGAAAAAATATTGCAAGAGCAGAAGGACATAGTTGACGATAAGCCAAATTCAAAACATGATGGTGGTGGCGGTAGCGGTACTGATGAGAAAATGACGCGTGGTCAATCGTTAATAGCCGGAATTAAACAGAGCGAGGAGCAGAAAAGAGAATGGATCCCACCCCAAGATAATGATGATGGACGAGCGCCGAAGCATGGAGAAATGCTGTGGAAACTGTTGCGGTCAACAGCGCCGCCTAACCAGCAACAAATGGGCGATGTCATCCACCACCAATTTGCTGGCGCTGAGCATACTCGTGGACAGGTACTGATGGAGCTGATGAAAAACATCTTAGAGGAAAAAACGGACGCTGCAGATGCACAGCAACATCCTGATCATCTACAGAAACCAGCTCATCTTTCTTCAACACTGCGAAGAGGTGAAGCGTTGAAGGAACTGATTAAAAAAACACAAAATGAACCTTTGCATAAATCCTCTGAAAAAACACGAGGAGAAATTCTAAAGTTGATGTTGGAACATATGAAGTTTTCCAGGGAGGAAGAGGTAAGCTTTGAAAAACTTGTCGCTAACCAACAAAAAGAGTCAACCGCTGCCGAGTTTGTGTTCAACGATCTTGCACAACGGTTCGTTCTGATAACCGGTGCGGGCGTCCTGCATGTTGATGTAAGTAAGCATCTTGCATATGTGCTCGGCTTTGACAACAGTCGTCTATTTCATGGGGAACAGGCACGCTATATGCCAGATCTGTCTGGTGGTGTTAAACAATTGTATGTTTATGCTCCAAAGCTTATTGAGGAGTGTATCATAGGTGACCGAATGGCTCCTCTGCTTAGAGTGGTCAATGTTTCGGCCGCACCTGTCAGTGGGGGAGGGACGGACGTGCCTGAGGTTATATATACCAATGAAATATTTCATTCACTTCAAAACAAACGCATTTCCGAAATTCGCATAGAAATTCAAAACGCATTTGGACGATACGTCAAATTTAATTGGGGAACCTGCATTGTCACTCTGCATTTTAGACGGAAATTATTTTAAAAAACAGCAGCAAAAAATGACTCACGTCACATTTAACCCGGATAGCATTAATTGGGGACCTCTTCTTGCTTTGGAACAAGTGGGAGGGGGAGAAATGCAATATTTTGTTGGTACACGGCATCAGCGTGGTGCTGGTCTATTGAGAAATGTTGCCCGCTTCCTGATGCCGGTCGCTTCAAATATGCTGAAGGCGGTGTCACGCGAGGGAGTGACTGCCGGGAGCCGGATTATGGAGGATCTTTCGCAGGGAAAGGCCCTCAAGGAATCCATTCAGGCACACGCAAAACATGGTATGGAAAACCTGGCTGAAAAATTGAAGCAATGTGGGAAGGGAGCCCCCACAAGGAAGAGGAAGAGACCGGTAAAAAAGGTGAAGGTGCCATTGCCAATGCATTCGTTGAGAGGCAACAAAAGACAGGCAATAGACCAACTCACATTTGCGCCTTAAATTACACGGTAGCGCGCTTGTCATGGACACACACACACATGAAAATCTATAAATAGGGACGTAAATGGATGTTCTATCTACTTGACCTTCACTTAATAAAAATTCAGTGGCATAAAACACTAACAATAATGAGCGTAATCAAGAAAATTGACAAAGACAGTGTTGAAGGCCTTGAGGGTAGCCTTTCTCTGTTTTCTCTCCCGCCAACGAATGTGGCGATAAATAGGACAAACGTCCGCGAATTGTTGCCATTGTCGGCACTTAATCAGACCGGCCCATATCTGTTTCGTTTGTTCTCGGACAGTCAGTACTGCGACTTGAGCAAAACATACATGTATTTGCTCAGCTCTGTTGAGCGCAAAAATGCCGCAGGTGAATGGGTTCCGACCAGTGATGCTGAGCCGGAGGATAAGCGAGTGGGTGTAATTCAAAACTTTGGCAGCAGTTTTGTCCGCTCACTGAAAATCAACATTTCGGGTATAGAAGTGTTCGACAGCTCCATTTACTATCATTATCGTGACTACATAATGAAAGAACTGGGCTACTCCCATGAAATTCGCAAATCTTTCCATGAGTCGGCGTGCTATTACACAGATGAGGATGATGGCCAAGATAGTGCCACCAATGAGGGCTTCATCGCCCGTGCAGCGCGATTCTCTAACGGAAAGCAATGCGAAACGATGGTGAGGCTGAACTTTGATCTTGCACATCAGAGTGCCTTGATGTTGAACAACCAGGACGTGATATTCACTATTCATCGTAACAGCGATTCCTTCCTCCTGCTTACGCCGCCCGGAAAGAAAACGGACGGAACATTGCAGGAAAACAGCAAAGAATACCGTATTCGTGTGCACGATTTGCGTCTGTATGTTCGCACGGTGGATGTTACACCTAGCCTTAACCTGGCAATCAGTCGTCAGTTGGAGTCAACCTCAGCCAAATACCCGCTGCGTAAAATTGAAATGCGCTCTATTTTCCTGGGCAAAGGCAGAACTGAGTTGGCTCACAACGTGTTCACTTCAACCTTGCCCCGTCGTCTGATTTGCTGCTTTGTCTCTACAGACGCTTATTCTGGCAAGCGAAAGTTGTCACCCTTCAAATTTGAACACGCAAACGTTCGAGCGATAAGTGCGGAGGCCAACGGTCAATCTTTTCCCAGCACCCCATACCTGCTGTCGTTTGACGCTGCACAGCAACGTTTTGTGCGCGCTTTTGTCGACATGTACGCCGGTCTCGGTCTGGATGACTCAGACACAAAAACAGTATCCATTGGGATGCAACGCTTCCTCAACGGATGGGCCTTCTTCGTAATCCCGATGACCTCCACGTTGGATGATACGCCCGGGTTTGAGTTGATCCGTCAGGGCACGTGTACGCTTAAGGTCCAATTTGAAAAACCTATAAAAGAGGACGGTTACGAAATGTTGATCCTTGGGGAGTTCGATTCTGTCCTTTCCATCAACGCTGACCGAGTGTTGAGTACGGACGGAAGTGTTTAAACAGTGGAAGAAAGAAAGATGAATTCAGCGCAAATAGACGTGCTACTAAGAAGAATGCGTGTTACAAGCGGGAAGTTCATTGGCGTTTATCCATCCAACAAAATACCGTTTGTTCTTGAGAGACAGAAACGACTACGGCGCTACCCCCACTGCATGGTAGTCAACACAGACAGGGAGGGAACACGCGGAGAACATTGGATAGCCTGCTATGTGCCCTGTGCGAAGCGAATTGAATACTTTGACAGCCTAGGTGCGGCACCAAATCCCGATTTATCCGCCTATCTCAACAAGTTTCAGCATGTTCAGATCAACACGCACCAAATTCAGTTTCCCTCATCGGACGCTTGCGGCCATTTTTGTGTCTATTTCTTGGCCAGCCGATGTTCTGGCACCCCGTTTTGCGATGTAGTTGAAACGCTGCGTAAAACGCGTGGGATGGCGGACTGGTTGGTCAAATGGTATGTACGTACACTGGCGCGCCATGTATAAAAGGCCGACTAAAAGTGGGGAGGGCGCCACATTTTTTCTTTCATTGCGAGAACAAAAGGATGTCATTCTTTTATTTCTTGCTGATCGCCTTCGTCGTAATTTTTTTCCATGTTCTCCATCTATCTGCCGGCGAATGGATTAATGTTGAACTGAGTGTAGACCCACCAAACTTTTTTGACCGTTCATTCCGCACAATTTCCAAGACTTCACCGGCGCAACATTGGTTCGGCTATAACCGGGACACAGCATGTCATGTTGAGCTGGAGAGGAATATCAATCGGTTGTACACCAACGCGGATACGTGGAACATTGCCCTGACTGATGTGGATAATTTAATGAGCTTGGGACGGACAACAATTGAGATACCGTCAACCGCCTTACCATGGGCATGTTTTGGGCATGGTGGCCATAGTTTTGTAATTTTCAACCTTCAAAATGCCGCGGGTGAGGTGACCGTGCTGCGTGGACACCAGCAAAAAATAGCAGGGCAATTGAGCGCGCATGGCCGCATTTTGTTTGATCATATTGCCGCCCGATTGTACATAGTGGACAAGAGCGAACGCCGAATCAATGAGTTGCTCATTGCCGATTTGGAGCGATGGTGGACTCTGAATAACACGGACGATGCGCTGAACAGGACGGCACATGTTTTGAGAAGCAATTTTGTTGGCTTTTTGCCGGAACAAAAAACGGATTATTTCATTGCAGCTGACCATGTGTACCTGATTTGGCGAAGGCGAGTGTACAAGTTTCCGCATTGGACACTATTTCAGCGATCCTTCTTCACAGCTCCAGTTTCTGACCAACTCAAGCGACATTCGCTTCAACTTTCCTCTTATTTGAAGCAGGTGCCGAAAAGCTGGTTGAAGGCGGCGATCGTAGAAATAGCAGATCAGCTTTTGCTGTACAAGCGGTATCGTCGAATGGAATTGAACGCCTCTTGCTCGCCTTGACTTACCTCTTTGATGTTGCCGTCATATTGATTGCAATTTGTGCCTTCCGCCATTTGCGCCGATTGGGAGGTGGCGGTGAGCCGCACGAAATGGTGATGACGCGATGAAACTAAATGAATACGATCTTTTCCATTCACTTTCGTTGCAAAACAACAACAACAATGGGGGCGGAGCCTATGATGCGACTGCTGCATACAATCCAACCACTATAGCACCAAGGACCGCCCACCAGCTGAGATCTTGTGCCACTATTTAAATACTCACTTTTTTTTTAAATTTTCCATACCACACTTGCATAAATTTACTGTCATTTTATGACAGCCAAAAATAATTCTATTGTGCATTTGCTGCTGCTATTTGATGCAAAGAGCGATAAAATATTTTCAAGAATCCTTCGCACTTGACAGCGTTGAACAATTGTATGCGCATTTTAAAGAAGAGATTTTGAGCGCCCCCGGTGAATATTACCCGAATCCTCTTTGTGTGCTTGATTGTGTACACATTGTCAACGACGAACACCCCGATTTGCCGGTGTTCATTGAAGGAACGCTTGATTTGATCGCCGGACTGGAACTGTATTCCACATGTTATCCGAGGACGGAAGCAGGGACAATCAAATGGTAAGTGAGCAGAGCAATCAAAATTCCTAGATAAAAACATTTTTAATTTAGGAGCGAAGTCTTGTACGTGGAGTTGAAGGACATGATGATTTGTCGGGGCGAATCGGCTCGTTGTCGCTGCGCACAATCCATCAACAACAACCTGTCACACTACCAGCTGATCGTGGACGAGCTGGACCGTTGGCTGATGGACAACCACCAACACAATCGGGGGGACGTCGTCGAACAAGAAGAAGAGGAAAACGTCGACCACTCAACTTGGTGAAGGCACTGTGTCGTTTCAACGGGGGCTGCATGCCATCAGTTTTGCCGCAGATGATTCAGAGGAGAAGAATGGAAAATTTGGGTTTTCTTCGTGATCTCAGGCTGCAAACAGTGCATCTGAAGAATAACATTATGATTTCCGCCAATTCATTGTCATTTCATAGTGCCGGCAGTTTGCTTGCCTACCGTGGCTATTTGTCCATAACGGTAGAGCAGCACTTGTACGTTCGCCACCGCGTTCGTCTTAGATTCCCCTTCCTGCCCTGTGTTGCGCAGTATGGGGGAAATCACCACCATTATTATTTTCCATTAGAACTGCTTGAAATATGTTCACGTCAAACTGACGAGTTCGCCTAATCTACAAACCTTCCGAAAACTGTTTATTGTAGTTGTTATTGTGAAAAATAAATGTTTGGTTAACACAAGTGCTGATTTGGGTGATTATTTTGGGTGGGCACTTTTTCCTTCATTCCATTATTCTTCCCTCCTGCGCGTTATTCTGAGTTAGTTAGTTTTCCGCCGACTCCTCCTCCTCATCATCATCACTGCTGTCGTCATCAGTGACTTCGGCTTCAGACTCAGTTGATGAAGAATTCTGGGCCCCTTCTTGATGAGAGTCGATAGCTATTTTGTTTTACAAATCAAAAATCGTTTTATCATCATCATCACCATCATCATCTGATTACCATTAGAACAATGCGCGGCCTCCCAATCACGAACCTTTTCCTCGGAGCGTTCAACCCTACACAAAAATAGGCTGATGGAGCTTTACTTTTGCTAATACTTTTTCACTATTGTGTCCAATGAGTCTTCCCCAAAATCGACCACGTCCGAGGCATTGTCGTCTACACCCATTTCTTCCTCCAGTTTGGAGTATTTTTTTTCCAGCACATCCAGCCTATTTTTTTGTTAGGGGGCATATCTATGCAATGTGAGTTTCGCTTTACCATTCGGCACGTGATTCGCCTTGTGCCTTGATCATTGAGCCCAGCATTGAGGTAGCGGACCCATCAAACGAATGACGTCGTTTTCGGTTATCAGCACTGCTCGTCGAAGGCGGTGGTTCCTTTTTTTCTTCCTTCGGCGTTTCGTTTATCGTCATGCCAAGAAAAACAATTTCTTCTTCTCCCTTTTCCACTCCGTGTCCTTTTTCCCCCGGTTTCAGAACGTTTTCCTTATCAATTTTGCATTGAGGGTTGTCCTTGTTGTTACTGCTATTTCTTGTCCTTCAATTGTTCTTTAAAAGTTCTTGATTAGTCATTACTGAAATAAACATTGCCAAAAAAACTAAATTGAAAATGGCATCATGAAATGCTTAAATTTTATCGAAATTAGCGACAATTAAATATATTATAATAGGATCAATATCGCTCATTCATTGATAACCAAAAGGAAGAACATCAAGCTCCTCGGTGATTATTCCTTTTTGGCATACCGGCAGGTATCGCTTGAGCTGCTCACGCGTCACAATCTGACTCGCTCGGGTTGGTTGAATTTTGTCATAGCTGAACACGGCTGGCATTTCTCCTTGTCGACCATAGTTCAAAACTTTATGACGAAAATGTTCGAATTGTAATGCTTGACTGTTCTGCACATCGAATGTTATGCCGCGTATTTTTTGCACATATCTGATTTCGCCAGTTCGCTCATCAACCATTTTAATGCGTATTGCTTTGCGCCTGGTAGTAAAGCTTCAGTTTAAAAAAAGATAGCATACCAACGAAGTCACTCACCTCCACAGACAAAACTTTTGATGGAATAACCGGTGTATTCCTCCGACATTTGTCCAAGGAATTCGCCAGTCTGCAGTGGCACAACTCCTCGTCGATGCTTAACAATTACGCTGTCTGTGTCCTAAACATGATTTAAGTTATGCTGATGATTTATCAGTTAAACAAAAACCGTATAAAGTAATTCAGCTCCCTCCGTGTCGTGCACTTGCTGCATATAGTCTAGGAGTTTTAGCCTTGCGCGACCTTTAAACAAGGTGCTGGAAATGTCATTGAGAACCGTTTACTTGTTGTCCACAGGCTCAGCACAATGTTGCTTGATGAATGTTCGTCCACAAAATTTTTTTTCGTCTTGTATGATACTCTTATGACGTCATCCGACAAAGGAATAATTGCATATATTTCCTTTCATGTGAACCAGTTTTTTAGTCGTAAAAAACAAACACACACACACACACTCAAATGCTGATAACTTACCACTTTATGATCAAGAGCGAGTTTGTAGAATTCTTGCGGTTTTGTGATGACACGGTTTTCGCCCAGCTCATTACGCATGCTGAACTTCCCCCTTAATTGGTTCTTGATTTTGACAAAACAACTCGTACATGGACTATACCACAGGCTATTCAGCATTAGCTTAGCGATGAATCGAAGACCAGCATTTTTGTTCACCCGAGACAAGTCCAGCTGAACATTGTATTGTCTCATGTATTCTTCAGCAAACGTTTGCTTTTGTTGCTCATTTTGAATTCGGTCTGGAAAACCGCTGGCCTCGACCTGAATTGTGCTCTTTCCAATTAGAATTTGGCCTTTTTTACATTCACTTTTAATTTAACCATAAGCCGAACATATTCCTTGAAAATTTGGTCACTCCTTAATCGGAAAATAATTAATTGAAACAACAGAATACACTGACCATTGTTCATAATGCCATGCCCTCCAGAATCTATCCACCCGGTAGCCGCACTCCAGAGCACGTGCTAGCTCAATATGTGTATACGTGCCACAGTAGGCACGCTGCTGGTCAGTATGCTCACAATTGTGAGGCATTCTTGTGCCAAGATGGCGGAATTTGCTAGCACATCGGTGACAACAGCTGAACAACAGCCGCTCGTCCAATTTCATTGGTAGAACTGGTATGCGAAGCCTGCGTGGTGGAATCACGCGGACACGATACAGCCCACGATACACCAAGTCATTTGGTGAGTTCCTATGCGTCAGAAATTAACTGGGTGGGAGGCTTGCTCTTTCTCCGCCTACCAATTGACCATAATCTCTTCAACGGACGGATGAATAATTTTTGGTATTCCAATGGGGTATTCAGTGTCGTAGTTGACCTGTGTTATCAAAGAAATGAACACAAATATCAATTCTCCCTTCTTACCCAAGGGTATAAGCTCACGATATCGTATACGCTAATTTTTTCGTCATCAACTGGTTCGGAAAACAGCTTCAATGGTCCCGTTCGACCTGATACGGATAAAAATTTGAGGAAAAAGAAAAGCAGAGTCCCACCTCCACAGTATGCAGAACGTGGGTCGATTGGGCCTCTTTCATTGCCCAAATCGTCAAAAAAATGGCGCATCGCAAAGTTGCGCGGGTCTGACAAAAGGCCATTGATCTCACATTCCTTAAATTTTTTTATAAAATAAAGCAAAAAAAAATGGAATCCTCGCCCAAATTTCTTCCACTTCAATGCATGTCCCACACGGGTCTGGCTCGCGAAGTTTGGTCAGTCGATCCTGGGTTGTCTCGTTGAGCTCTCGACATGTTTTGCCGTCTACCAATTTATCGCCCGGTTCAAAGCAACGCTCACACCCGTGCCAATAGCTGTTATATTATCATTTTTAAGTTAGCGAAAAAAAAACCACCATCCAAGCACTTCGATGCATTTGTTCTGCTCAGGAATCCAGCCATCAATTTTGTAGTTTTTAATACACTTTTCTCTTCCGTTGCCTGCATGTTGGATTGTCAACCTCTCATTCTTGGCTCTCCAATCCAAATACTTGATCGCCTTAATCAAAATAAGAATTTTTTTTTGGTAACATTAACCATATTTACCAGTATACTCGCTCTGTCGTTTCTCTCATACCCAGCCTCAGGCACAATAGCCAACTGATTTTCCTTCATGAACATTGCGCGAAAAATGTTCATACAGGCGCTAATATTTGGGACATACTTAAATTTTTTTTAAAACTGTCAACCTCACCTAGCTATTGTGCAGCTGATAGGCAAAACGTCATATCCGTTAGACACGTCCCGCAATAAAATTTGACGAAATTTAAGAATAGATTTGATCAGAATTTCAGTGTCGTTTTCACAATAGTTGCGCAGTTCTTCGGGAAGAAAGAATGGTTTTTGTCGATTCGCTTCATACCTATTTTGTTTCAAATAAATTTTTTCGACAGTTTTAAAAATACCATTGATCGAATTTTTCGAGTTTTGACTGCTTCATTGATCCAGGAAAATAATCGTCTCTTGGAGGAAGCTGTGGCAATCGAATGGTATAATTTTCTCTTAAAAATAAGCTGATTAACTACAATTGGTAGAACCAAAGCTTGACCTCCGATTGAAGCCATAAGGAAAGAAGGGTTTGTCCGGGCAGTCAAGGTCGAATGTGCCTTTCAGTCCATCCAGCCGTATTGGTAGGAGCAGGCATGAGTCACGCCAAATAAGAAACGAATTCCCACGCGAATGTTGGAGGCGAAATTCAAAAATTTTTAGCCCATTCATTACAACATCAGGTCTCCTTCTGGTCTCTCCGAGATAACGAAGAACGAAATGGCCAGTCAAATCTGGACGCGTTGTGTGCCTTAAAGGGAAATAAATTGATGCCTGCTGCTCTATTATTACCCAAATATATGTGTTAAATTCTTCACTCCACGCCCTCATTATCCATTCCACAAAGTTGGCAACCGGATCATCGCCGTCAGCTTCGCTCCTTTACAAGCAGTGTCCAGGATAAAATAATTACAGCAAAAAGAAAACTGACCAATATTTGCTCCGTTCCACCAACCCATCCTCATTCATACATATTTCACATTGCTCGATTGCACCTTGAGCAGAATCAGCACAATCGGAGCAGGTCACACGTACGGACAGGAAGTTGACTTTATGGATTTGTTGTTGACCACCAGCCACCATCGGTTCTAGGCGCGTTTCCGTGTCCCAACAGACCATACGGTAGCGCTGTTTTTCCAACGGGATGCGCAATTTTTTTATGTAACAGCCCGTATCTTTGCCATGATACACCTAGAGGGATGGGGTTTGACCCGTTGATTCATGTGACGCTGACCTTGCAACGTGTACAATACTTGGTGAAACATTTGTGCGGCCTTTTTGGATCCAGCTGATAGACACGCCAGCAACAGTTGCACCGCTTTAGTAGTGAGCAGGTCTGCCCTTGGTGTCCCTCATAGCAACGTTGGGAGAAAAAGAAACGGTTGCAGGCTGGACACAGAATTTTGACGCCAGGTTCCTTTACGCATGGGTGTTCGGGCCCAACTTAAGGGTAAATAAAATAGCAGCTCGCAAAAAATGGATACTTTTTGCACACTGAGGACATCGTCGCTTCAAAGCTCGTCCGTACGAACACTCGCAATCCACGCAATAATGCTTGCCGAGCTTGAAGAAGCAGCTAATTTTCCCAATGCCATCGTAGTGACCGTTGGCCAGAAACAATACAACATCGAAACGACGACCTGATGGCCCCTTCCAAATTGGCTTGGGCAACTCCTCGGGGTGATCCTCGAAAAGCACGATGCGATAAAGGGCTGGAAAGCGTTGATCCTTAAATTGAAGCGGGCGCTCTAGACCATAACGATTGATAAGGAGGACCCAATATTCCTGAACCGCCTGCAAGTGATCCATTCCATAGGTAGCTTGAGCTTCCGGTATGCCAAGTTCAAGCATCAGGCGGCGAACTGCGGAACACATGAGCTCTCGGTTGACGATCAGACGCCGAAATGTTTCATTTGTTTCACAAAAGTCTTGCATCAAAGTCAGCCGTGCCATTGTGTGCTGCTGCTGCTGCTGCCCTGCTGACATCCATTCTTTGAACAACACAGGGTCATGATATGCACGAGAAGCAATCAAAGCATGGAATAGGCAATAACTATCACCCCAATTTCTTATCCTTATTCGATGCGCATCGTTGTAACCCCATTTTGTAATATAATTTCCTAGAAATCATCAATTAACATTTTGTGTGTTCTGTAACGAAAAATTAGGGACTGAATATTTAAAACCCCAATAAGTTCTTCACGGACAAAAGGGGCAACGCCCAATCAATTGAAACAGTTTCGGCACATCGGTTGCAGAGGGCACGATGACCACATGGATGCATGCATAATTGCGCTAAAATAGCCAAAATTACTTTTACATTAAATTCTGTACGACTTTCTGGTGTAGCAGACGGCGCAAGTGGGTCGTCAGTGGAACTATCCCGTATCTCGTTATTTCCATATTTCTTCTCTCAAATCTTTCGTCTCGTTGACCAGAGAAGCTTTGTCTCTCTCAGCACACTTATTTCTCTTATTAATTGCTCTTTTTGTTGTAATAATTCGATTTTTTTTGTTAAGGATTTCTTTTTTCCTATTTTTAAGTTGATAAACATCTCGTTGGAGTTGCTCCTTGTCGATTTCCAACCCAATAATCATCGCTTCAAGCGCACAATTTCGAAATTAGCGAATGGTTGGTGAGACATTAATTATTTTTCCTTGCTAAAAAGCAGAGGGAACAATTAATTATATTATATGATTAAATCGAAATGGGGATAAAATATGGTCAAATGTGTGTCAACATCTCTATATAAATAAACAAGAAGATTCATTAACGTAGGCATAAAATGTTTATTGCACCATTCACTTTGATTCTGTCGGGGGCCACTGGTAGTGGCAAAACGCAATGGTTGATGAAATTGTTGAGAAATTACAAGGAACTAATAGACCCGCCGCCTGCAAAAATATATATTGCTATTCAGAGATGAATGAGTCGGTTCTTGATTTGATGAAGCGGGGAATTGAGACGTACAACGGTTTGCCAGATCAAGCGTTGATCCAGAGCCAGCCGAAACCACTGCTCCTTGTGCTTGATGATTTAATGCTGAATGTGGGAAGCGACTTTTGGACTTGCTGTTCACGCGTGGTTCACATAACTGGAATGTTAGCGTAATTTTTGTTACCCAAAGCCTGTACGGGCGTAACATTAGAACAGCGCGAGCTAACAGCCATTATTTGGTGCTGACAAGGAACCCGTCTGGTCAGCTCCAGGTCAGAACGGTTGGGTCACAACTTTTCCCAAAACGACTCAATTACTTTATGGAGGCGTACAATGAAGCGACTAGTCAGCCGTTCAGTTACTTGGTTATAAATATGCACCCAAATGCTCCGGAGAATGAGCGGTTGACAAGCAAAATATTCCCCGGGGAGAGCCGTGAGGTATATTTGCCTGTAGAATAAGCATAAAAGAGCACATACGCAAGCTAAAAAAACTATTTAGGTAGAGAAACTCCGTGGTTCGAAAAATGTACGAGTTTAGTCCATACATTCGCGCAAATTCGGATTTCTTCAAAAAATAGCCTCAACAAAATCGGACAAAAGGAAAAACGATTTGCTTAAAGGCGCATCCGTAGAACAAATTCTCGGATTGGTTGAGATTTGCGCAAATATTTTAAAATTTAATTTTCGCCTCAACAGGCGACAGAGGAGACGATTAGCCGTGTACGCAGACTATTACCGAGCAATTGCACGTTCACGTAGTGAGCGTACAGCCCGTCAGAGACTACAACAAGGCAGCGGAATCGCTTTAGGAGCTATTTTGGCGCCAATTTTGAGCGTTTTAGCTGAACAGCTTGTCCAAAAATTGTTGCAACTCCATCGACAGCAAAATGAAGCACACTAAAAATGCTACTTGTACCGGAGAGTGAATATTTGGCGCTTATCAACTTGCTGAAAGGGGGCGCCGGTGGAGCGGACTCACTTCAAACTGAAAAAGCAGCGGTCGATGCCAGCATCCAAAAAAATCTAAATGACAATAAAACGGGTGCGGACGTGAAAATGAAACGCCACTCGTGGTTGTACAAACAGAGGCATCAGCTCAAGGACATGATTGAGAAAAGCCACAAAAGGTTATTGTGGAAAACGCTACAGGCACAGCGCCACAAAACATTGCCCCGTATATGGGCATACAGAAACCAACTCTCAACCGGATTGAAGAAGTCGACGGAAAGGATGGCAAAAAACTTAATAAGAAGATCAGACAAAAGTCGTTGCATGCTTCCAGAATGCAAACTCCCAATGGTGCCAGCTATGGTGAAGAAACAGATACTTCTGTGCTAGAAACCGATTTGCGGCTGAGCAAAAAGAGACAACAAAATTTCTTGAGCTTAAAACAGGCCCAGAGCATTACGATAAACTACAGGAAATGATTGAACGAAACCCCGAAAAGTACGGAGTCGATAAATCGTCCGGGGAAATTTTAACTAACTTCAAAAAGCCGTGATTAGGTCCAATTACATTGATTCTTTGATGTACCTGACAGGACAGAGAGCAGAGGTGCCGAAAGGTCATCGATTTTTTGTTCAAAAAGTTGGCAACGACCCGGAAATGATGAAACTATTTCATTCCCAACGGGGAGAGGGTGGTAGTAAGCGGAGCAAGCGCAAAAATTCCTGCGCTCTTAAAGTCGACCACTTCCTTCAGATTTTTCGTTTTTGCCGGGGCGCCGTCAAATGTTCGCTTTTGCTGACCACCAGCAGCAGCTGAGAGTTGAAAACGCGAAAGTCCGCTCATTATTGGCGATAATGTTCAAAAATAATGATATAATCTAAAGTATTGTTATTATTATTATTTATATATTTTTATCAAGCAAGTTAAATGAATAAATTGGTTCTGAAAAACGGCATTAAATACAATTCGGTGAAGGCCATAAGCATATCGCTGGTTAAAATAAGTAAATTTTAAATGGACACTCATAAAGCCTAAAAGAAGAGTTTACAAGAATATTTTCCAACATTTTAAATTATGGAAACTTTTACTGATGCCTTTTAGTGGCCAAAATGAAAATTAGTGGAAATTGGGTCGATGCGGTGCCGAGAAGTGCCGTCGCCGGGACGAGTTTGTACGAATTGTTGACAGATTTTAGACAAATGTGACAAATTTTGTGCCTTTTAGTGGCCAAAATGAAAATTAGTGGAAATTTGGTCGATGCGGTGCCGAGAAGTGCCGTCGCCGGGACGAGTTTGTACGAATTGTTGACAGATTTTAGGCAAATGTGACAAATTTTGTGCCTTTTAGTGGCCAAAATGAAAATTAGTGGCAATTTGGTCGATGCGGTGCGAGAAGTGCCGTCGCCGGGACGAGTTTGTACGAATTGTTGACAGATTTTAGGCAAATGTGACAAATTTTGTGCCTTTTAGTGGCCAAAATGAAAATTAGTGGCAATTTGGTCGATGCGGTGCCGAGAAGTGCCGTCGCCGGGACGAGTTTGTACGAATTGTTGACAGATTTTAGGCAAATGTGACAAATTTTGTGCCTTTTAGTGGCCAAAATGAAAATTAGTGGCAATTTGGTCGATGCGGTGCCGAGAAGTGTCGTCGCCGGGACGAGTTTGTACGAATTGTTGACAGATTTTAGGCAAATGTGACAAATTTTGTGCCTTTTAGTGGCCAAAATGAAAATTAGTGGAACAAAAGAGGTATGAAATCCGATAAAGATGTCTGCCCCCGACATTTTTAAATTTCTCCAGCCAAACCCGCAAATTTAGCGGGGAATTTTCACACCCAAACCCCGACTTTTCCAGCCCCGATGTCTGAAAAACCAATTTTTGTTTAATCCGTTTTTTAAGGCTAGTTAATGGTCGTCATAATACGGCAAAGCAATTAATAAACTTTAAATGAATGGTATTTTAAAAGCTTTGAAAGAATGTTATAAGATAAAAGCAGGACGGCCAAGTGTCCTTTTTTCGAAGATTTGTCCTTTTTTGGAGGGGTCGGATCTTTGGAAACTAAAATGTCCTTTTTTTCGAAGATTTGTCCTTTTTTGGCATGGCCTACTTGTTTTGTGCTTATTCATGGATTTGAAAATAAAAATGCAAAAATTGAATAATTTTTGAATTACCTATTGTTTTTTATTGAAGCGATTATTTGAATTAATTCTTTTTTTGTAAAAATTATTTCATTTTTTGAGTTAAAATGCCTCAAAAATTTCAGTGAAAATCTCTTTTAAAATGGTCAAAATTTTTATTTTTCCTCCGACGGCGCCAATATGCACCGTCGGGCCCCAAAACCTTATTTTTTCATAAAAACGGGCTCAAAATCTCAAAAGTGGTCATTTTTGGTGCAATTCTGTTAACAAATTTCATTTTAATTGAAAAATTTTCCCCGTGGCGCCTATCGGCGCCACGGATACCAAAATCCCAATTTTTCTTAAAAAAATGGCTTAAAATCTCTAAATTTGGTCTTTTTAGATAAAATCTGTTAATTCACATACAAAATTTCAAAAATTTCCGGGCCTCGCCTATCGGCACCGCCGGCCCCCCAATTCCAAGTTTTTTGGAAAAAGCGCGCCGCAAAAAAAACATTATTGATTTTTATATTTTAAATAAAATTTTCCAAAATGTTGATTTACAAAATTTTCAGTTGACAAGCCTTCGTTTTTATGCTAATAAAATATTGTTTTAATTTGATTTTTCATTTTTTATTACTTTTCCTCCGCGCTACTATTAGTTTTAGAAAAAATCTTTTTTTTTGGGGGGTCCAAATCTTTGTTTTAGCCTCGTTTGTCCTTTTTTTGAAAAAAAAAAACTTGGCCGCCCTGGATAAAAGTAATCAATTGTTCACGTCTTGGCAATTTGTTAAAATTTTACTAATACCAACTTACTTACATTGAGCGATGGCATTATCCGGATTGCTTCGGTCTTTCATTGCTCTCGGTGAATTTTCGCCAAATCCATGTTCCGTTCCACTCTATTCACTTTTCTCAATTGTCATTGAAGTGTAAATTAAGTTTAAGCAATAAATTAAATGTGAAATGGTAAATCCAGGACCAAAAGTCAAGGACCAAAAAAACAAAATGACTTTTTTCAGAGGGAGGTCAAAAACGAAGAACGGAAGCATGAAGATGCAGGACTGTTAATCACTCATTGACAAATAAACAAAATCAACCGAAAAATGTAAGTTATTTAGCCATTTTACTGTATACCCGTCTACTGTTATTCATATTCCAATCAGTGATGCTTTCATCTATGCATTTGATGAATTAAATCAATTTGCCTTTTACTAGTTCAATTTTATCTCAGAAACAGTTGCTTATATTGTTCAATGGTCATTCTCTGTCGATCAATTCGACGAATCAACCAAAATATGCAGAAGTAATGGATTAATAATTAAAAAGCTCAATAATTCCGAATTTGAGAGGCCGTTTGCTGGGAATTTGGGTAAATAAGAGTAGGTAAGCGAAAAATTGAGCCAATCCGTTTTCCTATTAGAATAATAAAATTATAGATAAATTCATGAATAAAAATTCTTTAGATTTAAAATATTTCTAAAAGAATTTATTGTTAAAAATGTGTGAAAAAAATTTTTCATTAGGATTCGTTGTGTGCCTCTTTTGGCTTCATTGTTTCGGCATTCATCATTCGTTCCAATCTTTTTTTGTAGTAGAGTTCCGTGTGCAACATTTCATTGTGTTGACGGAGTTTGATCTTTAATTTATTTCAAAATAAAAAAGTACCCTTTATCTTTTTTGTAAGTCTGGATTTTAGGTTACCTTTTTTATTTTAGAACCTTTTTCAGTCAATAAGAGCTCCAAAATCTTCAAAATCGGGGCTGACAACCGTAAAAGTATTTTTTAAATTTATTATTTTCCATATTTCACTTTTTTCCTATTCTACGATTCATGATTTTAATGGTAAATTAGAAATTTTGACATGTTTAGTGGTCTATTTACTGTATTTTTAGCACCTAAAATCCAGGATTCTTATCATAATAAAATAGTTAAATAATTGTAAATAAAGGATACATAATAGCGGTGAAAAAATCCCAAATTTTACAAGTTAAAGAAAAATACACCTGATTTTCAAATGCCGATGGACAAAAACAACAAGGAAAGGGCATTGACTCGGGGTGTTTCCGCATAAAATGTACCTTAATTAACATTTTATAAATTTATTTAAATATATTATTTGTTATTTTTACTGTAAAATAATTATTTTATTTCCACCTTAAGACTTGCAGCCGTTGTAAACTTTGATGGACACAGACGGCAATTGAAAAACTTTTTCACCTCTTAAAAAAAGACTTAAATGGAATTAAAAATTAAAACCGGAGTGATTCCGTAAATGTTTTGTCAGGTAGTAGAAGACGGTAAATTTTCTTTGGCAAATGGCACATTCATGTAATGGGCTTAAAATATTTTTAATTCCATAAATTAACCAATTTTACATTGCTGAATGCGTTTCGAAATGGGTTTTTAAGCTGCCTTTTGAGGCAAAATGCTTGAAGCATATGTGACATTGAAATGGTTTGGCCAAAGCTAAAAATGAAGAAAATATTTTCAAAATGGGTTGGATAGAACATTGTGTAAAAGGCGCAGGAGGTTGAGGTGGACAAGGAAGAGCCCACGGATTCGGCGGAAAAGCGGAAGAAGAACAAGGGAGATTAGGCGGAAAAGCGGAAGGAGGACAAGGGGGATTGGGCGGAAAAGCGGAAGAAGAACAAGGGGGATTAGGCGGAAAAGCGGAAGGAGGACAAGGGGGATTCGGTGGAACTGTTAAATTCAAGAAATTAATCTTTAATTAAAATTCACTACTTTGGGTTTCTGGGATGACCATATATGGGACTAAATTGAAAATGATATAAATTATTGATAGAATAAAATTAATATACTTTGCTGGTCCGAGAGTAGCATATGTGAAACTAAATTAGTAAAAGCAAAAGCTTTAGACGATATAAAAAATAATTATACTTTCGGGGTCCTCAGCGGTAGGAAAATAAAAATTGTTTGGAATAAAATTCATTTATAAGATATTTGACTGTCCCAGCCTCAGCTTTTATACATAGAATTTCATGTACTATCCCGCACTCAAAATTGCGCAACTCAAAAAAGAGCGAATTGTGATGGCCTAAAATTTGTTGCATCCCCAAAATTATTTTCTGTCGAGTTCATCATTTTCGTCATAAAATACGGCAATCGTTTGTGCGGGGGGGGGGGGGGGAGAAATTGTACTCTTTGCTAACACAGAAAGGCACTTGCGCAACAGCAATAAAATTGCGGAAATTAATGTCAATGTTGTTCGAGAGTGAAAATATTTTCTACTTGAAATTGGAGTTAATCCAAAAGCTCAATTTCAACTTCTTTTTTTGTTCGATCGAATGAACGCTTGTTAAAAGTGAAAAATTTGCTTCTTAAATTTGGAATTAAGCGAAAATTTTAACATTTTTTTGCAATGTACCAAAATGGTGTTTGATCATTGAAATGCCGCTTAAAGTGAAAATGTTTGCTTCTTAAATTTGGAATTAAGCGAATGTGCAATTTTCAACATTTTTTGCAATGTACCAATTAAAAGTGAAAATGTTTGCTTCTTAAATTTGGAATTAAGCGAAAATTTTAACATTTTTTGCAATGTACCAAAATGGTGTTTGATCATTGAAATGCCGCTTAAAGTGAAAATGTTTGCTTCTTAAATTTGGAATTAAGCGAATGTGCAATTTTCAACATTTTTTGCAATGTACCAATTAAAAGTGAAAATGTTTGCTTCTTAAATTTGGAATTAAGCGAATGTGCAATTTTCAACATTTTTTGCAATGTACCAATTAAAAGTGAAAATGTTTGCTTCTTAATAGTAACCATATTTAAGAAGAGTATAATTCATTCAATCAACTCAATTCTATCTAATATTTAAATCGTTAGTATATTTTGTATTCACAATATTTTAGTTTAAGGAAAAGGTTTCTGTCTCACGAATTTTTATAAAATAAAATTAAAATTTATTAGTTTTTTTTATTAATTTCGTCTATTTTTCCCTTTATTTATTAATATTTTAAATGTGTTGAATTCCCCAAGTTAAATGATTGGTCAACGCTCAAGAAGCTTATCTCCCGCGGTGAAAATGGGTCGGTCCGAAAGCCGAATCCGTTTTTTTCAACGCATGAACGACTACATTGGCGGTCGAAGACGTTGTCCGACACCCAACCCGAGAATCTTTCGTGACGGTGCGTACGTGCCTACTATTCGTCTTCGTAAAGCGGCGAACGGCAAATTCCTGCGCTTTTGTTCTTCCTGTGACCAAAATGTCCCCCTGAAGCGCCAACGCCGCATGAGTCCGTGTACAAAAACACGCCTTGAAGAAGAAAAGAAAAAAAGAAAAACGATAAGGGATAACAAGAAAATTGTTTTAGAAAAAAGAAACAAGCTAATAGGGCAACTCAAAGATATTAAAAAGGAAATTTCGGAAGGCGATTTTGCCTTCCTTAATAGCCTAAAAATAATTGTTTGTAGAAATCCAATTATATCTGGGTATTCTTTTGCTGATCAGATATCTAATCATTCATCTCCTCAATACATCCCTGGTTACGATTATGAATATCAACCAACATCACCATCATATTCATAATAAATTTATTAAATTTTAATGTTGATAAAAATGTTGTAATGTTAACAAAAATTACATGGCTTAATGTGTGTTTAGTTGGCCTTATGGTTAGTGTGTTAGGCATCTCATATGATGGTTCGGTTCCACCTGCAAGTGAAATTTTAAACAAAAATAGTTGGAAAATTAGGTCTATCGGACAATTGCTCGACACTTCGGACAAATGGTCGACAGGGATGGGGGCGGGCCATTTGAGCGCCAGTCACTGGTGTTCAAATGGGACCACAATTTTCCATGGCGCTCAAATGGCCGGCTGAGTGCTGGGACTGAAATGTCCCGGCGCTCAGATGGCCAGGGGTGCCTGTCCTTACACTACTTATATAAAAATAAAATTTAATTTAATTTAATCTGAAAAAGAGTATTTTAGACAGTTTAAACAAAACTGTCATTTTAATCAAATAGCTATTAATATTTTAAGAAAAAATAATTATTGTCATCATGTTTTAATTTTCAATTTTAATTATTTTTAAAAGATTTTTTCACTTAAATCCGTGAATGTTTATTTTTTCGTTAGTCTGAATAAATAAATAATTTTATTTAATTTATCATAGTTTGGCATTTATTCCCAAATTATTGTTATTTTATAGTTTTATGTTTTTTCTACCAATTTTATTAGTATTTTTGTTTAATAAATAAACTTTTGTTAATCGCATATGACCATCTTTAGTTTGCAGATGCCAATACCTTTTTTTTGGCATTTATGCCTTTTTTTTAATTTTAATTTTAAAATATCTGCAATTGTATATAGGTATTAAATTATTCAAAAAAACTTTTAAAAAGATTTATTCTTTCTTTATCATTTAATAAATCAACAATCAATATATAAGTTACAATAAATAAGAATAATGAAATTGAACTATCTTTAATTTGTAATAATGATTTCTCTTTTTAATTGACCTTTTGTATTTATTTTAATCGAATTTTGTTTGCTTAAATTTCTTTTAAATTAACAATCAATGAGTTCATATTTTATTTAAATAATTTATATTTAATAATTTTCATATGCATTTTTTTGTAAAGTGAATTTTATCTATAGGATTCTCTTCTTTAAATTTATAATTTATCCTTTTAATTCTTGCTCTTGATGCATTCTTTTTAATTAGCAGTGGATAATTAAATGATCATTTTTATTTGTTTAATAATTAATATTTTATTTATCTGAAGCAAAAAATTATTTATGGATGCTTACTATTTTAAATTTAATAACATTATTTTTTCAATTTTAATATTTATCAAGTTTGTTAAGGTTTTTCAAGAATAATATCCATTCACTTGTATTTTCTCATTCTTGACTCTCCCACGTTGTTAATTTTTCCTTAATTTAACGAGGTTTAGGTGTAATAAAAATTTCTGATAATAAAGATAGTTTATATTTTAAAGTTTAAATCTATAATTATTATTTTTTTAATAGATTTTGAAATCCGTTGACTTATATTTATTCATTCAAATTATGAATAAAATTTATAAAAAATTATCAATCGATTCTATTTTTTTATATTTAAATCTTGTCGCCGACTTAGTGTATTGTTGATCTGCTTATTGATTAAACAAATAATCTTTTATAATCTTTTTATTAAAGTTTATGAGGGAATATTTTAAATAAAAAATAATAAGTGCAATTTCAATCGGATATAAATATTTTTTATTTTATAAAAGACAAATTAAAAAATATATTCTTTAAATAATTATAATATTTAATAATGGAATAGATATAAAAATATAATAGAATTTAAATAATTATTAATAACAAAAATAAATTTGAATAGAATAAAAAGGGAATTAATAATACTACAATTTTAGAAATATTCAGAATAAATGAGTATTTCAAATAATTAAAACAAAAATGTTTATATTCAAAAAGAAGTTTTCATCAAATTATTTACTAGAAGAAATTAAACGAAATATAATCGGAAATATCAAATTATTATTTTTTGAAAATTGGTTTGTGCATATTTATGAAACATGTAAATAATACTTACTATATTAAACAAAGATATTTATTTATTCGTACTTTTAAATTTCTGACTTTATTTGTATATTCTTGTTTTCATGCCTTTTTTAGATACTTTATTCCATATAATCTTCCAAATTATTAGTATCTGCTTTTATCCAATCAACTTTCTAAAGTGAATAATTTAAAAATTATACTTTTTATTTTAAATATTTTTCAATTATTTCAAAGTTTTTTTATTTTCAATTAATACATATTTCTTTATTAATTCTTTTTCTTATTTCATTTATTATTTGGCCAAAACAAGAAATAAAAATGATATTCTTGCATTTAATTCTTTACAGATTTCATTATAAAAAACGAAATCTGTATATTAGGGGTTATTTTATGATATTTTTTGTTTAAAATTTTTAAGACTGTACTTGTATAAAGCTCTTTAAAATTACTTCTCGCGTCGTTTGAATTTTCTGCTACTTCTTGAAGAGATTTAGAAAATAGTGAGATTATTTTTTTTAAAACATTTATTCTTTTTTTTTTATTTTGCTTACGACATTGATTTTTAGTATAATTATCCATTTTTTCAGTATAATAAATTTTTTTGTTTTAAAAAAGGATTGCTCCTTGGCACTTCTCTTTTTTTAAATTCTAATTTATAAAATTGTTTTTGATTTTTTGAATGTTTAATAAATTCAAATATTATTAAAATTAACTTTTAGTTACTCCCACCTTAATTATTTAAGTCTTACAATTTAAAGTTATTCTGCTTTTTTATTTAACTTATATGAAATACAAAGAATTTATAATTTCCATATTAAATACATTTTTTCAAAAATTCAAAAAATGGTAAAATAAAAAATTGCATAAAAACAAAAAGAAAACAATTTAAACGAAATTACATTATTAATTAAATTTTATAAAATTACATGTGAAATTATGACTTAAAAAACTATATTAACGAGGGGATATCAAAAAATAGCCCTTACAATATATGCATAATTAGTTCTGTCCTATAGTCTCGAAATTAAAATTTATATAAAGTATTCAATAATACACCAAAAAATGTAGAAGTGTAAGTCTGTTATTATTTTTAAATTAATAATTTTATTTCATTTCACTATTTATTAACAATTTAAATTATTCGTATAAAAATTTACATAATAATAGCTATTTGGTTTTAATAATTTTTTTGATTTGAGCGGCCAATCTATTTTTTAAGATTTACTATAAATTTTCATTTGGAAATTCAATTAGTAAAAGAATCAATTATTCTTTTTTTTAATTACTTTGTTAAAAAATAAAGAATAGAATTATTTTAGTTAATAAGCCATATTTTGCATTGGAACAAAATTTTAAATGACATTTTTTTCAAATATTAATTGGTAAATTATGTTCGTTATACTTTTACAGCAATATTTTTTTTTACATATTTTTTTGTTGTTAATATTTATTATTTATAAATTTTAGATTATTTGGGATTTTCTTGACGATGTTTATCTTAACCAATTTGGTTCTTTTTGGGCAAATTTATGAATAATTTTCTGTCAAAAATTTATTCATTAAATTTTTTATTTATTATATTTCTACAAAAAAATGTAAAATCACACAGCCTTATAGAACAGAGCTAAGATTATCAAATCTATATTTTCTCAAAATCTGGCTATCATATAAATGCTAGCGATTAAGTAAAATTAATAAATTTAGAAATAATTTTTTATTAGCTCCAAAAAATTTCACAAAAATTAATTTTTTTTTTTTTTTTTGAATGATGTGTTTGGCTCCACATTTCTTTATTCGATATATCGCCTCGATTTAATTATTTTTGGTATAATTGCACAGATTTTGTCTAAAAAATGACCAAATTTAGGGATTATAAATATGCCAAAAATAGTCAATTTTTATGGATATTTTTGTCTATTAATCCAGAGTTGCAAAATTGCTTCAAATATTTTTACAATTTATTCGTTCTTTGGGGAGGAAATAAGCAAATCGTAAAATTCAGTGCATTCGGGATCACTAAATCAGATTTTTAACATTTTTTGCGGCACATTTTTCCAAATTGGTGAATGCGCGATGAGAGAGGTCCGGCGGTGCCGGTAGGCGCCGCCGGGAAAATTTTTCTTTAAAAATATGTGAATTTTGCTAGAAATTAGCCAAATTTTTCAGAAATCTTCCTTTTTTAGTTGAAAATAATGCATTACCACATATTAGAACATTTCTTAGAAATAAGAACATAAAGAAAAACCCTGTATTTATTGGAAAAAAAAAATAAATAAAAAACGTCAGGCGGTGTCGAACACATAACGAAAAGGAATGTTAATGTTGAAGCACTAACCACTAATCCACAAATATATTTAAAATGAAAATAAAATTCACTTTATTTCATAAAATTTGTCAAATGGATAAAAAAAATCAAAATTTATAAATTTTTTGCCTTTTATCCACGAATATGTCATTCTCAGTGATGTATTTTTCACCCCCGCGCCCTCGCGGGGGTGAAGGTCGCGGGGGCGGGGGATGCGGGGGTCTGAATCACGGGGACGGGGACGGGGGTGAGCCCCAAAAACCTGTCCCGTCCCCGGGGACGGGGGCGGGGGCGGGGGCGGGGCTCGAACCCTAGTATAAAGCTATTAAATTAAGGAATTTATATATTCGTACTTTTAATTTCTGATTTTATTTTTACATGTATATATAATCTTTTACCTAATTTGATTTTATTATAATTTTAATTTATCGGAAGTGTAAATTATTTATCAAATTGAAGTGGAATTAGATTTAATTTATATATTTTTTTCATTAGAAAGAACCATGTCTATTCAAAAACTGATGCTCATTATTGTCTTCATTATTTGGTATAGGAGAATAAATGTGTTAGCATAATATTTTTTTCATTTTCATGACTATTTTATTCCTTTTAAATTTACTTTTGAAGTTTTTTTCAGTCCTATGAAATTTTAGATAATTAGATATTTGCTTTTTTAGATTTATTATTAGGGCTTCTTTTTTTAGGCACAAAAAATCGCGAATTAGGCACCTAAAATAGGCAAAAAAAATCGCAAAATAGGCATTAAATAGGCACAAAAATCCTCAAATAGGCACTAAAATAGGCACAAAAAATTTTTTATTAACGCTTTTTAGGTAGCAAAACACTTAAAAATTAATCAAAAAACTTATTTTGCTTATATTTCAATTGTTTTACAGTTGTTTCCAATAAAAATAATTTTATAAAACCAAAATTTTATGAAGAAGAAATAATTAATTTTTGGGGAAGAATTTTTGTGAATATTTTTTTTCAATTCTTAGGGGTGTATTTTTGAAAAAATTTTTCAGGTTGAATCTTAGGGGTGTATTTTTCGTTTTTATTGCATTTTTATTAAGGATTTTTCCGAAAATCTTGAAAAAGGCGCCAAAAATGGCGAAATAGGCACAAAAATAGGCATTTAGGCATTAAGCACAAAAACTCCAAAATAGGCAAAAATAGGCATTATAAAAGTCATCGTAGACACCCCAAACAAAGCGGAAAACGCGTTTTTCGTGCTTATCTGTGCGTATTAAGTGCGCAAAAATTTTAGGCATTTGCCTAAAAAAAGAAGCCCTATTTATTATTAAAATTTTTGTTAACCTAGCATTTGTATATAATTGATACTTTAAAAAATTTTTTTTTTATTAATCATGTTATTTTGCTTTAATTACTTGTAAGTAGCTTTCATTGATCATTTCAAAGTTATTTTTATTAAAATTTTTAGACTTTGCTTATAATTTTAATATTTTTAAAATTTTTCTCATTTATTTCTTTTTTAAAAATCTAAAATATTTGAAATGAAAAAAATTGTTAAGAGTGATAAACGAGAGTATCACTAAAAATTTCAAATACCTAAAAAATTAACAGTCATTTATTATCATTAAGCAAGCATTTTATTATGCGCTAAATTGACCATAACTTTTAATAAATTATTGAAATTAATAAAACACATATTTTTATAGATAATGAAAGAATATTAAAATAATTCAAAAAAGTTATAAATAAATTTTAACATCTTAAAAAACAAAATAAGATCAATAATTGAAATACCAACTATTACATTCGATGCTAAAATTCTACACCCAAATATCAAGAATTTTAAAAAGAATATTGTAATAAACCTAATTTAAATATAACAAATTTAAGTGAATTTATTATTGTTAATTCCTAAATAAATTTCTAGTTAATTAAAAATAATTTTCAGAAAAATTTTTGTTTAAATTATTCATTTCAAATGTGAGGTCATTTATAAAAAGAAACCAAGCTTAAGAAAAAAAAAGAAAGCAGTTATAAATTTAAAAAATATGAACTCGACTGATGGAATTAATTTAAAATCGATTTAAACAAATAAAAATTTTATTAATTAAACAAATAAAAAAAGACAATTGAAATAAATCGTAATTACAAATTAAAAAAAGACAAAATCAACATTCAATATTTGTTATATGTTATTCTTACATTATTGTTTTTTGTAATCTTTTGCGTCATTTACGCGTCTCAAATTTAAGGTAAATTAAAAATGATAGAAATTTCAAAAGGTTTATTTCAAAAGTTTAAAAAAAACTATAAAATAAAAAATCAATTCGTATTAATTTGTCACAAAATTAATGTGCCAAACTAATTGAGTACAAAAAATTAGCATTCTTTTCAATAAAATAATAATTTTAAAGATCCTGGAAATGAACACACGAAAAAATAAAAATATTTGTATGCTTTAATCTGTTTAAGTTATAATTAAAATAAACAATTACAAAAAAGTGATTTGTGCATATTTATAAAACGTGAAAATAATATTACATAATTAATGATAGCTTATTTTTTATTAATTATTTTAAAACCAAACGATTAATTTGCTGAACATATAATATGGCTTATAAATAAACATAAACTTAGTAATGCAAAATAAAATTAAATTAAAATAAAAAAAAAAGTATTAAACCAGAATGGATCCGACACAATAATAATTACTATTGAAAATATACATACTAAAAAAATGTTAGATTTTTAAATTATTTTTTAAATTGCATTAGTTAAAAAATGTGGGCTATTTGTCAATCCACAAAATTTTCATTTGGAAGATAAATTAATTTGAAAGATAAAAAATTTGATTTGAATTAAATGAAATAAAATAATTACTGAAAAGAAATCTTACATAAATACTTTTTTTTTATTTCAAAGAGACAGAAACAGAATAAAAATCATTTAAATTTCTAATAGAAAAAAATATTTTAAAGGCAACTTTAATCTTTTCAAATGTAAAATATACAATTTTACAAATCAAATTTGAAAATTTAAGAAAATAGAGACTCTGATAATTGACTTAACTATTAAAAATTCAACCTTTCATAATCTTGGTGTTTAAATATACCAGCCCAAATATAAAAGTATTATTAATTAAGCACATATACATTAATTTTATTTGAGTAAAAAAATATGGACAAATAAATGTCAATGAAATATAAAAATTAAATTTAAATCCACTAAATTGCTAATATTCGTTATCGATATAAATTAATGAAAATATAATATTAATTGTTCATTTATAAACCTTTATATTAAAATCGAAATATTAATTTAATCCATAGAACTATTATATTTTTAATTTGCTTTAATTACATTTAATTTATAAATTTATTATTTTATAGTATAATTAAAAATAAATATTAAAAAATTCAAATATTGAAGAAAAAAATTATCTTAAAAATGATAATATAGGTGAGGAAAAATAAATGAATTTATTTTTTGACAGTATTAAAAGATTTTATTTAATAAAATTTATTTACATTGTCAATTGCAAAAATATTAAAAAGCCAAATTTAAAAAAGAATATATATATATAATTTTTTTTTAAACTAAATTTTATTATAGTAGCATTTTAAATTCTCTCAAAGGAGTAATTAAATTTGGTTACATTTTTTTACAATTTCAGAAAATTAAAGGTGTTTTTGATTCTAATTTTTTTATAGACAAATAGCTCATTTAGAATTATTTTTTATTTTGTTTTTTTGTTTTAAATTTTGTAAACAAATTTTGTATTTAGGCAATTATTTTTGATTCATTAATTATATTTTGCTGTTTCTCATTTATTTTATTTTGTTTATTTATGCTTTGTTAAAATAATTGAAAATTGTTAAACATCTCAAAACCATATCGTAAATTTTTATTGTCATTGTTTAAAGAAATTACATTTTGTTTAAACACAATCAGAATGAATTATTAATTAATTTAATAATCGATTAAAAAATTTATTGGATGCAATAATATTATTTTTCTTTACACTAATAAGTTACCATTAAATTATATAAAATTTTATTAATTAAAATGAAATTTTATTTATATTTAGAGAAAATCTTTTTGTTAAATGAAAATTGTAAAAACCAATTATTTATTTTAAATATAAAATATTAAGATGAGATTGATGTAATGTATTCAAACATGAATTATTAATATATTTTTTCTTTTTATTAAAATAATGCAAAATTGTTCTTTTTCATTTTCATTTTAATACTATTACGCTAGGATCTAATAAAGTAAAGGCGTGGAAGATTTTTTATATATAAAAACTGATTAATTATTAAATAAAAAAGGGAATTTTAAATAGAATTTTATTATATTTATACTAAAAACTAAACTATATTGTAAAATATGAATAAATTCAAAATTTGCCACAAAAAAGTCAATTTCTCCTTTTTGAAATTAATGGATTTATTTTAAATATATTTATATATAAAATAAAATAAATTGTGCTAAATTAGACGAGTAACAAATTACTTTATTTATTTATTTTTCTTCCTTATATAAAAAGTTATAATAATAATTTTAAAACTTATTTAAAATTGCCTAAAATAATTACATTTCGTTCATGAAAAGATACAAATTCAAGACGTTAATTATCATTTGCATTGTTTATTATAAATAATTGTTGTGAGACATTTTATTTTCATCGATGAACATGGATAAAAAATGAAATATTCTTTGTTATAAATTGTTTATGGTTATTTAGTGAATATGTTCCAATGAACGCAAAGTCAAATTACTATTTTTTCTTATCAATTTAGGTTTTTTAAAAAGATTAAAAATAAATAATGCAATATCAAAAAAGAATTTCAAAATTTATATTTAATGATAAAATTCTTTAAAAGAAAAAAATTAATTTAAAATATTAAATAAAAAAATTATATGAGAAAATTAGCCTTAATCCGCGAAAATTTGTTAACATAATTATAAAATTTAAATTAAATAAGTCCATAATAAATTGCAATTAACTTAAAAATTTACAAAACAATATATAATTATAAATATAAATAAAGTTATTTTTGATTCATTAAGAAAAGATAAAATTTACGTTTTAACATCCAAAATATGTGTTAAACGAAATTAAGCACAAACGACTAATCTTGGCGAGGGATAAATAATTACTGTAACAATGAGCATTTAAAAATTAAATATACTAATAATAATAATCAGAAGTAAAATGTGATTTATTAAATATATAATTCACAAAAAATAATAAGTAATTTATTTTAAATAATTGTCATCAAAAAATCTGACTTATAAGCAAAAATTATTTTTAATATTGAAGAATTTCAAATAATAAAAAAAATGAATGATTTTTATTATAAAGTTTAAAGATTAATATTTGCAATAATCATTTATACAAAACTTTTAACGAAAAAATACCAATCTCGGCGTCGGGTTTGCTTAATTATTGAGGGAAACAAAAAAGCTTTATAAAAATATACCGATAAATAAAAATTTAATAATAATATTTAATCATAATAAATAATTTCCTATCTCAAAATTAATATTTAAATGTTTACAAATGAAGAGAAAAAAACACATTAATAAATAATATAATCTAACCGAACCTATCGCATTGCATCGAATAAAACAGCAAATAAATTGAGAGAATTTTTGAATTATTTTTTGCATTTATTCATTATTTAATGGTTTTTTATTTGGTTTTATTTGGTTTATTTTAGTTTTATATATAAAATTAAATTTTTTTAAATTATTTCAAATTGCGTCTAATGTTTTGCTACACAAAGCAATATATCTCACTATTTGACAAAGAATTATATTGTGATTTAATAAAAATTTGCAGCATTGAGACATCTCAAAATGTTAAGAGAGTAGAGCGATATAAACTTAAGAAAACCTTAATGATTTTCTGTGTTTATATGGCTTTTAGAACACCAATATTTACCCAATTGCTTTAAATTTGATACATTTTCCCTGCGGTGCTTCTCGGCATTTTCCCTTTTATTTTTATTCATTCATTTTTAAGTACTTTTTAGGTGTAATTCTACCGGTGAGTTAATTAATTATCAATTAATTTTAGAAATCATTTTCATTAATTAAAAATTAATTTAAGGAAAAAATATGATTTGTATTAATCCTACAGATGATAAATAAAACAATTAAATCATTTAAGTAAAAATATATGTAGATTATTCTACTAAGGCTAAATCCCAAATTTTGAAAGAATTTCTGTAAAATTTTTTAATACCTAAATTCACTTCATACAAATACCGCAATCGGAGTCGGGTCATCATAAGTCAAAGAAACGGCGCCAGCACATTAAAACCGAAATATACCATCAGATATTTTGAAGGATATATAAATTATATTAGTATAAAATAGATTTGAAAAATGCTTCTTATGATTAATAAACATTTTAAAGAATCGCATCATTCATTATATGAATAAAATATTTAGAGATGTATTTTCCAAAAAAAATTCTATTTTTTAGTGGGTTAATTTTTCTTTCTTGGAAAAAGTAGAATATGGAAATAAAATATTGAATGTGCAAAAAACTAAAATTTTGAAAAATATATAATTTTCAGCCATAAAAAGGGCAAGCGCGCCGCCAATTCTATTTTTCCGGCTCATTTCTAACCCTTTTTCATCGATTTTGACCGTTTTTATGCATTTTTAAGTTTGGGGACTATGATCAATATTTACCATTATTTAAATAAACTTTATTTGTAAAAAATTTGTTAAAAAAGCAATACATTTAAAAAAGAGCAATCCAAAAGATTAAGAATGGAATTTTATTCAATAAATTAAATATACAAATTATTTTAAATATTTATTTAAAAATAAAGAAAAAAATAATTTTGCTTACAAAATTTAAACTATCGTAATAAGCAAAAGGCTATTAATATGAAATATAAAATAAATTTAAATAACAATGAAAAATTTTTTATTGATTATAATTTGGAAAATAATTATCAAATGTTGTTTAAAGGCATATAGGAATTATTTAAAAATTAAACTATAAAAAATTAATAATTTATTTGGAGGAAAAGAAAAGCACAACAAAAGAATAAAAAATTTGGAATAAAAATATTTTAAGAAATTGAAAAATAATTAGCAAATATTGTTTAAAAACACTTACGAATTAAATTTTTCTATTTTATGATTAGAACAAAAAAAACATATGATCAGCTGAATTACAGTTGAAGTCGTTGCTGGGAAGAAAAACAACATTGACCAGCAAGTTTAAATGTTGAAAAATATCTTATAAATGACCGAATAAAATTATAAATATCAATAATAAAAATAAGGTATAGCAAAAAAAAAGTAACATAAGTATAATATAAAATTCTATTAAATGATAAGTAAAAAGAAAACTAAAACTAACAATCATCATTCCTATCCATAAGTTTGGAAAAAGAAGAACAGTTAAATAAATATGAAATTTTAATCATTATTTTGACATTTGTTTTGATTTTAAATCTTAAATTTTTTGGCCATTTTCCGGAAAAAGGATTAATAAACAGAAATCGTTTTTTATGAGAATTAACAAAGACCCTAAAGAAAGTTGAGCCTCGAAATTACATTATTGTTTTATTTTAAATTTTAAATTTTTATAATATTAATAAAAGTTTGTTTTAAACTAATTAAATTTAAATATTTTTATTATTTTTAAATCATTGAAAAAATAATAATGCATGTTGCTTTTGGCAAATAAATATTTTTACAAATGAACTTTGTTTAATGAAATGCTTTTTTAAATTGATGTCGATAAATACTTAAAATAGTGCTTCTCATTAAGGAATAAAATGTATGTTTATTATATAATTTTTTAGATTTTCACTTGATGAATATTCCACATTGTGATCTAGTGCAGTTCCTCCTTTGTTTAAATTACATAAAATTACAATTTAATTATTATTATTTCATTATTTTTTGTTAAAATTTGGTATGAAAATTATAATAAATAATGTTGTTTTTTTTCAATTTAATGATTTAATTGACATTCATTCTAACTTATTTATTTTATTGTAAATTTAATTTAAATATTGGAATAAAATAATGGAGTTTTCAAAAAATCCAATTAATGTAATTAATATTTTATTTATCATTCAAGCCTTTAAATGTATTTTATTTTTTATTTAATTTAATTTTAACAGCGTTATTCATTGTAAGGCTCAAGTCTCATAAAAATATTTTAACATTTTAATAATTTGAATACTTATTAATTATCATTTTTCTTTGGTTTTCTTATGTATATTTAAATAAATTAGAGGCTTAATTTGTTGTTCTGTTTATTAATTATGGTTTTATTTTATTATTCATCTTCGGAAGATGTAATCTTTAAATGCTTATTGTTAATTTTATTTATCCCTCTCGTTGCTCATTTCGGCTCATTCTTCTTTTTTGCATGGCATGTTTATTTGCTTTGTTTTATGTACCATCATTAGTATATTTATCTTAATAAGAATTTGTGTTTGTGGCGTTCATTAAATATATTAAGGATAATTTTTTTAATATTTAAATTTATTATTTCTTTATTATGCCTAATTAATTTTTCTCAAGTGACGATCTGTGTTTTTATATTGTATATCAAATACTTCATAATTAATTTGTGGTCGTTTTTACAACCACTTAAAAATTTTTTTTAATATATTAAATTTAATTTTAATTCAGTCATATGCAAAACATATTTTTTTTATTTTATTCATTGAACCAAATATTTATTAATAAATTTAAAAAAATAAGTAAAAATTCACATAATAAAACAAAACTTTTGCCATTTAAGCATCTTTTTATTTAAAAATTTTTGAATAAATGGTTTTCTTTATCAAAAAAATTATATTTAAAAATTTAGTTTTTTTCGTTAAAATTCAATAATTATGTTGTCAAATTTCAGTTCATTAAATTAAGATTACAAATCAAATAAAATATGTTTCATTAATAAAAATGAAATAAATTTATTGTTATTAAAAATAATAAATAATTGGAAAAAAGTATCAATGAAAATAAATCAATGTCAGCAATTAATTCTCGTTTCTTTATTTTCAAAATATAGTATTAAATTATTTAAAGACAATTTTAAATTATAAGACATAAAAGATGAAATCATAAATTTTACAATCTATAATACCCCAAAATTTATGCAAATGTTATAAAAAATATATATATATAAATATATAAGTTTTAAAAAATTATAATTAAATAAAATTATTAATCACTTCTTTCCATTTACAATATCTTATGAAAATTTTTGAAAAATGATCAAAAGAGAGAAAGTTAAAGGAATATAGTAAAGCTAAATATAAATAGATTAAATATTGAAATTAAAAGTAAAATTTAAAAAATTATAAAGCAATCTTATTATTTTATTTCAAGAATTTGTTTTAATTTTTCTAAAATAAATAAATATTGAAGGTTATAATTATTTTTTTTTATTCAACTTTTCTTTTAGAATATAAATAATGAATTATCATAATTAATGGTATAATTATTCTGTTTATTATTTAATATTGTTTTGTTTTAACAATTTCATTAGTAATTTTATTTATGTTATTATTTATGTTTTATTTTTAGCTTAGAGTGAAATGTTTTATTCTTTTTCATTTTACTTCCATGGCCCAAAAACCGATCATGCCTTCCAATTGAGCTGCTTTAATTAAATTTTGTTTTAATTTATATTGCTATTTATTACTTTTTTGAACTAAGTTTAATTTTTAAAGTTTCCAAAATTAATCTATTAAAAATATCTTTAACAATTATATGAAATATTTTTATTTAAAAAAAGTTTTTTATATTTAGAGATTAGAGATACATATATATTTATTTTAAGGAATATTAAAGAAAAATTTTATTAAAATTATTAATAAAGTTTTCTTGTGATGTTTTTGCTAATTATGAGAAAATTATTCATTCCAAAATTTGCTCTTTTTATCAAAAAAAATAAAAACATGATTTAAATTAAAATTTTTGTTTAAAAAAAATATTAAAACAACAATATTGTTGTATGCTTGTGGTTGGGTATCAAGTTAATAGAATGAACCTATATTTACATTATAAAGGTCAAAATTGTGGGAAAATTGCATCATATGGGCAGAATTTTATTTTTAAATTTTAATTAAAAAATAATAATTTTATTCATTTAAATTAAATCGGCGAAATAATGAAGACAACTTATTTCTGATAGTGAAAAATACAAATCACTAAATGTCTTGTACAAATATCTACAGTTTTCATAACTATTATTTGCATTTTTAATTATATTATTTTTAAGTTATGACTTATTAAAAGTCATATATTTTTTTGAAAAATATTAATTTAAAAAAATTTATGCTCAGGTTATTTTTTTGCAAATTCAATGAATTTTTTCAACTGTTTATTGTTTATGCTTCTTAAATCACATTAGCTTTTGGATTGGGCTAATATAAAAAAAGTAATATAGAAAAGTTTCATTAAATTTCTTTATTACTTGAATATTATGAATTTTAATAAATTTTTTTGGCACAAAAACAAAATCCATACACCCAATAATATATATAATGTTAGTATTTTTTAAGATTTAATTGAAAATAAATTTAATATTTATTTTTTTTAATATTTACAATTTTTGAAATCAATGATATATTTATTGTTTGCTAATATTTATGTTATAAAAAAACTTTCAAAGTTTAAATAGAAATTTTGATTAAGTAATAAAAGCAATATTTGATTTTTGATAACTTTTATTACTAAGGAAAATTAATTTTTAAATTATGATTTTAAAGATAAATTGTATATTTTTTATTTAGTTCAATTTTTTTTCATTTTCAAATTTCATTATTATTTGCGAATCTTTTCATTAATGGCGGGTCTTTTGTGTTTTGTATGTGTGGTGTGGTGGTCGGGTAGAACAAGACCATTTTTCAATTTAATTACGTGCCATGTTCATAAAATAATATTATTGTAGCATTTCCTTGTCTAACTAATGCTGTATTATTTGATTAGAATAAGCACATTGATTCATCAATTTAAAAGAATTTAGTTATTTTTAAAATATTTTTTATCTATTATTTCTATATTATATATGCTATATTATTATTGTGTGATTTCACTGAATTTTATATAGAATTTCTCATTTAAATTTTTGAAAATAGCACAACAACGGGTGGGAGAGTCACAACGTGATTTGAAAAGGTACAACAACGGGGGAAGAGGTAAAACCACGGGGGAAGAAGTGCAACCACGGGGAAAGAGGTACAACCACGGGGGAAGAGGTACAACCACGGGGGAAGAGGTACAACCACGGGGGAAGAGGCACAACCACGGGGGAAGAGGTACAACCACGGGGGAAGAGGTACAACCACGGGGGAAGAGGTACAACCACGGGGGAAGAGGTACAACCACGGGGGAAGAGGCACAACCACGGGGGAAGAGGTACAACCACGGGGGAAGAGGTACAACCACGGGGGAAGAAGTGCAACCACGGGGAAAGAGGTACAACCACGGGGGAAGAGTACAACCACGGAGAAGAGGTACAACCACGGGGGAAGAGGTACAACCACGGGGGAAGAGGTACAACCACGGGGGAAGAGGTACAACCACGGGGGAAGAGGTACAACCACGGGGGAAGAGGTACAACCACGGTGGAAGAGGTACAACCACGGGGGAAGAGGTACAACCACGGGGGAAGAGGTACAACCACGGGGGAAGAGGTACAACCACGGGGGAAGAGGTACAACCACGGGGGAAGAGGCACAACCACGGGGGAAGAGGTACAACCACGGGGGAAGAGGTACAACCACGGGGGAAGAGGTACAACCACGGGGGAAGAGGTACAACCACGGCGGAAGAGGTACAACCACGGGGGAAGAGGTACAACCACGGGGGAAGAGGTACAACCACGGGGGAAGAGGTACAACCACGGGGGAAGAGGTACAACCACGGGGGAAGAGGTACAACCACGGGGGGAAGAGGTACAACCACGGGGGAAGAGGTACAACCACGGCGGAAGAGGTACAACCACGGGGGAAGAGGTACAACCACGGGGGAAGAGGTACAACCACGGCGGAAGAGTACAACAATGGTTAGAAGGGGTACAACAGTGATTAGAAGAGGTACAACAAAGAAATAAAAAATTCATTTATCAAAACAACTTAATTTAAAATACAATAATATTGTAATGGTTAAAAAGGTGTGCAATCATGGTTATAAAACTAATTAAATAAAGAAATGGTTTTTTAGAAAATAAAATCAAAAATTGAATGTATTTATAATTTTTAAAAATAAAAAATAAATTCCTTCGTTTATTAATTAAAAAGTAACTTTGAAATGTTCAATGATTGAATATTTATTTAAATTAAAATGAAACTAATTTTTTGACATATTCTAATTAAAAAACGAATGAATTCATTAATTTAAAAACAATTAATAATCGATTTTAAATTAACACATTTAATCATCAAAAAAAAAATTTAAACTGATTTATTTTCATGGTGGTTGAAATCGTCAGTTTGAATAGTTACTTTCATAAATCATTAGGTAATTAATTTTTTTTTATTAATTCTTATATTCTGAGGGCACATCATTTTTATATTTAAAAGAGTTTTTTAAGAAATTTTTAATTAGTATTTTTTTTTAGTTTAAATTTTTGATTTTAATTAAATATTCTATTCATATACATAAATATACGAAAAATTTTATTCTTTTTTTTATAACCCTAAGGACAATTTGATAAACTATTTGTTTCTTTAAAAAAATATTTTCCTCTATTAGTCACTTCATCTTATTTTACATTGATGAAATAACAAAAAGATAAGGCTTTCGAGTGAATATTATTTTTTTATTGGCAAAAAAAAGATTATTTTTCAGCCAGAAGTTGGTTGTGGTCACTCAGTTTATTTATTTTTTATTTTTTATTTAAACAGTGTAAAAGTGTGTATTTATTTTATTTTTATTTACTTAAAAATTATTGTTTTTTATTTCAATAATAATTTTTTTTAATTCAAATCGGAAGTTTACATAATTTTTTTTTATTAAAAACGGTTAGTAAATGTAATTTCAATGAACATAATATTTATTACATGAACAAAACTTTAAAAGTTAAAGCAATCAAATTCTTATTTAAAAAACAAAAACTGCATTAATAATTGTAATAATGTGATTAAAATAAAATCTTTTTCTAATATAATTAAACTTTCTAAATTAACCAAAATAAAATATCAATTGATAAATAAAATTATAATTACATAAATTTATAATAATTAAAAACATTCTTAGAATTTCTCTTATATAATTAAATGGAGCATAATAAAATGAAAAAAAATTATTAATAATATTGAATTATCCTTTTTGTTTAATTTTTCAAATAAAACATTGAAAAAAACATAATCTTTAATGCTTTATTTCATAATAATTAAAACTAAAGATTTTAATAATATTTTAAAAAACAACATGTTAATGATCTCTATAAATAGGAAAGATAAAGAGTAAAAAATGTATATATTGTCAAACATTTGATTTGTTATTATTCCCAAAATGTAAATGAAGTACGAAATTTCTTAATGTCATAAGTAGGGCGGCGACTTTTAGTGAAATAAAATTCACGGAATTTAAAAATGAATTAATATACAGTATATTTGCTTACAATATTAATTCGTATGCAGATTTTGAAGGTAATATTTATATTTTTAAACATTTTTTTAAATAATTACATCTCATTAATGTTCCATCCAACAATTCATCAATGTTTATGTTCTCTTTTGAATTGCTTTTAATATTTTTTGAATAAAATTATTGCTTTCGGATATTTTGTTTTAGAAATTTTTATCTAATTTATTAAAAACAATTTTCAACTATAAAATTTATCATGAAAAAAGTAAATAATAATAATTTTATTTAAATCATGAATTATTTTTATTAAATACACAACAATATTAATCTGTTCTCAAATTGAAGTGATCAATAAGTAATTGGTTTTGAAATTATTATTTTTTGTTTTTGTATTATTTTATTGTATTTTGGAATTGTTAAACCCTAAACTTAGAAATTTATTATTAGTATAATATTTTAATCTTGTTGACTATCATAATTCATGTCGCTGTGCCTTTGTAGTACACAAAAACTCGATGGTCGTCTTAAAATATTTATTTTAGCAATGAGAAATTGAAACAAATATTTTCTGTTGTTTTTATAATTAATATTTTAATTTTGATTTTATAATTTAATATATTTCAATTAAACACAAAAATGGAAAGATAACATCTTAAAATAGTAAGCTTAGTCCAGTGTTTTTTTAAAATTAATTTTAAAATAATTGCGTAATTAAAATGTGAAATAAATAATTTATTATTTATCAATTTTTTAAATGTTTAGTTAATTTATTAGAGAATTTACATTAAATAATTCAATTATTTTTAATTATATTTAAAAATTTTTTTTAATGCGCTTTTCTGTATCTATTAATTTAATTAAAATTACTAAAAAAAAGTTTAAAACGTATATTTTTAAATGACCTTTATTATTTATTATATCCCTAAAATTAAGTGTTAATAATTAGTCGTTGAAATTTCCATGGAAATTTAATTTTTTTTTTTTTTGAAAATATTCATTAATTATAATTTTAATAATTAGAACCATAAATTATTTTTTTTTATAACGGCCACTTAAAAGACTTTCATATAAAAATTAATAATAAAATTTATTTATAAACTTTGAATTTTTATTCAATTAATATAGTAAATAACGCAGTGAAACAATAATTTCGGAGCAGGTCGTTTCCCCCCCGCCCGAAATTTTTTTTTTAAATTTTCAAATCTAGAAATTTTTCATAAAAAAAATCTTAGGAATTTTCTTAGTACGAAAATTTCAAGAAAAAAATTTTTTGAGAAATTTTTCATGGGTTTTTTCGAAATTTGGTTTTTTTTTTCTTGAAATTTCGTACTAAAAAAAATTCCTCAGAATTTTTTTATCAAAAACTTCTAGGTTTAAAAATTTAAAAAAAAAAGAATTTTTGGGGGGGAAACGACGTGGGGGGAAATGAAGTGCACCCCAATAATTTAAAGGATTTATAATACACAATAAATTTATGATAATAAAACATTAATAATTTTATATTTATCAAATAAAATAAAATAAAGAACCCATATATACGTTAAAAAATAAAAAATTAAAAGCCTTAAATAATTACTTCAAAATTAATACTCTTTGAATTATTTAATTGGATTTAATTAATGCAAATTAGTTTAAATACATAAAATTATTTAAAATCGGCACACCCGGCTTACCATGAACATGGAAATTGTTATAATTAATAATCTAAAACAAAATATTAAATTTAACCGAAATTTTTAATAAGACTATATTTTTTTTAAAATAAATAATTATTAATTATATTGGCAATTCATTATTATTTTAAAAATTGTTATTTTTAAATTCAAGTAAAATATTTGTGAGAAATCTGATGTGAAAAAAGATTTAAATTTGGCGGATGGCCAAAACTCAAAATTTTAAGCTAAAAAAATGAAAATTTTTTTATATGAACTAAAATTCATGATAATTTATTTATAAAGTCTTTTATTTATTTAATTTACCATTATGATTTGGAATCTATCATTCATAGATTTATGTATTAAACAAATCATTACTTTGGTAATATAATGATTATTATTGTATTCGTTTATGTTATTTAAGAGAATAAAAATTCATTAAATATAAAATATGTAACTAAAATGATCATTTATATGAAAAAATATTTATAAATTAAACAAATGTTAATAATTAATAAAGCTAATCAAAAATTTTGCAAATAAAATTTATAAGATAATTAAATTAAAATAAGTTATAATTCGATGATAACCTCATCGATAAAAAAAATTAATAATTCTTTATGTCATATGAATAAGTCTCGTTTTGAATTATATTAATAAAAAGCCTGAAATAAATAAAGTTAAAGCATTTTATTTGAAATAAGTTCAAAAATTTAAATAGAATTAAAAGATAAAACAAATTAATTCGTAATTATTTAAAATTTTATTAAATATTTTTAATAAATTATTAAAAATATGCCGAAGAATATTGAAACTCTATCAATGAACTAATAATTCTATATTAGCATATATCAATATTTCGGGCGAAAAAAGTTTAAAATATATTTTTTTTAAAGTCATAATTTCAACTCAATTCATGGCGAATTAGTTTGGGAATTATTTAAACACTTTTAAAATAATTTTATAATATAAATTTTTTTTATTTAATAGTTTTTAAAATAATTCAAAATTATATATAACTTATATAAAACAAATAAAAGAAATTAAAGGTAAAATTATTTTTATATTCACTTTATTAAAAAAAGTTATTAATAATTTTTTTTTATATAAAATTTTTTAATTAATTTTTTTTTGTTTTGAAATAACTAAAGCCATAATTTCAACTCAATTCAATGGTGAATTAGTTATGGAATTATTTGAACATTTTTTTATAATTTTTAATATAAAACTTTATTTTTTAAATTAATAGCTTAAAAAATAAGAAAAAGTCGAATTACGAATATTTTTTCATTTTAATAAAAAAATGTTCCTATAAATAAAGCAATTGAATATTTACTATATTCTGAAAGGGATAATTAAAAATTATTTATAAAAAATTTTTCTTATAATTTAAAACATTTCGATAAAAATAGCAAATCATAAGCTGGATGACACTGCATGCGTAGCGTAGTGAATGAAGCACCAACGAGAATATTAAATTAAAAAAATGTTGATTTTTGAAAAATAATATTAAGTTTTTTTTTGAAGTATTATAGAAGAAACAAATTTGAAATAGATATTAACATAATAAAGCACATTGAGAAATATAATAACAATTTAAAGCTGTAAATTAAACACTTAAAAACAGCAATTAAATAAAATATAAAACAAAACATTTTATAGAATACTCACATAAAAAATATTAAACATATATTCAAAATGTTTTGAAAAAGACAAAAATTCTTCTAGATTTAATAAAATAAAGTAAAATCACATTTAGTTTCGGTTAAATTGAAATTAAAACCATTTAAAAGTGTGGGAGGCCTGATACGCACGAAAAACATGTTTTTAGCTTGGTTTGAAGCTTCTAGGCCGTATTTCCATATACATATTTTACATATTTGTGGATATTTGGTGATTTATGTGCTGTGCATATTTTGGCATTTCGTGCATATTTCATGTGCATATTTGAGCATTTTTTCCACAAATCCTCTATTAAAACGGCGCCCTCTATTAAAGCGGCCCTTTAGGTCTCTAATGACCCAAAAATTTTCAAAAATATTATTTTTTGGTTATTTTCTAATAAAAAATGTTACTTTTTAAAAAATTGGAAATTTATGCCAAAAATAGTCAGAATAGAAAATTCTCCATTTTTACTCAATTTTCTTCAAAATAAATAAATTTTACTTTTATTTTATTTTTGGTTCTAAAATGGTTTATATCTATTATGTTAAGATAAAAATTATATATATAATTAAGATAAATCATTTCATTCGTATGATGTCGTTGAAAAAAATAATTTAAAAGTTTTTATAAAAGAAAAAAATAGTGTTGATTAGATTAAAATAAATAACCTTATGTTTTTTTTAATAAATAACAAATTTTATAATGAAAAGGAAAACAAAATCAACAAATTAATCTCGACAACAAAAGAATATTTAATTAAACAAATAAATAAGTAAATACACTCTTAAAGCTTTAAAATCAAACAATTATATATTAAAATTAGATACGATAAAATGCAAAATTATTAAAGTAAATCAAATGATAAAATTATAAATATATTCTAACTTGAATTAATTAATTTAAAAATAATAATTTAAGATGTAATTAAATTTACTAAATTTTTAAATTTTTTAAATTTTTTTGCTTTTGATTTATTTAAATTAAAATAAATTAATAAATAAATAAAATTGTGTTTTGACTAAATAATAATTAAATATTAATAATAATTCAATGTTTCATTTTTAAAAAAAAAATCCCTTACTTTACAAAAGATTCAAAATGATATACATTATTTAAATATCAAATTTTTAAGTTAAATCACTCTAAATTAATCTATATGAACATAATTGTCAATTTAAAAATAACAATTTATAAATTATAATTTTAAATTATTTTTTAAAATTAAAATGAAGAAATGAAAAGGCTTAATTTAAAGTCATGTAAGATTGAATTAATTGATGAAAAACCAGATATTTTGATAGGAATGGCATATTTGCAAGCATCAATTAATAGTTATTTTGAAAATTCAATATTCTTTTGGATACCTTTTTATGACTTTTTTTGATTGATTTTTCTTTAATATTATGTAAGAATTCGAGTCAATTCGTGGGTATCGTAAAAAAATAATTTTTAAATTTATTGCGAGGATTGATTATTTAATAATTTTATTTTCAGTCAAAAAATAATTAAAAAGCTGAAGATTTGGAAGAACTTTTCTTGACTTAATAATGTTTTCTGTCAATGCATTATTTTATGAAGGATTAAGTTTTATTTTTCACTTTGAATCTATAAAATTTAATAATAATAATACATGTATTAAATATTAAAATCTATTGGTTTTAGATTTTTTTCGGTTTCATTGTTTAAAGAAGTATTATTTGAAAATTTTTTATTTTTGCATCTATATTTTTTTATAATCTAATAGATTGAATAAAGCTTATTAAAATACTTCTCGTATGGGTGAAAAATTTGACTTTTTCGGGCATCAAACTTTGTTTATTTTTTATTTTTTTTAATAATTTAATAAAAAATAAAAAATTGATTGTATTTTGAAGCAGCTTTGGTTAAAATTTAATTAATAATTCATAATTTAGTTTAAAGAATTCATTAAATATTCTTATAAAAGAATTAAAAGAATTTCAAAGTTTTATGCTGTTTGGTTTAGTAGATTGCTTTTTAGGCGAAAATTTTCAAAATTACAATACGTTAATTCGTTTTTATAAAAAGAGTGAGAGGGTAAATTCTATCTTTTTTGATTTTATGTTTTATTTTTTTGCTTTTCAATTTTCACTTTTTGTAAAAAGTTAATATGTTATACTACTAAAGCAATTAAAGAATCAAAATTTAAAAAATAAATTATGCCAATATAATTCGAAAATATATAAATAATATTTTAAGAGTAAATGGCATGAAAAAGAGATAATATTAGTTCATACGGTTGAGCCGAATAAGTCATCAGAGGAAGAACGAGAATATTTTTATTAGTGAAATAACGAAATCAAAATAATAATATTTATGGTTAATAAATTTAAAAAATAAAGCTTTAATTACCTTCTATAAAATAAATAAAAATTTAAAAATAAAATTTTTTTAAGTATTTTTTATTGCAAATTGATTCCAAATTGAAATAAATAAATTCAACCAACACATTGAACTCAGCATGTGATAAAAATGAATATATAACAAAATAAGTTTAAAAATTCATAAGAAATGTGATAATTTTTTATTTATTAAAAAAACATTTTCAATATAAAAATAAATTTATAATGAAATCTAATAAACATGTCCATCAAAACACAAAAAATTGAACGAACATTATGGATATAGTATCGTTAATTATCAGCTTTAAATGACTCGAAATTTAAAAGAAAAACAATATTTTTTACATATTTTAAAATTAAAAACTAATAATAAAAAATAAAGATAATTAATAGGACAAGGAATTATATTTATTTAAATATTTTTTGCTGAAAATAATAAAAAAAAAAGCAATTTTGTTAAATAAATGTGCATTTTTGATGTACAAAATAATTATTTTGTATAATTTGACTAAACAATTAAAATCACCCAATTAAATCAAATACTCCGCAATTATAAAATGTCAAATAATAAAAAATTAAATAAAAACACTGAAATAAATGTCTCAGGAATAGGCAAATACGACGCGACCTGCTTTCTCAGCTATAAGAAAGTTTTTTTTGACGCGATCACATTTTTTTTCTTAAATATTTGGTCAGTATTTGGCATCTTTTCGTAAATATATGACTTCACTGACCAATTGAAAAAGAATATATAAATAAGTAAAAATTATTAAAAATAATGCATTTTTTTATGTTTAAAATTTTATTTTTGCTCTTTAATTTGAGAAAAATAATTTTAATATTAAAATATTCATCAATAATTATTCAATTAATCAGAAAAACAACAAATTAAATTAAGAAATAAGTTTAATTAGAAACAATTAAATTAGCAATTTCGCCCATAAAAGACAACATACACTACATATTCTAAAGAAAGAAAATATGCCAATAAAATAATGTAAGCTTTTTAATATTTTTCTTTAAAATTATAAAAATAATTAAACAGTATTAATTAAATTTAAAATTTTAAAAAATAAAATTGAACACGATAGTTTTTTTATTCAATAATTTTAATTAATAAAGAATGTTAATTTATATTTTATAAACCTACAAACTTTTTAAATGTATTTTTGTTTAAATAAAAAAAAATTGGAAATTTCTAAAATTAAAGTGTTTGATAATTTACAAAATTTATCCTTTTAATGACCACAAATTTAAAACAAAAAATTTTGATACTACACACTTGTGATTTACCTGATTACTCGGCATGCTTGAATGATTAAAGTAAATCAATTTAAATACTAATGTTAACAAAAAAAACTAATAAGTAGAATAATGAAATCATTTAATATATTTAAAAATTAAATTTAAAAAAATCATAAAAGTTTAACATAAATTGATAAATTAAAAAAAGCAATTTCGTCTTCTAATTAAAATATTTTATTTTAAATGAAAATTTTTACACTTATTAAAAATATTAAAATATTTTAAAGAGACTGATGTATTTTCTATATTAGTCTCAAATCATCTAAAAATTCTTTTAAACACCATTTTTTATTCAACTTCTTCAGTAAACAAAAGTTATTGTGGCTTTTAAAATTTAATTTCATCTTAAAATTAAATTTAATAATTTAATCTTAAATAAGTTTGTGTGTATCAATTATAATTTTACAAATTTCTCTTTTATAAAATATTCATAAATTTTAAATTAAAAAAAGAGCAGTGTTTAAACTATATGACTATGAAAACAAATTTATAAAACAATTATTATTCATCAAATATTTATTAAATTTTAAATTATGGTTTAATTAAAACAAATAAACTAATTTTTAGAAAAAAATATTTTTTGAATTAATAATAAATTTAAAATTGTGCTAATTGATAAGAATGTGATTTATTAATAATTAATTATTTAATTGCTCTAATTGATAAGAGTGATTTATTAATAATAATTATTTAATACTAATAATTATTGGCTCTTTGATTATTTTAAAATATCCAATTAAACATTAGCGCATATTTGGTACCTATTGTAAATTGCTGCAATTTTTTTAAAATCAAGGTTTTGGTAGCCAAATTCGATTATTCATTATTTAACAAAAGAAAAGTCAAAATTTAAAAATTAAATTTGAGAACCTTTTTTAATTAATTATTTTTCATTAAATATACTTTTCTATAAAAAATTTAATTTATAATTATTGCTCAATTTAATAGGTTTTATTTTTCAGTGATTGATGTGTTCTTCAATAATTCTAATATTAAGTAATAATTAATTTGTTATTGAGCATAATTTTTGATACACATTTTCCAAACAACGCCAAAGTAAAACACATAGCCGTTAATTATGACAAGACGGGGACAGATTTTTATTCATTTTTTTATACTAGAAAAAATATGTAGCAAATTAAAAACTCTGACAAAATCTCTTCTTTATTTCGCTCAAAAATCTGATATTAAATAATTCAAGATTAGATTAAAATCTCAGACATAAAATTTCAACAATTAAATTCTCATCATTTAGGTAGAAAAGAATATGAAATATTATATTCAAATTAATCCAGCAAATTCAAAATTTACTAATTATATGTAGTGTTTCTCTGTACAATAAAACATCTTTCGCAATATCAAAAAAGTAAAAAGCATAACAAGTTTTGCAAATCTAAAGCGAACTATCATTCATTTAATTTTTTTTCCTTTTAAAATATAAATTTTATATAAGTACATATTTAAATTTTGCATTTACTGACAAATATATTTTGATTTATTAATAACTTTTTAAATTCACATTTAAGCATTATTTTTGTAAGCTCAAACTTATATGCTATTAAATAAAAACATAAAATAAAGCAAAGCAAACTAAATTTATATTTTAATTTATACCCGAAAGATTTTTCTACACAATATTATTATATAAATCTAAATAATATATTATCATTAGAAAAAATAAACTTAACCTTAAAAATTATGCAAACATTTAATATCTTTATAAAATATTTATTATTTATATGAAAAATTTTTAAATTAAACAAATAAAAACAGATAACAAAAAACAAATAAATTACTAGTCTAAATAATTAATATTATATTTTTATTTATTTAAAAAATTTATTCATTGTGGTTACATTCAATAAGCTTTAATTCAAAATTTAAAAAATAGCAATAATTCATTTGAATAATATATTCAATCCAAAAGATTTATTCAAATAAATAATCAAATTCATAATTTAATGAAAAATTAATCAAAATAAAATATCGGAAAATATAATTTTTTATTTAAAAATTATGATAATTACTGATAAATGATTTATTACCTTAAATAGTTTTAATAATCAAAATAAATATAATGTCTTTAACATATTAATATTAATTTTTAATGAAGAAATTTTAAAAAATTGATAAAAGATTATAATTATACAATTTTATGATTTAAATTTCTTAAAATATTTATTTACCAGTATATTATTACGAGGGATATGATTTTAATCTCTAAAAATTGCCAAAGTAGTTAGATTTTAGGCCCTAAAAATAAGCACTAAAAATAGAAAATAGGCACTAAAAAGCCTCAAATTTAGGGTTGTAAAATGAAATTTATTCAAAGAAATAATAAAATTAAAACAAATCAATATTAGATAAATAATTATTAAAATCAAATTTTCTTGTCAAAGAAATAAATCAATAATTTTTGAAGACGAATTTTTGAGAAAATTTCGTTTCTTAGGATTATTTCTTTGAAAATACTGTAATTTTTTATTAAATGAATATATATTTATTTTACGCATGTCATTTGCAACGTGTTGATAATATTAGGAAGTAACTCGGATTTTAATTGTAAATTAATTATTTTCCAAATAAAAAATTAAAATAAACAAAATCGTTTGCTTTCAATTTAAAAATCCTGATCGGAAATTTGAACTTAAATGATTTTTTCTGTTTGAAAAACATTCAAAAGTGAATATTTGAAATCGATTAGAAATTTATTTAGTTTAATAAAGAAAAATTGCTATTAAATGTATTTTTTATTTTTTAAATATTAAATTATAATATTTTATATAATTTTTGCGTTTTTTGACCGAAAAAAACGGGTGCACCCCAAAATCTCGCCGCCGAAATCTCGCCGGGACAAAATCTCGTGACCGAAGTCTCGCCGGCTGAAATCTCGCCGGCCGAAATCTCGCCGCAGAAAATTTAAAAAAAAAATTCAAACTTAGAAATTTTTTAAGGAAAAAATTTTTAGAAAATTTTTTATATAAGAATTTTAAAGAAAAAAAATTGTTGAAAATTTTTGAGCAATAAAAATTTACTGTTTTTCGAAAAATTTTCAATAAAAACTTAGCAAATAGTTTTTTTCTTTAAATTTTCTTATAAAAAAAATTTCTAAGAATTTTTTCCTTGAAAAATTTTTGTTTGAAAATTTTTTTTTGAAATTTCTGCGGCGAGATTTAGCCGGCGAGATTTCGGCGGCGAGATTTTGTCCCGTCCCCAAAAAAACGGACCGAGAAATTTGTTTTTTTTTTTTGGTTCTGAAAAAACCGTAACAAAAAGCGACCAATCCTTCAATTTTTTGCTGGTAATTTATTATACAATACAATTTGTCAGTTTTAAATTTAATTTTTGTTTCATTTTATAAAAATAAATTGAATATTGATGAATTATTTTTTACTAATATTTATTCAAATATAAATATAAAATTAAAATTATAGTTTTATATTTTTTAAATGATTCAAAAAATATAAATCTCAATCCAAGCAGGCTCCCAAAATGTTCTATTCAACTAAATAAAAGTTAATTATTAAATTTAAATTGAAAATTAATTATAATTTCATTACCATAAATAAATTAGAATATATTTTACCAATAATTAGTTTTACTAAAAAAAACTACAAATTTCTTTTTATTTTTTATATTAAAAAAGAATGTGCGATGAAGTATTTACAAGTTATTAACCATTTTAATGAACTTTCGTTTTGTTGAAAATTCATAAACCAATTTATACAAATGAGAATGTTAACAAGGAATTATAATTCATAACTAAATTTTAAAATAACATAACCTTGTTTAAAATTTTTATGAATGTAAGCAATTAATAAAAATGATTTTAAAGTAAAAAATAAATAAAAATTAATAAATATAAAATTCTTATAAATAAATAAAACATTCATTAATCAATTAACAATCGTTTGTGTGTAAGAAAAAAATACAGAAAATTAAAAAAAATAAAATTAATTAATTAATAATTAAAATGTTACTAAATGAAAATAAAATGAAAAAAAATAAATAAACTAAAAATATTTAATTACTCTATAGTAGGTCGCATATTTTATTTAATTAAACCTTGAAATATTTTTTTAATGAATAAAACATAGATTAAATAAATTTTAATGTATTTTTTAATATAAAACATCGCAAAAGCTTACAATATAAAGTAATAGTCATAAATCCAATATTTTAATTTGAAAAAAATAATTATATGATATAAATTCTAATAATCTTTAATAATATAATTTTTACATTTTTACACTCTTTATTAGATAAATTAAAATTTATTTGTATTTAAATTTTTTTTAAGTCTGTCCAACTAAATTTTCATAAGTTATATTCTAACAACACGCCAAATCATCATTTAAACTTTGCCAGATATAATTTGTTTTTAACAAATTCCAAGTTGATTTTAGTTGTCATTAATAATTAATGCTAATTTTCAATAAAATATTTTGAGTTTTCTTTTTTTTCCATTATATTTTCTATTAAATTAATATAATAATTAGTTTGCTTTTAGTTATTTAATTTATAAAATCAAACAAAATATTACACATTTCGTTACAATAAAATTAATTTAATATCTATATTTTTAATAATTCCTGAAATTAGTCATCAAACTCCATGTCAAGCAAAGATACTGGGATATGATTTAAAAATAAAATAAATTAAAACATTTTTTATTAGTTTAAATAAAAATTAAAACGAGAAGGACCTCAAATTGAACCAATACAAATATCAGTTAAATAAAAATTACCTTTTTAAATTAAAATAAAATTAATATTTAAATTCTAATAAAATTATTAAATCAATATTGGTACTAAAAATGCTACGTATAATTCTAAAAAAAGAATAAAATCTCTTCCGAGTAATTAAGAATCTATTCTTTTGATCATCATCTGTACTGAAGTAAAAGTTTATAAACTTTTAACAAAGACAACGTAAGAACACTGAAAGTAAATGAGATAATATTTAAAAAAACAAATATATTAATTTGGTAAAAGATTAAAACAAAAATTTTCTTTTATAAATATATCTATAAATATTAATAGAACAGGAATTTATTAAAATAATTTAATTATATAGTAAAATTTCTTTAAAAACTAAGTTTATGTATTAAATATTTTTGAATGACTTAATTCCAAAGAATCTTATTCATTCATAATTTTTATATATGCATTTTTCAGCAGAAACTTTAAACCAATATTTATTTTCGGGAGCAGGGACGGTCCGGGCGGCACCGCCGGGAAAAATTTTGAAAAAAACTTCTAATTTGTTAACAGATTTTATTAAGAAAATGTCCAAATTTTGTTATTTTAGCCAATATATTTACAGAATATATTAAAAATATTCAAATTTTCAAGAAATTAGGGATAGATATTGTAAAAAATTAATATATTTTTTTTTTAACTAAAATTTAGAATAATCCGGCACTGAAAAACCCGAGACCAAATTTAAATTTTAATATAATTTTTAATTTTTGGGTTAATATTTTGAAATAATATAATAAAACTTACAGAAATTAAAGTTTGATATTTAAAAGTGCTTAAAATTCCAATAACTATTTACATAATACTGTCTTATTTTGAATATTTTTTAAAAATATTTCAACAAATATATAAAAAATGTTTTTTATTTTTGCTTTTAAAATGAAATAATGAATTTGCAAATAAGCTAAAAAATAATAAAAATATTTAGATCAAAAAATAAAGTTAAATGAAAAAAATATATTTATCATTTTAAAAATATTTAGTTGGAAAAATTGATTCCAATGGATTAAGTTAAGTCACATATTTCAGTGAAAAAAGTTCAACAGCTCGTAATAAAAAATTTACGCTATTAAAATTCATAAAGAATAATGAAAAAAATTGCCAATTTTTAATTATAACATTTTTATCATAATATCATTAAAAATTAATTGCGAATTATCTACCTTAAATTTGAAAAATTTGCTAAGCAAAAATTTTACTTTCATGAATTTTAATTGAGTAAACTTTTGATTGCGAATCATTGAAAAAGAGAATTAATTAATTAAATAACTATAAATAAATAAATAATTTAGTAATAAAAAAAGATTCACTATTATTTTAAAATATTCAAATAAAACTTAAAATATAGAAAATTATTTAATTTTTTAAATAAATAAAATTAATTTATTATAAAATTATAATTAAATTGTAGATGACTTGTGCTATACCTACAAAGAAATGTTTTTTTTTTGAAAAAATTCTATTTCTTAACAATGGATTGATTTATTAAAAGTATATTTCCAAAAAAATCTATCTGAAATTTATAAATATTAAGGCGCGCTACAAAAACTCTCATAACTGCTTATTTTTGTTTTCAAAATTAATTATATAAATAATTAAACTTATGAATTACCGAAATAAAAAGCAAAAATTATTATAAAATAAGTAATTTAAAATTGAATAAACAAACACTATTTTCAAAGTTAGTAAGAATTGATATTAATAGTCAAAAAGAATATTATTTCATTAAAAAACCTGCGTGAATTATCATGAAATCACTGGATATTTGACATGAAATAAAACAAAATAAAATAATTATCACTTTAAATAAAAAATATAAAAAAATAAATATTATTTTGAGTTCAATAAAAATTATCATCACTTCAAAATTTTTATTATGTTTATAAAAATTATATAGTCCAAAATAATTCAAAAATAAATCAATATTCATATAAAATCAACAATAAGCAGGTTAAGATTTAGTTTAGCTTTATGAAAAAGATACTTTAAAAATGCAAAGAATTATATGAATACAAAATGAGTTCAAATAAGATTTAAAGTAATTCTCGGGAAAAATCGTGGTTAATAAAAAAAATTATAAAGTGAAAAAACGATTTTCCAATTTCTGAGAAAAAAAAACAAAAAAAAAATCCATTATTAATTTTACTAAACAAGAATATAAGAAATGATTAAGACTAATTAATTTCAATTATATATTGTTTTAAAAGATTGAATAAAGAATATTAAAAAAGATAAAGTGAAATAAAGTTTAGAGTGATAATCGATTTATAATTAAAAATTTAATTTTCTGATATAAAAATAGGTTAAATAATTGCTCATTTGTTGATGTTTACTGTACATTTGATAATAAATTTATCTAATTAATACTTTTAAATAACAAAATTTATAATCAAAAAATGAATAAAAAAAACGAATTTTAATATTATTTGAAGAGGAATTATAAATTTTTATATATTTTATATAAATTTTGTTGATTTCGAATAAATTCATTTTAAATCTTGACATAAATTCTTTTTCTCACATTTACAACATTGGCTCATTTATCTTTTTTGCAGTTGATAGATTACTAATATTATTTTATTATTTATATTTACGAATTTATTCATATTTTTGTATTTAAAATTAATATTATCGCCTCTAAGCATTATAATTTTTTTATTTTTTAGGTTTAATGTTTAATAGAATTGACCCATGTGAATTTTATAAAATGTACTTTTCGTTTTACTATGTTTACTTTGACGGTGATGCCTAACAGAGAAAATTTTATTAATTCAGCTAAAACTAGTTAAGGCGAATTAAAATGGAATTCTAAATTTGCTAAAAACCAATTTGATCAATGCAAAATTTTTAAAATCAGTAAAAGATAATGACAAAACCAGAAAAAAATTTTAAAAATTTATTTTAAAATATAATTATAACACTTTTTTATAAATGACTTAATAATGTAAATAATTTCCACTAAGTTACATTGACAATTAACTCAAAGTTTAAAAGTAATAATAATTTTTATTTCTGACTTATCAATTTATAAATACAGAACAAGACTAATACTATAATTCCTGATCAGCGTATCATGAAAAAGCAAAATAAGATTGGGGCAATTTGGCATGGGAAACAAAAACATACCGTATTTCAGTTAGAATTCAATCAATTAAACAACATAAAATAAATAAAATTTTTAAAAGATTTAAACATTTTACAATTAAATACATTTTTTTGGTATACACAATGATAATGATTTACAGAACAATTTGATTAAGAGAATTTTAAAGAAAACTTTAATAATTAAATTAAAACGAACAAAGAAAATGGACTTTTGGTATGAAATGCAAATTTATTTGCTTATTTATATATTATCTAAATTTAATGTAAAACTCAAAAAGCATCGAAAATCATTTAAATATCAATAATTAAACAAATTTAAAAACTTGAAAATTGAGTAATATTTGAAAATGAACATAATGTATAGCAAATATACTTTTGTAAATATTATTATTAAAAAATTAGTTTGGATTGAGACAACAAAGAGCAATTCTTCAATCGGAGAAAATTCCGCATGAAATAAAAAAGAATTAAAACAAAAAAATTACAAAAAAAAAAAATTAATTAAAAAATCAAAAATATTTATACAAGTGAAATAAAAATAACAAATTGAAAAAAAATATTTTCTGAATTCTTTTAATTTTAAACTTGATATTAATGCATATATACCAAAAATAATCGATTGATTGAAAAAATATATAACACTTTTTTTGTTGAAATAATTTCTCTATAACAACACTTTATTATTCATTTAATTTTTTTCTATATTTTTATTTTTTATTTTAATGATATTTTAAAACTTTTAAATTTATTTATAATAATTATTTTCTGTTTTTACTCACGAATCTCCGTTTAAATTTTTATTATTAATTTGAAGAAAAAAGAATTTGGTTTAGTATAAATTGATGAAGTTATAATTTTATATTAAATTCATTATTATTACTTAAGCATTCTTTAAATATTTATTTTTTCTTCGTCGTTTAACATAATTTTTCATTTATTTGAATAAAAACAAACAAATATTTTTATGTGCCAATATTTGCAATGTTTATTTCTGTAAGACTTTTATAATAGTTTCATTAACTTTTTACAAATAGATTTTTTAACTTTTTTGAATTAAAATATTTATAATAGTGTGTGTATTTAATGAAAATAAATAAAAGCTAACAAATAATTATATATTTAAATTATTTTTTAAAACAAGTATTTAAGTCAAGCAATGAAAAAAAGCTATTTTACTTATTATTCTATATTAATTTTAATATTTTCTATGAAAAAAAATATACGATGCTTAAAATTAAAAAAGAATTAATTAAAAATATAATAAGAATTTTATTTTACAATTTTTTGTGCCTATTTAATGCCTATTTTTCATTTTTTTTTTCTGCCTTTTATGTGCTTATTTCGCGGTTTCGTGTGCTTAAAAAAAGCCCTATTCATAAGCAAAGCATCCGGAGCTAACTTAAAAATTATTGAATCTAAATTCCAATTGGGAGATTTTTTGACACTAGATTTAGGATATTCTTAATGTATTTTTTCATTAATTCCAGTTTTCGGCACATTTTCGTTAGTGTCGGTACACCGTTAATAGATGATTAAAGATTTAAAAAATAACTAAATTTAAAAATGTATATAATTAAAATTATTATGATTATTTTTATAATCAACATTTTAATAGAATTTGTCCATCGGTCGACTTACAACAACCTTATCAGATTTTAGTTTGTATTGGTATTTTTATTCTTTCATTTCTTTAAGTAACTAATTACTTCAAATTTTCTCAATGGATTTTTTGCCGGATTCTCTTTAAATCTTTAATAAAAATTTATTTGACTATTTTGGTGCTAATTAAATTCGAACAATGTTAAATATTTAAAATTTGTTTAATGCCATTTGCTTCCGAGTCAGTGTTTTTTTGGTGCGGACGTTTTCGAGAAATGCAAAGAGGCAGCAATTAGGACAACTTTTGTTTTACTATGTAAAGGAGGCGAACGGATCCCTGTAAACTGATTCAAATTGATATAAATACTTTCAATTGATAATTAATATATAATGATAAAACTATACTTTATTTTTTTATGTATTTCGACAATAAAGAATTGATTTTCTAAAGATTTACAAAAAAACAATATTAAATCACATAAAATTTATGTCAATTATTCCATGGATAAATTAACAAATAAGTAATATTTTGGTTTTATTTAAATAGCGTTTAAAAGATACATTTTGGCAGTTTTTAGTCAATATTTTATGCCCATATTTGGCATTTTTAGTCCATATAATTATAACCCTATTTATGATATTTGTTCTTTTTGTATGGGCATTAATTTGCTAACGCGGACTTTCAATTGAAAAGTAAATTGTTTCGGTTGTCTCTTCGGATGGGTCTGAAATTCTACTCGCTCGCTGTTGATTTAAAAAAATGCAAACTTTGGCCCCAAAACGGAAAAGTACCACAAAAATAAAAATAAAATATTTGAACACAAAAATACAAAACAAAACGTCAATCGCCACATTCAAAGCATGTTATATTGTGTGTCGCCATTCTAAACAACCTTTAATCTTATTAGTATGCTCTAAGTTAGAAACCGATTGCCGTTTGTTGGGGCCATTTTTCGTTCAAATTCTTTGAGAAGTTTGGTGAATTTTTTTTGGTGCATTTTTCCTACTTTTCTTCTCTTTGATTTTGTATTGAAAACAAAATTGCAGAATAAAATAACTAACAAATTTAAAAATTTATATTTATCTAAAAATATAGATTTGAAAAGAAAAATAATATTAAATAATCATATCTTCATTTGTATCATATATAATTAAATTAAAAATAAATAAAATAAGATTTCATTATTTTGTGTTATGCAAATTTCATGATTATATTTAAACAATAACAGTTAAAATTATTAGTTAAAAATTATGTGATTTAATACTTAGAAAATTAATAATGGGTTTGCTGAAAAATTAATTTAAAGAAGAAATAAAAAAACTTAAATAATTATGGTTCATTTTCCAAATTTTTATTTTCAAAAAATAGTTTTTAATAGATTTCGAATAAAAACAAATTTGAAAGTTTTAAGAAATTACTGACATTCGTTTCAAAATTTTCATTTATTCTCGGGAATGACTTTGTTACTGTTTTTTATTCATTCATAATTTTCGATAGACACCCATGAGTAAATTTTTTTTTAGAATTTTTGTTAAATTTTTTATATTTTCTCTCTATTTCTTAAATAGAATCATTTCTTTAAAATAGTTTATTATATATCATACATAGACTTTATATGATTATATCAATGTTTACTACTCTGTTAATATATTCAAATAATTTTCTGAGCCCATTTTTAATGAATTAAATGAGCACTTACAAGAGATATTCCTGGAATAAATTATTAGATTCAATATTTGTTAATATGAACTTCTTTTTTATATTATTAAAGTGAAATATTTATATATCATTTGCATTTTTGATATAGTTTTTACATGCTTCTTTACTTTATTTTGTTTAATATTCAGTGAAAACCTGTTTAAATTTTTTGTTAATTAATGTTTTAAAAACTTGATTTTGCATTGTTTTGGTTTTAAGGTCAGCCTGCGGTCTAATCAATTACAACAAATTTTTTAATGTTATTTTTGAATTTCATTTAATTTTGGACGTCCAAAATAAGCCCGACAATTTATGGTAATTATTGTATTGTTTGAAAAAACTAATGAAAACACTAATTAATTGCATGAATTTCATTTAACTTTTTTTCTTTCTTTTAAAAGAACTTTGACGATAAATAAATTATTGAAATTAATTTAAATAATTTTTATGTTTTATGAAAAATAAAAATAAAGTCAAACTGTATTTTTCTTGTGTATGTTTTATTTAAATATAAAAATTTTAATTTTAATTGTTGTATTTATTAATCATTTATGAAAAACCAATTTTATTCATTTTTGTTATAATAGACATTATAACTATTTAAATTTTTTAAGTTTATACAAGTTTTGGAAAATTAATTCTGTAAGTGGTTTATTTTATTATTGTTTTTTTTAAATTTATTCGAGTCATTTGGCTATCAAATTAATTTTATAATGGAGAAACAAACATTATTTCCACAGACATTTAATCAAATGGATTAAGCCAAAAAGTTAACATTTATATGCATCAAATGCCGAAATATTTGTTAAAAATCTTAAATTTATTAATAATGCTTTTTCAGTTACAATAAATTCAAATATTTTGGTTTTTCATGCAAACTTTATTTTGAAAATCAACGTCCTAATAGGTTCGTCAAAAATAATTTATTTTTTCATGTTCACAAAAATGTTTTCCCTAATTTGAAAAATTTCGTAGCTTTAAACCGGTTTAAAACGGGTAACATTGATTAATTATTTCGAAATAATACTCATAGTCAATGGTAATATTTACTAATGGTAATATTTACTTTTCTTTTATTATTTGGATTATTTTTAAAAATATACTAATTTTTGTGATTTTTTATAAATTCTTTTGTATTGGAAAAGTTGCATTAAAAGTTTATAAGGTTAAAGATAATAATCAATTTTAGTTCTTTTATTTCAAAAAAGCATAAATATTATTACAATGTAAAAATGGAAAAATAAAAAAATAATTAATTTTATAAGTTATTTTTTTTAAAAATTTTCTCAAATTTGTATTCCAATTGCTAAATTTATCAGACAATATTTAAAAATTCGAAATTTTATAAACTAAATATTGCTAATAATTAACAGCAGCTATTAAAGTTTTAATAACTAATTAAATTTCTTTTTTTGAAATAAAAGAACTAAAATTGATTATTATCTTTAACCTTATAAACTTTTAATGCAACTTTTCCAATACAAAAGAATTTATAAAAAATCACAAAAATTAGTATATTTTTAAAAATAATCCAAATAATAAAAGAAAAGTAAATATTACCATTAGTAAATATTACCATTGACTATGAGTATTATTTCGAAATAATTAATCAATGTTACCCGTTTTAAACCGGTTTAAAGCTACGAAATTTTTCAAATTAGGGAAAACATTTTTGTGAACATGAAAAAATAAATTATATTTGACGAACCTATTAGGACGTTGATTTTCAAAATAAAGTTTGCATGAAAAACCAAAATATTTGAATTTATTGTAACTGAAAAAGCATTATTAATAAATTTAAGATTTTTAACAAATATTTCGGCATTTGATGCATATAAATGTTAACTTTTTGGCTTAATCCATTTGATTAAATGTCTGTGGAAATAATGTTTGTTTCTCCATTATAAAATTAATTTGATAGCCAAATGACTCGAATAAATTAAAAAAAAACAATAATAAAATAAACCACTTACAGAATTAATTTTCCAAAACTTGTATAAACTTAAAAAATTTAAATAGTTATAATGTCTATTATAACAAAAATGAATAAAATTGGTTTTTCATAAATGATTAATAAATACAACAATTAAAATTAAAATTTTTATATTTAAATAAAACATACACAAGAAAAATACAGTTTGACTTTATTTTTATTTTTCATAAAACATAAAAATTATTTAAATTAATTTCAATAATTTATTTATCGTCAAAGTTCTTTTAAAAGAAAGAAAAAAAGTTAAATGAAATTCATGCAATTAATTAGTGTTTTCATTAGTTTTTTCAAACAATACAATAATTACCATAAATTGTCGGGCTTATTTTGGACGTCCAAAATTAAATGAAATTCAAAAATAACATTAAAAAATTTGTTGTAATTGATTAGACCGCAGGCTGACCTTAAAACCAAAACAATGCAAAATCAAGTTTTTAAAACATTAATTAACAAAAAATTTAAACAGGTTTTCACTGAATATTAAACAAAATAAAGTAAAGAAGCATGTAAAAACTATATCAAAAATGCAAATGATATATAAATATTTCACTTTAATAATATAAAAAAGAAGTTCATATTAACAAATATTGAATCTAATAATTTATTCCAGGAATATCTCTTGTAAGTGCTCATTTAATTCATTAAAAATGGGCTCAGAAAATTATTTGAATATATTAACAGAGTAGTAAACATTGATATAATCATATAAAGTCTATGTATGATATATAATAAAACTATTTTAAAGAAATGATTCTATTTAAGAAATAGAGAGAAAATATAAAAAATTTAACAAAAATTCTAAAAAAAAATTTACTCATGGGTGTCTATCGAAAATTATGAATGAATAAAAAACAGTAACAAAGTCATTCCCGAGAATAAATGAAAATTTTGAAACGAATGTCAGTAATTTCTTAAAACTTTCAAATTTGTTTTTATTCGAAATCTATTAAAAACTATTTTTTGAAAATAAAAATTTGGAAAATGAACCATAATTATTTAAGTTTTTTTATTTCTTCTTTAAATTAATTTTTCAGCAAACCCATTATTAATTTTCTAAGTATTAAATCACATAATTTTTAACTAATAATTTTAACTGTTATTGTTTAAATATAATCATGAAATTTGCATAACACAAAATAATGAAATCTTATTTTATTTATTTTTAATTTAATTATATATGATACAAATGAAGATATGATTATTTAATATTATTTTTCTTTTCAAATCTATATTTTTAGATAAATATAAATTTTTAAATTTGTTAGTTATTTTATTCTGCAATTTTGTTTTCAATACAAAATCAAAGAGAAGAAAAGTAGGAAAAATGCACCAAAAAAAATTCACCAAACTTCTCAAAGAATTTGAACGAAAAATGGCCCCAACAAACGGCAATCGGTTTCTAACTTAGAGCATACTAATAAGATTAAAGGTTGTTTAGAATGGCGACACACAATATAACATGCTTTGAATGTGGCGATTGACGTTTTGTTTTGTATTTTTGTGTTCAAATATTTTATTTTTATTTTTGTGGTACTTTTCCGTTTTGGGGCCAAAGTTTGCATTTTTTTAAATCAACAGCGAGCGAGTAGAATTTCAGACCCATCCGAAGAGACAACCGAAACAATTTACTTTTCAATTGAAAGTCCGCGTTAGCAAATTAATGCCCATACAAAAAGAACAAATATCATAAATAGGGTTATAATTATATGGACTAAAAATGCCAAATATGGGCATAAAATATTGACTAAAAACTGCCAAAATGTATCTTTTAAACGCTATTTAAATAAAACCAAAATATTACTTATTTGTTAATTTATCCATGGAATAATTGACATAAATTTTATGTGATTTAATATTGTTTTTTTGTAAATCTTTAGAAAATCAATTCTTTATTGTCGAAATACATAAAAAAATAAAGTATAGTTTTATCATTATATATTAATTATCAATTGAAAGTATTTATATCAATTTGAATCAGTTTACAGGGATCCGTTCGCCTCCTTTACATAGTAAAACAAAAGTTGTCCTAATTGCTGCCTCTTTGCATTTCTCGAAAACGTCCGCACCAAAAAAACACTGACTCGGAAGCAAATGGCATTAAACAAATTTTAAATATTTAACATTGTTCGAATTTAATTAGCACCAAAATAGTCAAATAAATTTTTATTAAAGATTTAAAGAGAATCCGGCAAAAAATCCATTGAGAAAATTTGAAGTAATTAGTTACTTAAAGAAATGAAAGAATAAAAATACCAATACAAACTAAAATCTGATAAGGTTGTTGTAAGTCGACCGATGGACAAATTCTATTAAAATGTTGATTATAAAAATAATCATAATAATTTTAATTATATACATTTTTAAATTTAGTTATTTTTCAAATCTTTAATCATCTATTAACGGTGTACCGACACTAACGAAAATGTGCCGAAAAAATAGTCAAATAAATTTTCGTAGCAAAAGAAACGAATTTAATTAAAAATACGACGAGAAAAACAAAATTGAAGAATAAAATATACTAAAGAATTTAAATATTTTTAATTTATTAAAAAGATATATTTTTGGAAAGAAAAACAATAAAAAATTTTTATTTTTTCGAAAATTAATAAAATTTATTTATTAAACATGATGAAGCATTTTTTCTATTTATCAGCAAATTATAAAATATTTTAAATTTAGCAAATTATCTCATATTTCATTGGATATTTTAAATTCATTAAATCTGTAAACATATTTAATTTCTGTTTTCATAATTCAATTTCCTGACTGAAATTGCCTACAAATGCCAACAATCAAAACATACAATGACGTCAAAAACGGATGAAATCGCGGAAGAAATGCGAAAGCCATGGAAATAATATTAAACAATTTTTGGTTGAACATTTACTTTAAATGCCCCTCTATAAATCGATCTAACATTAATTATGCTCAATTGTTTCCTTTTTTTAAAATAATTTTGCCTAAATTTACAATTTTCATTTTATTAAAAAAAATTTAAATTATGTTAATAAATTGCATTTTTTAGTTAGTCTTCTAACGAAGGATATAGCGTAATTTACTTTGAAATATTAAAAGGATAATTCTTTACTAATCAAATTTAATTAGGTTGACAACAAGCTAATTGCTTTATGAGGCCATCAACAAGCTCAAATTAGTGAGTATTCAGCGCAAAAATTCGAGGAACACCTTGGCATTATGTATTTTATGTGGGAGAATTGGCAATGTGCCAAAATTGGAAAGGATTTTGAAGAAAAGTGCCAAGAATATAAGAAATATTTGCATATTTTGTACGAATGTTTCTTACGAATGTATACTGAAGGCTTTTGCTTTCCTTTTAATGGTCATTGAATTAATTAGGAAACAATTAAGCTGAAAACCCTAATATGACAAATCAATTGAATGCTGTGAAGCCAATTTTCAAAAGCAGTGGTTATGGGAATTTGATTAAACTAATTTTTATTATTCAAATTCTAAATGATTTTTCGAAGTATTTTTGGAAAGAAGGCGAAAACGAATTGAATAACTCCAATGAAATTTTGGAGATGAAATTGCTAAATGAGAAGGAAAAAATTATGTAGTGTTAGGGATTCAGAATTTCTTAACGGTTCTATTAAATAATTCTAATCTATAGGGATGTGCGAGAAGTGATTTTTACCGGGAACCGAGAAACGAGACTCTCGCACATCCCTACTAATCTATCCACCCTTCCGAATTATTCTTTCTTTTCTCAGTTGGACTATTTTATTTTGCTTTACCAGTATACTTCCATTACGTGCTCTGCTGAACAAATACATTTAAACAGAGAAGCTTGTAAAGCGTTTTTTAATTTAAAAATAGGATTAAAAATTCCAATCTTATTAAGTTTTTAAAATCAAATTTATAGAAAAATCCATTTAATCAAAGTTTGAAGAAAATTTACAATGTTTGTTCGTCAGTTTGTCTTAATGTCGCTCCACACCAGGGATGTGCCGAATCGGAATCGTAATCGGAATCGCAATTAATCGGATTTGGGCCATAATCGGAATCGGATAATCGTAATCGGATTTTGCCTTGAAATCCGATTATTACACCCCTAAGAATTGACCTTTTGAAGAAATTTTTTAGCGAAAATGCCAATGAATTTTGAAAAAAAATGTTTTCTGAAACGAATGTTTTAATCTTATTTTAACATAGTTATGCCGGCCGATGGCAAACAAATAATCAATATTTATTTGGAGCAGAGTGGGAAAAGAAGACACAAATTTGGGGAGGAATGTTTAAATAGCAAAAGAAGGAAATAACATAAATGAAAGAAGTGAACGGGGAGGGTCAACATCGCGGGTATTTATGGGCGGAAAAAGTGGCGTGACATAATGAAGGGAAGAGGGAAATACAAACAAAATAAAAGGGTCAAAATGGGTACCGGCTAATTGGGTCCCAACCCTAACATCTCCCCCTTAAAAAGTGTCGGGCCTCCGTTCATCTACCGCATCCTCAGGTCGGCGATGTTATGCCTCTTATCCACAGTCGGAAGCTCGGAGATCATCTTTGATTTGATCTCGTCAGCCGTCGCTGCCGATTTGTTGCTTCCTGACAGGTGCACCGGATGAGGAGCTCTTCATTCCAAATCCGTCAAGAAGAAAATTGAATTCGTCTTCGTCCGGCATGTACGGCTGTACATTCTTTGCAGGGAATTCTCCAATCGTGCCGTCCAAAAACTGAACGTCGTAATTGCTTCCTTTCTGGTTGATCACACGTCCGGCACGCCAAGGTTCATCTCCCATGCTGGCGATCACATTCGCTCCCACAGCGAAGAATTTCTGCCTTTTGCTACGTTGATCTTTTCCGAAAAATTTCTCTTTCTTCGAGTTCGCTCCGTTAACTTTGGCAGTCTCAGTCCGGATCTTGTCCTTCAGACCATTCCTGATGTAGTCCGACAGTCCCAGTCTGTCCATCATGTCCATTCCGAGTAAGTTCTTTGATTCGTCTTTGGAAACAAAGAATTCCTTTCTTCCTCTGCTTCTCATCTTTAACCAGGAAAACTCCTCCAACGCGGATGTTGTTCACCGCTTTTTCCTTCTTTCCTCCATTCTTCTTTAGCCATGCCTGGTGCTTGGCACACATCCTTTCCAAATGGCCATTCCTCTTGCACTTTCGGCAAACAAAACAAATCTTTATTAAATTATTGGAAACAAAATGATTCATCTCGGTTATACAATGAATTGCAAATAATAAAGTAAAAAAACCTGCGAATTTATAAATCACTGTTTTTAATTAAAGAAACAAAAAAATAAATAAAAGTAATAAAGTAATTATCATCAAATAACAAACATTTATAAAATAATTGGAATTAATTGTTAATAAATAAATGAGTGCTTGAATCTATAGATATTTTAATTAAACAAAATAAATTGTTTAATTTTAGCATGCTATAACATAAAATATTAAAGGAATCATTTTTTGAAAAAAATGAAAAAAATAATAAAACTAAATTTTTGTTTAAAGCAACTAAAATATATTTTCAGTATATTTTTTTATTTTGAAAAATATTTGTAATTTTTTTTTGAAAAAAAAAGTGAAGATATTTTTCTATAAGATCAAAAATTTGTAATTTAAAAAAAAAGAAGATTTTGGTAAGATCTTTTTTTTTAGGTTTCTAAAAAAAAAGTCGGAGTAGTGATTAGATAACGTCCTATATGGTACAAGGCCCTGTTTTTCGTTACCTTTGAACATTTACAAAGATTTAAAAAATGACCTTTTGAAAAAAAAAAATTTATTTTTTAGTGTATTATGCTTCTCATGCTCGATCAAATCGAACAAATTTATTTAAAAATTTTGAATTTTTATTTGTTTTTTATCTTTTTGTAAAGAATTTTATTAAGGGGGTCTCGATTTTTGATAAAAATAGAAAAAAGAATTAGCGAAAAAACTAAAAAATATAAATTTCATTCAATTTTCATAATATTTTTCCTAAATATTTTTCGTAAAAGATAATTCACAAAAATTAATTGATGATCTTTTGACGTCCAAAAAAAAATGAAAATCATAATAGTTACATGACAAAAAATAACAAATGCTGATTAATTAACCATAAAATGAAGATTTGAAAAAAAATATTTTTTTTAAGGTTTTTTGTTTGAATTCGATTTCGAATTAATTTCCTATGCGATAGAAATGCACATTTTCAATGAGCGTGCTTCTGTGTTCTTTCCCATTTTTCGATTATTTTCATTTTTTCTTTTGGTTTTTTATAATTTTTTTTATTTTTTGTTATGTATATTTTAATCTTTTATAAATTTATGTTTTTTTAATTTTTTATATTCTTTATTTTAATTTCCCGCGGCGAAGTCGTTAGTTATTATAAAACCATCAAAAAATTAAGTTTCATTTTAAATTTAATTAATCACCTTTTATTTACAATGAATATTACAATGAAATGCGAATTTATTGAAGCCAGGATCCAAATTGTTCTGATTAATTATTTTTTTAAATTTATTTACATAAATGTGAATTAAAAACATTTTTTATTATTATATTATCAAATAAATTGAAAATCATATAGCCTTGTAAATAGACTAAAAATTTGTTTTGATCATCAATAAAAAGAATGAAACATTGATGAGGAAAAAAAAGAAAAGTAATTGAAAAATATGAAAGTAAGCCAATTTAAAAGAAAATTTTTATGAAATGGCGACTAAATTAAAGTGCCAAATTTGGCATTGTTTCATTTAACAGATTTGCTCATTCTATCTATATCATCGTTTGAAATTTTGTTTAATTATTCTGACCAAAAATTACATATGTTTGCCATTCATTGCTGTTACAATTGCCAATTTCGAAAGAAGAGCAAATTGTATCCGATAAGATACGGCAGTATAAGTTGGACCCAAAACAGGGGACACAATTCGAGACGGAAAATAAGAGACATGAATTGGCTACACTGAATTTAGTTGAAGGCTTTGATACGAATGCCGATAACAGGCTTATAATTAATTCCTTATCGCCTTGAAAGGAAAAAACAATTTCTAAAATAATACTCAAAAACTTACATTCACAATAATACAAATATGATGAAAATTTGACACTTTAATTTGTCTCGATTTTTCTAAAAATTCCATAAAAAATGTATTTAAATTTCAAAAAATTGGTCTTTGGATTCGTTCTCCAAACTTTTTCTGGCAACATGCTGGCAAATATATTGATTGGCAAGAATTTGTGCTAATTTAAAAAATTTATGATTTTAAAACATCTTGAAAAATGTGTGTTCAAAGCCTTTTTTCATGACTTTTTCGGGATTTTCGTGTCAATTCATGCCTTTTTTTCAATGGTTTGGTGGCTATTATAGTCCCTTTTTTGCGATTTTGGTGCCTTTTTCGGTCTCTAGTGATGACTTTGTGGTTGATGATGGATGTATCTTAAACGTGTCGCATGGAATTTTTTTACATTTTTTTAAAATTTTCTCAAAATTTGTTACGTCAAATTTTAATGTTATTAGCTTTTTTCATGCTGATAAGTAATTTTATTTATAAGAATATTATCGACACCGCCGAAAAAATTAAATAAAAAAATTCGAAAGTGCTTAATTATAATTTTTAATAATTGCATCATTTTTAATAATATACAAATTACATAAAGTAAAAAATTGATTTGGATAATATTACTGATGATCAATCACCATTTTAAATAAATAAATGGTTATTAAATAAAAAATAAAAATCCTATTAAGTAAAAAATAATAATCTAAAATTTATTATTGAATGGTTTTTAAAGTGAATATTATGTTTTTAAATTAAAATCACTTTTTAAATTATTAATGGTTAAAATATTAATTTGAAATTCTGGTTTTGAATTGCTCTTCAATTTCCAAACTCAACGGCAAATAAATACATAGTCGATGATTATGAATAAAGAATACAAATTAATTATATATTAAATATACAATAAACATGCAAATTTTAGCAAAATCCGTTATAATTTTGCTTATTCTACTAAATTTTACATTCTTTTAAATATTCTATAGTATTATGTGTTAAAAATTTTGAGCTATTTAGTGTCTTTTTTTGGTGCAAATTCATAGATTTATAACATGCAGTCCTTCTTAAAAACTTTTAAGAAAATTTTGTTTATGTGCTAAATATCATTCACTAACTATTTCTTCATTTCTTTATTCCTTGTTGGGTATAAAGTTTAAAGAAGAGCGCTGAGTATTGAGTTTTAAAATTTATATCTTTTTACTATGTTATTATTTTAATAAATTTCTGCAATTGTCATTAATCATTTATTTTTTTTTCAGCAATTTAAAATTTGTCTCATTTTATTTCTTTATAAGTTTTGTTTTGTTGAGTCAAATATAATTAAAATGTAAAATGAACATTTAACTTGTTTTTTCTTTTTATTCTAACAATAAAAAAATCTTTAGAAATGTAATTGATTGGTTTAAAAATTTAGAGGTTTATTTTGTTTTTTAGAAAAAAGTATTAAGATTTTTTTATTTGCTGTTGTCAATAATTAATCCATTTTATTTAAATTTTATTAAGTTTGTTTTTATGTGAATTTATTAATATTTTTTGTTAATTAAAAAATCATTACCTTGCCAATCATCCATTTCTTTTCTTAAATGGTAAAGGATGAAGATTTTCAACAAAATATATAAATAAAACAAATGAATTTCAAATATTTTGAGTTTATTCATTTTATATGAGTGAAAATTATATTTTAAACATAATAATATTTATTTATGATTAATTAAGTTTTCTTTTATTAATTTACAATTATCAATTTAAGTTATAATATTTATTGAAAATTTAAAATATAATTAATATTCACATTTCCTTAGGTTCATCTTGAAATTATTTTTGGTGGCCTCTAGTAAAATGATGCTCATTTTTAAATTCTATTTAAATTTTTATTTTTTTTAAATTTTGACTAAAAAATTTGTCTTTGTTTAATTCTTGGTTTTAGTTTTTTATCGTTTAAAGGATTTTTGTTTTATTCTCAAACCAATTAATTCAATTTATATTTTTTTGTGTGTTTGATTAAACGAAAGAAAAATATAAATATATTGAAAAAATGTATTAAATATTAAAAAATTTTACAGAAATATTTTAAAGAGCAATACATTAATACAATCATATAATAATAAATTACGTCAATCGAAGAAGTAACTTTTGGACATTTTAATAGCATGGTTTTTTTTCAAAATTGTTTATAAAAATATTAATTAGTCCTACAAATTATTCATTTAAAAAACATTATTAGTTCTATCAGATTAATTTAAAATTTTTTGCCTATTTTTTTTACTGTAAACTACGATTATAACAATAAAAATTTCTTTATAATTTTATTAAAATAACAGATTAAAAATGCGAATAAGTATTAGAATTTTAAAAAGTCATTAGAAACAATGGTTAATTTGTCCTTGTATTTTTACTAATATTATTTTAAACATATAAAATTGTCGGCTTAAAATTCAATGAATAAAAATAAATAATTAAAAAAGAAAGGAATATTATTTTGATTAAATAAAGAATTTAAAATTTATCCACATTAGTTAAACTAATGAAAATTCTGGTGTTCCATTTTCTATTACATTTTAATGTCCAACATTTTTAATCAAATTGTTGATTATCTTTTTATAAATAAATAATACAACAATCAAAACAAAATAACTAGAAAATACACGAAAATATTCAAAAGTCCATCTATTAAAATATTAAATATTCATAGCACAGTTTATCTCGTGATAATCAACAAAACACTGCTAAATTATTTAAAAATTATATGAAAAAAGTAGTAAATGAATTAAATGATTAAACAGCGTAATTTATCTAAACGGATAGTAATTGAAAATGATAATTTTAAGTACCCTCCAGATAAAAGTATTTGTCTCACTCTTATGCACAAGATAATAAAGGAATTGAAACATTAAAAAAGGCGAAAACTTAATTATTAAGTATTTTAATTAATTTCGTTAAAGCTAAGTAATTTATTAAACCGATTAAAGTAAAGAGACCAAATAAATTTTGTTTAAATAATTTGTCTTTGTTTAATTCTTGGTTTTACTTTTTTTGTCGTTTTAAAGGATTTATTCCCAAATCAATAAATTCAATTTATATTTTTTTTTGTGTAAATTTGATTAAACGAAAAAAAGTATAAATATATTTAAAAAAAGCATTAAAATTAAAAATTACAGAAATAGTTTAATGAACATTTGAAAATATTTATAAACAAACTCTATCCGATAAGAATTAAAACAAAGCTATTGAAAAATTTACAACAAAAATTGATAATTTATGTTAATCATATAATGTCTAAATTTTAAGCTAAATATACAAATAATAAATTTTTAAAAAATTAAAAAAAAAATTCCGAAAATTTCCGACTTTTCATCAATAATTTTAAAAATCGGAAGTTGGAATTCCAACATTAAATACAATATAAGCAGAATAATTATTGTTAACTCGAAAGATCTTATACTCTTTAAAATTTATATAATTCTGAGCAGGTTTATTACAAAATTTTTAATTTTAACTGAAAAATACAAATGAAAAAATTAAGACATCGTTTAAAAAATAAATAGCGGAAAACCGATAATAATTGTAATTATATGTGGAAGTCAATAAATTAATTTGTAATCACTCTTATTTGAATTAATAAATAAGTTTCATAAAATTATTCTTATACTTTAAAAAAACTAAATATTATAAATTAAGCGTAATTTTTGATGTTTTATTTATATAAGTTGATTCCATTAATCTTTTTTTAATATGTCCAGATAATTGAGTTTATTAAAAAGAATTCAAAAAAACATTTAGAAATTTTAAATCATGTAAATATTAAATTCATTTTTGTTAAATCTTTATTTTTTGAATACAATTAAGTACTGTATTGAAATAACATTTTTTAATTTATAACTGATCGAATTAGAGCCGATACAATTTAGGCATTACTTTATTTATTTTACTTATTTTTGATGTATCGTGGTTTTAATTATTTTAGAGATAATGTTAATATATTCAACTTTTTTTAAATGTTTATTATCATAGTTTAATTTTTATTTAAACACTTCATAGCTATTATCCCTCACGTCGGTTTTTTTCTGTTCGGTTTTTTGTTGCGGGCTGGGAAGGTTTATTAGTTTTTTATGTACTTTTATGGTTAATCATTTAATATTTTTTAATAAATATTTTATTACATTTTTTTTATCGGTGTACTAAAACTTGACGATTCATTTTTGACTATTTTTAAATTAAATTTGTATTTTAATAATGTGTTTAAGAAATGTGGGAACGTGCCGGGCCGTAAGGAAAAATGTCCGAAAAAGTCCCTTTATTTATTACCGAATTTGCCCTTTTAATTTCCCTTTTATTTCCAAATGTTGAATTGAGTTTTATTGTTTATTAACGAAAATAAGAAAATAAATATAAATAAAATTATTTAAAATAAGTGCCGTGTTGATTAAAGGGGAAATGTCTTAACGGGAGGAGAAAGGTTCGCCTATTGAGTCCCGGGGTTTTTGAGTAAATTGAAGAGGGGTTGTAGGTTACATTTAAAAGATTATTTAATTTAATTGCGTCTTATAATTTTAATACTGTATTTCAAGATAACACATAATATTATGATAAATTATTAAATTCTTTATATTGATTTATTATTTTTAAAAATTACATGGAATTTTTATATTAGCAAAACTTATAATTATCGGAATATTTGATATTCTTTTTAAACGGAATATTGTTTCTGGAGTATTTTGTTACTTAATTATTTAATCAACAGAAAATATTTTTATCTTTTTTCCAATTAATCACTTCATTTTTATTGGACAATGTTTTTTGAATTTTCAGCAAATTACCGTTACAAAATATGCATAATTTTTTTTTCCGAATTTTGGAATAAAATTCATTTAAAAAATTCTGTAGAATTTTGCTTTAATAATAATATATTTGGTTAATTATAGTTTTTCAATTTTTTTTTTTAATTTGTATTTTAATTATTCTTTGGAAGGTTTCAAATTTTCATTTTTTTTTATTTGTTACATGATATTTATTAATTATGATTTTAATTTTCTGCGCTGATATACTTTCATGTTGAGTGCGCTCGTTTTTTGTGTGCGTCGTATCCAGCATATTTTTTTAAATAAGTGATTTTTTGCCTCATTTTTAATTTATTTTCAATTTATTCCTTTTTTTTTCCTGTAATATGTTTTTATCATTTATTTTGTTTGTTCTTTTTTCAAAATTATAATAATAAATTTCACAATATAAGTGTGGAGCTTTGTTATAATAAATTTATTGTTATAAAGGTTTGTTTATATATCAGTACACTCGTTTTTTTCTATAAATATTATGGTTTTGTTAAAAATTTTTAAAGAATTTAATAGCGCATCTAAGACCCACTAAGCGTACGCAAAAGCCGTCTTTTCGACGGTGCTGGTTCATTTCCTAAAAACCGCCACTCATGCGCGTTTCCTAAATCCGCGAAAATGGGATGATAGTGCGTTTCCTAAATACGCAATAAATTTTAAAATATATTTTAACAAATGATATTATTGAAATATGTCTTATTAATGTTTATATAATTTATTAAATTTTCAAAATTTATTTTATATTGTAAATTCATAATTCATATTGAATTAATAAATTGACGCACAAAATCGCCAATTCCAATCTGATATAATGCATTTAAAAATTTGCAAATGCTTTTTACTTCAAATATGTCAACTTAAATTGTTTCATTCCATTTTGCCTTGTATTAAAAAATTAAGTTGTGAATTGTATTTTCGTATATTTAATTTCAGATAATAAATCAATTATTAAAGCGCACCGTTAAATTGAATTGTAATAACTTTAATTTGTAAATAATAATTTTATATTTTAAGGAATTTTTAATTAAAAATTTTTCATATATTTTTCTTGTGAATTTTATAATTAAAATAAAAAAGCTAAAATTTTATTGTACATTTATGAAAACCCAATTTTTTTATTCTTTTTCTTGTCATAATAGAAGGTATAATTATTGAAATTTTTAATGATTATACAAGTTATGGAAATATAATTTCCGTATGTTGTTTCATTTCAACAAAAAAATGGGGAAAACGACTAAACGAAGATTTAACTAAAAAACAATGAAATTTTAATTTAAATAAATTATTAAAAATCCTTTTTAAAATATATTCGAATCATTTGGGCTATTAAATTAATTTTATAATGAAGAAAAAAATTTTATCACAAGACCTTTAATTACAATGAATTAAAAGATTTTCATTTCTTTTCGTGCAAGTTAATTACTGCGAAAATATATTCTAATTTTGAAATAAATTCATAATATTACGTTTTTATTTAGTTGGTTTATTGTGTATTTTTTTTATGATACAAAAGAGACAAAAGTTTTATTTTAAATTTTTGTTTATTTTTGTATGTTTTTAAAAAAGGATTTATAGTTGCGATTCATTATATATTTGAATCATAGTAAGAGTAGTAAGAATTTGTGTTTATGCAGGCCATTTAAAAGTTGAAAGCTACTAGATTTAAGATATTTACACAATTAAATTAAATTTACTTTACGCAGTTAAAAAAAACAACTTTATTTAAATAGATTATTATATTTGATCTGATTATATAGTGATTAAAGAAAGTTTAAAATAGAACAATATAGAAAAATTAAGTTATTATTTTAAATACGAACAAATTATAAAATGTACATTATGATGAAATTAAAGAATTAAATAAAATATTTTCATATATTTACGCTAATCTATGATTAAAATATGTTTAAAATTTATAATATTCAACGAAATAAAAAATTAGTAAGTAGATTAATTATTGAAATTTTAATTGGAGTAAAAGAAAAGCACAGCAAAAAATTAAAAATATTGCAATAAATATATTATTTTAAATAAGAAGAATTTTAAAAAAATTTAAAATTTATAAAATGAAAAACAAGTTACTAATATTGATATAAATTAAAAAAATTTATTTTAATATTTTAAACTTTTTTTGTTTCTTCTCTAAAGAGTAGGGTTCGAGCCCCATGGGGCGGGGGTGGCTTTTCGCGGGGGCGGGGGTTGGCGGGGGTCATAGTCGCGGGGGCGGGGACGGGGGCACGATAATTCGGCCCCCGCGGGGGCGGGGGCGGGGGTTTGCTTTGAATTAGCTCCAAAAACTCAAAAAAAAAAATTTTTTATGAATGATTTCTTTGGCTCCACATTCCTTTATTTGTTGATCGCCTTGATTCTATTTATTTTGACATAAATTGCACAGATTTTGACTAAAAAAAACCAAATTTAGGGATTTTTAGGTAATTTTTTAAGAAAAAAAGGTTTTTTTTTGGGGCCGGCGTGCCGATAGGGGCGACCAAAAAAATTAAGATTTTTCTATAATTTTCGTTTTTTAGCTTTATTAAATTATCATAATTTACTCAAAGAAATTAAAACTCAAACTTTTAAAAATTTTCCGCCACATTTTTCCAAAAAACTTGATTAATGTGCGAGGAAAGAGGTCCGGCGATGCCGATAGGCGCCGCCGGGAAAATTTTAAGAATTTTTAATTAGAACTTTGCCAAAATTTTCGGAAATTTTCCTCTTTTAGATCAAAATAAGGCATTACCCCCAAATCAGAACATTTCTTAGAAATAAAGAACATAAAGAAACCCTGTATTACTCAGAAAAAATAAATAAAATCAAAAGAAAACGTCAACCGATGTCGAACTCATAACAAAAAGTATTGTTAATGTTGAAGCACTAACCACTAAACCACAAATATTTTGCAAAACTATAAGCAAATTTACTTTATTCCATAAAAATTTGTAAAAGAAGGTTAAAAAATTCAAAATTGTATAAATTTTTGCCTTTAATTCCACGAATATGCCATTCTTATGGGTGTATTTTTCACCCCCGCGCCCCCGCGGGGGTGAAGGTCACGGGGGCGGGGGTTGCGGGGGTCTGAGTCGCGGGGGCGGGGACGGGGGTGAGGCCAAAAAACCTGTCCCGCCCCCGGCGGGGGTGGGGGTGACGGGGGCGGGGCTTTTATGCTGGGAACGAAAAGGAAGAATGATGGACGGAATGGCGCACGGAAAATGCGACAGTGAAAATTTTATTCTCATAAAAACAAGTTCCTTGGTTTTCGAGGGCACTGACCACGAATCCGATATCCAATTCGGCCAATTCCGAAGCACGGACCCGAATTCGAACAAAAAGTCGAAATTCCCAAATTTCGAATTTATATTTGTGATTCAAAAACGCCATCAATGATTTTTTAATTTCGGCTTTTGGTTCGAATTCGGGTCGGGGTTCGGAATTCAGAACAATGTTCGTATAGAATTTACTTCAATATTACAATGCTAATGCTATGGAGCTTTATTTTAAAATATTTGTATCACTGACGCATTTTCCGGTCACGATTTAGCATTGTGAAATCGGTGATGCGACATTTGCGGCGCTGACATTTGCGGCGCTGACACTTGCGGCGCAGACATTTGCGGCGCCCAGCCAAAGCGACACTTGCGGCGCAGACACTTGCGGCGATGACACTTGCGGCGTTACATTTGCGGCGCCCAGCCAAAACGACATTTGCGGCGCCGACACTTGCGGCGCCCAGTCAAAGTGACATTTGCGGCGCCGAAATTTTGTGGTCCCCCATAATTAATTCTCAAAAATTAAATCTCGAACACCCTATTGTTTTCCTTATAGTCATAAGAAATTCTTTCCAAAAGTAATGAATAACGAACCATTAAATTAAAATGTTTTTCAGCAGAGCTTTAAGATTTCTTTTGAATTTTACCGATTTCATAAATTTATAAGGCTGGGCAGCAACGGAATTTGTAAGGTAAAAGTTAGCTAAACACGGAAAGCTGCGGTAAGAGGCGGATTTGCCTCAGAACACAATGGCCGAGTTACCAACTAACTGGCTTTTCATGCTTGGCTTAGCATTTTGCCTATTTGTTTATTAAACAGAGGAATACCTAAAATAAAATAAATCTTTTTTTGGTTTGGGGTCATTAATTCTGCGCCCAAATGTTATTTTGACTGGGCGCCGCAAGTGGCGGCGCCGCAAATGTCGTTTTGACTGGGCGCCGCAAATGTAACGCCGAAAGTGTCTTCGCCGCAAATGTCTGCGCCGCAAGTGTCACGCCGCAAATGTCGGCGCCGCAAGTGTCGATTTGACTGGGCGCTGCAAACGTCTGCGCCGCAAATGTCAGCGCCGCAAGTGTCAGCGCCGCAAATGTCGGCCAATCGTGAAATCCAAGTTAGTTTTATTTCTTTATTCTTTTTTGAAAATTATATTTTTGTTTTTTGTTTTTTTTTTGCATTAGAAGATAAAATTAAAGGAAAAATTTTTAAAAATAGTTTATCAGAAATATTTAAAAAATTTTATTAAAATTAATATTTGTATTTTGAATATTAATTTCACCCTTTTTTCATTTATTAATCCTCTTTTTTAATGATTGAGTTTATACGTTTTATTGGAAAAAAACATTTAATAATTTTTTATTAATAAATATATTTTTTAAATTTTCATTAAAAATGATAATACCTTCGGCGAATTTTCCATATGTATTTATATTTATCTATAATTTTATTACATATTTGCTATTATATTTAGATTTGTTTAATTTCATCCATAAACACATGTCAATGCCACCCTCGTAGTAAGAATTTGTAGGAGAAATAATTATTTTTTCTGTTTTTTTTTTAATTTCTTGATACCCACCTGATTTTTTTGCTTGCTCATTCTTAGCTTCAATTAAAATTTCCTTAAATATAATTGACTAATAATTATAACTTTGATTTGGTTTTAATTTATTTTAGATATTTCACATTATATTTTAAAATTTACCGAAATTAATGTAATATTTAAAATTAAAACACTTTTTATTTCATGCTTCAATCTATTTTTTAATTTATAAAAACTTTTTTTACTATTATTTGAAATTTTCTCCTTCTATTTAAAAAACAATATATCATATGTTATAAATATTAATTCATAATTTTCTTTATTATGCACTCATTTAGTTATAAATTGATGATTAATTTTTTCAATTTTGTTTGTTGATAAATATTTCTAGATTTTCTTCAATCATTTATTCCTAAAAATTCTTAATTATATTTATTCTAAAATGCTTTATATATTTATTTATATCCACTTAATAATATAAATATGCTTCAAGGATAGAGTGCTTCATCAATTTTAACAAACAAATAAATTTATCTATTGGGTTTATGATTTTCTAATTTTATTATTAACATATAAAATGCAGATACGTTTATTCACTATTGTTTTTCATCAATAAAATTGTTTAAATACTATGTTTTTATGCATATTTAAAAAATAAATAAATTAATCTTAAATAAGTGGTTTTATAAAAATTATTTATTTATTCAAGAAAAATAATTAACATATAATGATAAAAAATCATATATTTTGACAAGAGAATTTTAAAAATAATCTAAATAATCTAATTATTTATTTATTTTCATATATTAAGCTTCTTAACAAATAAATTTATTTTTGGCATAAAATAAATAAAAATTCATTAAATATATTTTGAAACAAATAATATCATGAAAAGTCGATTGAGTTTACTAATTAATGCTTACATCGTGAGTCTATTTTGTATTCTTTTATATAGTCTAACGCCTCACATCTAAACATTTTATTCTTTATAGATTTCATTAATTAAAATATTATTGGAATAGAAATTTTATTGATAAAGATATAATAAAAATAACAATTCAATTAAATTCAAAGTAATACAACTTTGAAAAATAGATGAAAAACGACCAATGCAAAAAAAAAAAAAAAATTAAAAATATTGAAAATCTTGTAAAAGGAAAAAGAAAAGCAAATTTATTTTTTAAAATTTTCCCAAAATAAATATTTAATTATTTCTTTTCTTTTTTATTATTAATTTCGATTCACATTATTTTTAGTAGAATTATCAGTATATCTAACTCTATTTTCTTTGATTCTCTGATGCCTTTTATCTTCTCTGCGATTGACTTTAATATTGTTATGCATTTCTTTGTATTATTTAAATAATTTTTCATTTTATTTCTTTTTTTATTATCAAATGTTAATAAGAATTGAAATAAAATATTACACATCCCATTAATTCATTTTAACATAAATAATTTTAATGTTTTTGTTAGTTTATTTCATTGACATAAATATTTTGCTTTGCTAATTTTTGATTGATAAAAACTTTGTTCTAAAATCTTTCTCCAGGGCTAGGATTCATAATTGTTCAAATTTGATTGATGATAAATAATGTAATTTATTTAAACAATCTTAATTTTTATGAAAATTTAATAATTTTCTCAAAACTTAATAAGGTTCTAATGAATTCATTTTAACTTAAATTATAATATTTTTTATAAACGTATTAGTTTTTTATTTCATTGTATTTTACTTTCATTTTGATAGTAAATTATATAATGTTAATTTTTAGAAAACTATACTTTTTTTTTTAATTATTTTGGCAAAAAATCCGTTCAACCACTGTATGTTTTTGATGGGTGCGAGCGTGTTTCTTTTCATCATATAAAATTTCATTAATTTTAATTACTTTAGTAATTTTTATTTAAATTTGATCCTTTTATGATGAGTGAAATAAAAAAAGAATAGAATGATTAAAGGTACGAACAAAAAATTTATAATAAATTAAAACTGCAGAGCAAATTAAAATAAATAAAAATTCAAAAAATTAATTAATAATAAGTCGTTGTTTTATTACATAGCTTCATTATTATAATAAAATGGAATTTAAAATAATTTATTTATTTCCACGCCTTTTTTAGTTCCTTTAAAAATTAATTTTAAATTTGTTATCAATCATATTATGCTGCTCATTTTTAGTGAATTTTTCATTTGTGTGCTTGAATTAAATAATTTTTATTCTTGGTTTTTTAAATTGTGAGTGTTATGAAACGATTAATGCTTCAAATTATTAAATATTGTTTTTTTTATTTCACTCTCGATGGATACAGTGTTGCGTCTATCCGTGCAGTTCAATCTATGTAGATATCATTATTAAATGGTTTTATTTTTAATTCATATTTTTTCTTATCTTTTGAAGAATTTCTATTTTATTCACTTGCATCTATAATATTGGTATTAAATATTCAGATCAATTGATTTTAGATTTTGTTCTTAATTTTATTCTCACAATTATTTTTAAAATCATTATTTGAAAGCTTTTTGATTTTTATTTTATAAATTGATATATATTATTATATTCAGCTTTATTGATTTAAAATTTTTTATATTTTTAAGGATTATCTTTTGCATAAGCTTAGTAAATTATTTTACAGAATCTTTACCCATAGCATCGAAAACATTAAAATTTTCATAAAGTTTTGGATAAAAAAAGATGAATTAAACTCATTTATACTTTCTGTTATGCAATTTATTAATATGAATATATTTTATTGTACTATTTCACGACATATTCATTTCTAAGGATTTGTTCGGTTGATCAATTAATTAATTAATTAATTTCTTTTATTAAGGAACAAACTTTCAAAAAAAAATTATATAAATAAAATTTAATATCTTATAAATTGATAATCATTAATGTAAATTAATGAAAACATATTAAATCATACTCCAATTGCTATTTTATGCAAATATTTAGTTTAATGAAATTAATTTAAGTTTTTTTTAAAAAGGAACTTTTTTAATGATAAAAAAAATAATGTATTTTTAAGTTAAATTCTAATCACAACGTTTGTTAAAAATAAATAAATAGTAATAACTTGTTTAATATTAAATATAAAAATTATATTCCGAATTTTCCCCAAAAATATGCAAATGAATTATTTCTATTTAATTACATTTCAATAGTTGATATTTTTTATAAAAATTTATTTTCTTTTAAATTTAAATACATATCACCCAATCACAAAATTACAAAATAAAAAAATCTGCTAATCAATAAAAGTTTTAAAATTCATAAATTAAAAATGAGTAAAATTGGTTTTAAATAATTTAAAAATATTCTTTATTTCTTTCAATACAAATAATCAAATGTTTTCTTGTTATTAGCAAATTTATAAAAAAATACAAAAATATAAAATTATTATTTTAATTAAATTTAAATCCCTTATATTTATTTTATTTTAGGTTAAGAAATTTTTCTACTTATGATTTATATTTAAAGATTTATTTTGAATAATATTTAAATTTTAAAATTTTAAATAAATTCATTTCGTTTAATCAATTTTCAAGCGTGTTTTTATATAAACAGTGAATTACGTTTTTTTTTAAATTAAATTGTGTACAGCTGCTGGCTTCTTCTATCTAATAAAATTACGCATTATAATTTATTAAATTAATAAATCCAACAAAATAATCAAAAAATTTAAAATTTAAAAATATTTTTAAATACACAATGAGAAAAACTGCCACCCATGTGCGTTCTTAAAAATGCCACCCCTCCCTTATTTGAAAAATCTTTAAAAATTTAAATAATTGAATTTTTTTTTAACCCGCAAACCATTTTGGCAGTTTTTAAGAAACGCGTCAGTACCTTTTGGTCTAAAATGCTTGAAAGTTTTAAATTATTTTTATCATTTATCTGGTTAATTATAGTTTTGTGAAAAAAAACAGAAAAAATTCGAACCCGTGAAAAATAGTAATATCAAAAAGCAAAATATTAATGATAATTTACACTCCAATTAAATCACAATTTTAAAGAAATCAAATTAAAAGACAAATAATAAAGATATATACAAGTAAAATAATTGATTTCATATTGCAACATGTGAAATATAAAGATTTATCAATTATTCAGAAAAAATTAAATTCGGAATATAATTTTTATATTTAATATTAAACAAGTTATTACTATTTATTTATTTTTAACAAACGTTGTGATTAGAATTTAACTTAAAAATACATTATTTTTTTTATCATTAAAAAAGTTCCTTTTTAAAAAAAACTTAAATTAATTTCATTAAACTAAATATTTGCATAAAATAGCAATTGGAGTATGATTTAATATGTTTTCATTAATTTTCTTTTTTGAAAATTATATTTTTGTTTTTTGTTTTTTTTTTGCATTAGAAGATAAAATTAAAGGAAAAATTTTTAAAAATAGTTTATCAGAAATATTTAAAAAATTTTATTAAAATTAATATTTGTATTTTGAATATTAATTTCACCCTTTTTTCATTTATTAATCCTCTTTTTTAATGATTGAGTTTATACGTTTTATTGGAAAAAAACATTTAATAATTTTTTATTAATAAATATATTTTTTAAATTTTCATTAAAAATGATAATACCTTCGGCGAATTTTCCATATGTATTTATATTTATCTATAATTTTTATTACATATTTGCTATTATATTTAGATTTGTTTAATTTCATCCATAAACACATGTCAATGCCACCCTCGTAGTAAGAATTTGTAGGAGAAATAATTATTTTTTCTGTTTTTTTTTTAATTTCTTGATACCCACCTGATTTTTTTGCTTGCTCATTCTTAGCTTCAATTAAAATTTCCTTAAATATAATTGACTAATAATTATAACTTTGATTTGGTTTTAATTTATTTTAGATATTTCACATTATATTTTAAAATTTACCGAAATTAATGTAATATTTAAAATTAAAACACTTTTTATTTCATGCTTCAATCTATTTTTTAATTTATAAAAACTTTTTTTACTATTATTTGAAATTTTCTCCTTCTATTTAAAAAACAATATATCATATGTTATAAATATTAATTCATAATTTTCTTTATTATGCACTCATTTAGTTATAAATTGATGATTAATTTTTTCAATTTTGTTTGTTGATAAATATTTCTAGATTTTCTTCAATCATTTATTCCTAAAAATTCTTAATTATATTTATTCTAAAATGCTTTATATATTTATTTATATCCACTTAATAATATAAATATGCTTCAAGGATAGAGTGCTTCATCAATTTTAACAAACAAATAAATTTATCTATTGGGTTTATGATTTTCTAATTTTATTATTAACATATAAAATGCAGATACGTTTATTCACTATTGTTTTTCATCAATAAAATTGTTTAAATACTATGTTTTTATGCATATTTAAAAAATAAATAAATTAATCTTAAATAAGTGGTTTTATAAAAATTATTTATTTATTCAAGAAAAATAATTAACATATAATGATAAAAAATCATATATTTTGACAAGAGAATTTTAAAAATAATCTAAATAATCTAATTATTTATTTATTTTCATATATTAAGCTTCTTAACAAATAAATTTATTTTTGGCATAAAATAAATAAAAATTCATTAAATATATTTTGAAACAAATAATATCATGAAAAGTCGATTGAGTTTACTAATTAATGCTTACATCGTGAGTCTATTTTGTATTCTTTTATATAGTCTAACGCCTCACATCTAAACATTTTATTCTTTATAGATTTCATTAATTAAAATATTATTGGAATAGAAATTTTATTGATAAAGATATAATAAAAATAACAATTCAATTAAATTCAAAGTAATACAACTTTGAAAAATAGATGAAAAACGACCAATGCAAAAAAAAAAAAAAAAATTAAAAATATTGAAAATCTTGTAAAAGGAAAAAGAAAAGCAAATTTATTTTTTAAAATTTTCCCAAAATAAATATTTAATTATTTCTTTTCTTTTTTATTATTAATTTCGATTCACATTATTTTTAGTAGAATTATCAGTATATCTAACTCTATTTTCTTTGATTCTCTGATGCCTTTTATCTTCTCTGCGATTGACTTTAATATTGTTATGCATTTCTTTGTATTATTTAAATAATTTTTCATTTTATTTCTTTTTTTATTATCAAATGTTAATAAGAATTGAAATAAAATATTACACATCCCATTAATTCATTTTAACATAAATAATTTTAATGTTTTTGTTAGTTTATTTCATTGACATAAATATTTTGCTTTGCTAATTTTTGATTGATAAAAACTTTGTTCTAAAATCTTTCTCCAGGGCTAGGATTCATAATTGTTCAAATTTGATTGATGATAAATAATGTAATTTATTTAAACAATCTTAATTTTTATGAAAATTTAATAATTTTCTCAAAACTTAATAAGGTTCTAATGAATTCATTTTAACTTAAATTATAATATTTTTTATAAACGTATTAGTTTTTTATTTCATTGTATTTTACTTTCATTTTGATAGTAAATTATATAATGTTAATTTTTAGAAAACTATACTTTTTTTTTTAATTATTTTGGCAAAAAATCCGTTCAACCACTGTATGTTTTTGATGGGTGCGAGCGTGTTTCTTTTCATCATATAAAATTTCATTAATTTTAATTACTTTAGTAATTTTTATTTAAATTTGATCCTTTTATGATGAGTGAAATAAAAAAAGAATAGAATGATTAAAGGTACGAACAAAAAATTTATAATAAATTAAAACTGCAGAGCAAATTAAAATAAATAAAAATTCAAAAAATTAATTAATAATAAGTCGTTGTTTTATTACATAGCTTCATTATTATAATAAAATGGAATTTAAAATAATTTATTTATTTCCACGCCTTTTTTAGTTCCTTTAAAAATTAATTTTAAAGTTGTTATCAATCATATTATGCTGCTCATTTTTAGTGAATTTTTCATTTGTGTGCTTGAATTAAATAATTTTTATTCTTGGTTTTTTAAATTGTGAGTGTTATGAAACGATTAATGCTTCAAATTATTAAATATTGTTTTTTTTATTTCACTCTCGATGGATACAGTGTTGCGTCTATCCGTGCAGTTCAATCTATGTAGATATCATTATTAAATGGTTTTATTTTTAATTCATATTTTTTCTTATCTTTTGAAGAATTTCTATTTTATTCACTTGCATCTATAATATTGGTATTAAATATTCAGATCAATTGATTTTAGATTTTGTTCTTAATTTTATTCTCACAATTATTTTTAAAATCATTATTTGAAAGCTTTTTGATTTTTATTTTATAAATTGATATATATTATTATATTCAGCTTTATTGATTTAAAATTTTTTATATTTTTAAGGATTATCTTTTGCATAAGCTTAGTAAATTATTTTACAGAATCTTTACCCATAGCATCGAAAACATTAAAATTTTCATAAAGTTTTGGATAAAAAAAGATGAATTAAACTCATTTATACTTTCTGTTATGCAATTTATTAATATGAATATATTTTATTGTACTATTTCACGACATATTCATTTCTAAGGATTTGTTCGGTTGATCAATTAATTAATTAATTAATTTCTTTTATTAAGGAACAAACTTTCAAAAAAAAATTATATAAATAAAATTTAATATCTTATAAATTGATAATCATTAATGTAAATTAATGAAAACATATTAAATCATACTCCAATTGCTATTTTATGCAAATATTTAGTTTAATGAAATTAATTTAAGTTTTTTTTAAAAAGGAACTTTTTTAATGATAAAAAAAATAATGTATTTTTAAGTTAAATTCTAATCACAACGTTTGTTAAAAATAAATAAATAGTAATAACTTGTTTAATATTAAATATAAAAATTATATTCCGAATTTTCCCCAAAAATATGCAAATGAATTATTTCTATTTAATTACATTTCAATAGTTGATATTTTTTATAAAAATTTATTTTCTTTTAAATTTAAATACATATCACCCAATCACAAAATTACAAAATAAAAAAATCTGCTAATCAATAAAAGTTTTAAAATTCATAAATTAAAAATGAGTAAAATTGGTTTTAAATAATTTAAAAATATTCTTTATTTCTTTCAATACAAATAATCAAATGTTTTCTTGTTATTAGCAAATTTATAAAAAAATACAAAAATATAAAATTATTATTTTAATTAAATTTAAATCCCTTATATTTATTTTATTTTAGGTTAAGAAATTTTTCTACTTATGATTTATATTTAAAGATTTATTTTGAATAATATTTAAATTTTAAAATTTTAAATAAATTCATTTCGTTTAATCAATTTTCAAGCGTGTTTTTATATAAACAGTGAATTACGTTTTTTTTTAAATTAAATTGTGTACAGCTGCTGGCTTCTTCTATCTAATAAAATTACGCATTATAATTTATTAAATTAATAAATCCAACAAAATAATCAAAAAATTTAAAATTTAAAAATATTTTTAAATACACAATGAGAAAAACTGCCACCCATGTGCGTTCTTAAAAATGCCACCCCTCCCTTATTTGAAAAATCTTTAAAAATTTAAATAATTGAATTTTTTTTTAACCCGCAAACCATTTTGGCAGTTTTTAAGAAACGCGTCAGTACCTTTTGGTCTAAAATGCTTGAAAGTTTTAAATTATTTTTATCATTTATCTGGTTAATTATAGTTTTGTGAAAAAAAACAGAAAAAAATTCGAACCCGTGAAAAATAGTAATATCAAAAAGCAAAATATTAATGATAATTTACACTCCAATTAAATCACAATTTTAAAGAAATCAAATTAAAAGACAAATAATAAAGATATATACAAGTAAAATAATTGATTTCATATTGCAACATGTGAAATATAAAGATTTATCAATTATTCAGAAAAAATTAAATTCGGAATATAATTTTTATATTTAATATTAAACAAGTTATTACTATTTATTTATTTTTAACAAACGTTGTGATTAGAATTTAACTTAAAAATACATTATTTTTTTTATCATTAAAAAAGTTCCTTTTTAAAAAAAACTTAAATTAATTTCATTAAACTAAATATTTGCATAAAATAGCAATTGGAGTATGATTTAATATGTTTTCATTAATTTTCTTTTTTGAAAATTATATTTTTGTTTTTTGTTTTTTTTTTGCATTAGAAGATAAAATTAAAGGAAAAATTTTTAAAAATAGTTTATCAGAAATATTTAAAAAATTTTATTAAAATTAATATTTGTATTTTGAATATTAATTTCACCCTTTTTTCATTTATTAATCCTCTTTTTTAATGATTGAGTTTATACGTTTTATTGGAAAAAAACATTTAATAATTTTTTATTAATAAATATATTTTTTAAATTTTCATTAAAAATGATAATACCTTCGGCGAATTTTCCATATGTATTTATATTTATCTATAATTTTTATTACATATTTGCTATTATATTTAGATTTGTTTAATTTCATCCATAAACACATGTCAATGCCACCCTCGTAGTAAGAATTTGTAGGAGAAATAATTATTTTTTCTGTTTTTTTTTTAATTTCTTGATACCCACCTGATTTTTTTGCTTGCTCATTCTTAGCTTCAATTAAAATTTCCTTAAATATAATTGACTAATAATTATAACTTTGATTTGGTTTTAATTTATTTTAGATATTTCACATTATATTTTAAAATTTACCGAAATATTAATGTAATATTTAAAATTAAAACACTTTTTATTTCATGCTTCAATCTATTTTTTAATTTATAAAAACTTTTTTTACTATTATTTGAAATTTTCTCCTTCTATTTAAAAAACAATATATCATATGTTATAAATATTAATTCATAATTTTCTTTATTATGCACTCATTTAGTTATAAATTGATGATTAATTTTTTCAATTTTGTTTGTTGATAAATATTTCTAGATTTTCTTCAATCATTTATTCCTAAAAATTCTTAATTATATTTATTCTAAAATGCTTTATATATTTATTTATATCCACTTAATAATATAAATATGCTTCAAGGATAGAGTGCTTCATCAATTTTAACAAACAAATAAATTTATCTATTGGGTTTATGATTTTCTAATTTTATTATTAACATATAAAATGCAGATACGTTTATTCACTATTGTTTTTCATCAATAAAATTGTTTAAATACTATGTTTTTATGCATATTTAAAAAATAAATAAATTAATCTTAAATAAGTGGTTTTATAAAAATTATTTATTTATTCAAGAAAAATAATTAACATATAATGATAAAAAATCATATATTTTGACAAGAGAATTTTAAAAATAATCTAAATAATCTAATTATTTATTTATTTTCATATATTAAGCTTCTTAACAAATAAATTTATTTTTGGCATAAAATAAATAAAAATTCATTAAATATATTTTGAAACAAATAATATCATGAAAAGTCGATTGAGTTTACTAATTAATGCTTACATCGTGAGTCTATTTTGTATTCTTTTATATAGTCTAACGCCTCACATCTAAACATTTTATTCTTTATAGATTTCATTAATTAAAATATTATTGGAATAGAAATTTTATTGATAAAGATATAATAAAAATAACAATTCAATTAAATTCAAAGTAATACAACTTTGAAAAATAGATGAAAAACGACCAATGCAAAAAAAAAAAAAAAAATTAAAAATATTGAAAATCTTGTAAAAGGAAAAAGAAAAGCAAATTTATTTTTTAAAATTTTCCCAAAATAAATATTTAATTATTTCTTTTCTTTTTTATTATTAATTTCGATTCACATTATTTTTAGTAGAATTATCAGTATATCTAACTCTATTTTCTTTGATTCTCTGATGCCTTTTATCTTCTCTGCGATTGACTTTAATATTGTTATGCATTTCTTTGTATTATTTAAATAATTTTTCATTTTATTTCTTTTTTTATTATCAAATGTTAATAAGAATTGAAATAAAATATTACACATCCCATTAATTCATTTTAACATAAATAATTTTAATGTTTTTGTTAGTTTATTTCATTGACATAAATATTTTGCTTTGCTAATTTTTGATTGATAAAAACTTTGTTCTAAAATCTTTTCTCCAGGGCTAGGATTCATAATTGTTCAAATTTCATTGATGATAAATAATGTAATTTATTTAAACAATCTTAATTTTTATGAAAATTTAATAATTTTCTCAAAACTTAATAAGGTTCTAATGAATTCATTTTAACTTAAATTATAATATTTTTTATAAACGTATTAGTTTTTTATTTCATTGTATTTTACTTTCATTTTGATAGTAAATTATATAATGTTAATTTTTAGAAAACTATACTTTTTTTTTTAATTATTTTGGCAAAAAATCCGTTCAACCACTGTATGTTTTTGATGGGTGCGAGCGTGTTTCTTTTCATCATATAAAATTTCATTAATTTTAATTACTTTAGTAATTTTTATTTAAATTTGATCCTTTTATGATGAGTGAAATAAAAAAAGAATAGAATGATTAAAGGTACGAACAAAAAATTTATAATAAATTAAAACTGCAGAGCAAATTAAAATAAATAAAAATTCAAAAAATTAATTAATAATAAGTCGTTGTTTTATTACATAGCTTCATTATTATAATAAAATGGAATTTAAAATAATTTATTTATTTCCACGCCTTTTTTAGTTCCTTTAAAAATTAATTTTAAAGTTGTTATCAATCATATTATGCTGCTCATTTTTATTAGTGAATTTTTCATTTGTGTGCTTGAATTAAATAATTTTTATTCTTGGTTTTTTAAATTGTGAGTGTTATGAAACGATTAATGCTTCAAATTATTAAATATTGTTTTTTTTATTTCACTCTCGATGGATACAGTGTTGCGTCTATCCGTGCAGTTCAATCTATGTAGATATCATTATTAAATGGTTTTATTTTTAATTCATATTTTTTCTTATCTTTTGAAGAATTTCTATTTTATTCACTTGCATCTATAATATTGGTATTAAATATTCAGATCAATTGATTTTAGATTTTGTTCTTAATTTTATTCTCACAATTATTTTTAAAATCATTATTTGAAAGCTTTTTGATTTTTATTTTATAAATTGATATATATTATTATATTCAGCTTTATTGATTTAAAATTTTTTATATTTTTAAGGATTATCTTTTGCATAAGCTTAGTAAATTATTTTACAGAATCTTTACCCATAGCATCGAAAACATTAAAATTTTCATAAAGTTTTGGATAAAAAAAGATGAATTAAACTCATTTATACTTTCTGTTATGCAATTTATTAATATGAATATATTTTATTGTACTATTTCACGACATATTCATTTCTAAGGATTTGTTCGGTTGATCAATTAATTAATTAATTAATTTCTTTTATTAAGGAACAAACTTTCAAAAAAAAATTATATAAATAAAATTTAATATCTTATAAATTGATAATCATTAATGTAAATTAATGAAAACATATTAAATCATACTCCAATTGCTATTTTATGCAAATATTTAGTTTAATGAAATTAATTTAAGTTTTTTTTAAAAAGGAACTTTTTTAATGATAAAAAAAATAATGTATTTTTAAGTTAAATTCTAATCACAACGTTTGTTAAAAATAAATAAATAGTAATAACTTGTTTAATATTAAATATAAAAATTATATTCCGAATTTTCCCCAAAAATATGCAAATGAATTATTTCTATTTAATTACATTTCAATAGTTGATATTTTTTATAAAAATTTATTTTCTTTTAAATTTAAATACATATCACCCAATCACAAAATTACAAAATAAAAAAATCTGCTAATCAATAAAAGTTTTAAAATTCATAAATTAAAAATGAGTAAAATTGGTTTTAAATAATTTAAAAATATTCTTTATTTCTTTCAATACAAATAATCAAATGTTTTCTTGTTATTAGCAAATTTATAAAAACATACAAAAATATAAAATTATTATTTTAATTAAATTTAAATCCCTTATATTTATTTTATTTTAGGTTAAGAAATTTTTCTACTTATGATTTATATTTAAAGATTTATTTTGAATAATATTTAAATTTTAAAATTTTAAATAAATTCATTTCGTTTAATCAATTTTCAAGCGTGTTTTTATATAAACAGTGAATTACGTTTTTTTTAAATTAAATTGTGTACAGCTGCTGGCTTCTTCTATCTAATAAAATTACGCATTATAATTTATTAAATTAATAAATCCAACAAAATAATCAAAAAATTTAAAATTTAAAAATATTTTTAAATACACAATGAGAAAAACTGCCACCCATGTGCGTTCTTAAAAATGCCACCCCTCCCTCATTTGAAAAATCTTTAAAAATTTAAATAATTGAATTTTTTTTTAACCCGCAAACCATTTTGGCAGTTTTTAAGAAACGCGTCAGTACCTTTTGGTCTAAAATGCTTGAAAGTTTTAAATTATTTTTATCATTTATCTGGTTAATTATAGTTTTGTGAAAAAAAACAGAAAAAAATTCGAACCCGTGAAAAATAGTAATATCAAAAAGCAAAATATTAATGATAATTTACACTCCAATTAAATCACAATTTTAAAGAAATCAAATTAAAAGACAAATAATAAAGATATATACAAGTAAAATAATTGATTTCATATTGCAACATGTGAAATATAAAGATTTATCAATTATTCAGAAAAAATTAAATTCGGAATATAATTTTTATATTTAATATTAAACAAGTTATTACTATTTATTTATTTTTAACAAACGTTGTGATTAGAATTTAACTTAAAAATACATTATTTTTTTTATCATTAAAAAAGTTCCTTTTTAAAAAAAACTTAAATTAATTTCATTAAACTAAATATTTGCATAAAATAGCAATTGGAGTATGATTTAATATGTTTTCATTAATTTTCTTTTTTGAAAATTATATTTTTGTTTTTTGTTTTTTTTTTTGCATTAGAAGATAAAATTAAAGGAAAAATTTTTAAAAATAGTTTATCAGAAATATTTAAAAAATTTTATTAAAATTAATATTTGTATTTTGAATATTAATTTCACCCTTTTTTCATTTATTAATCCTCTTTTTTAATGATTGAGTTTATACGTTTTATTGGAAAAAAACATTTAATAATTTTTTATTAATAAATATATTTTTTAAATTTTCATTAAAAATGATAATACCTTCGGCGAATTTTCCATATGTATTTATATTTATCTATAATTTTTATTACATATTTGCTATTATATTTAGATTTGTTTAATTTCATCCATAAACACATGTCAATGCCACCCTCGTAGTAAGAATTTGTAGGAGAAATAATTATTTTTTCTGTTTTTTTTTTAATTTCTTGATACCCACCTGATTTTTTTGCTTGCTCATTCTTAGCTTCAATTAAAATTTCCTTAAATATAATTGACTAATAATTATAACTTTGATTTGGTTTTAATTTATTTTAGATATTTCACATTATATTTTAAAATTTACCGAAATATTAATGTAATATTTAAAATTAAAACACTTTTTATTTCATGCTTCAATCTATTTTTTAATTTATAAAAACTTTTTTTACTATTATTTGAAATTTTCTCCTTCTATTTAAAAAACAATATATCATATGTTATAAATATTAATTCATAATTTTCTTTATTATGCACTCATTTAGTTATAAATTGATGATTAATTTTTTCAATTTTGTTTGTTGATAAATATTTCTAGATTTTCTTCAATCATTTATTCCTAAAAATTCTTAATTATATTTATTCTAAAATGCTTTATATATTTATTTATATCCACTTAATAATATAAATATGCTTCAAGGATAGAGTGCTTCATCAATTTTAACAAACAAATAAATTTATCTATTGGGTTTATGATTTTCTAATTTTATTATTAACATATAAAATGCAGATACGTTTATTCACTATTGTTTTTCATCAATAAAATTGTTTAAATACTATGTTTTTATGCATATTTAAAAAATAAATAAATTAATCTTAAATAAGTGATTTATGTATTCAAGAAAAATAATTAACATATAATGATAAAAAATCATATATTTTGACAAGAGAATTTTAAAAATAATCTAATTATTTATTTATTTTTAAATATGAAGCTTCTTAACAATTAAATTTATTTTTGGCATAAAATAAATAAAAATTCATTAAATATATTTTGAAACAAATAATATCATGAAAATTCGATTGAGTTTACTAATTAATGCTTACATCATGAGTCTATTTTGTATTCTTTTATATAGTCTAACGCCTCACATCTAGACATTTTATTCTTTTCCGGAGAAAGGTTTAACCAAAAGAAAGCATTTTTGCATGAGATTTAACGAAGATCCTGATCACTTAAATGGACTACACAAGATAATTCTCGGGCTCTCTTTAGGCGAATAAAAGGCTCAGATTTTATCATGATTAAAAGCCAAAAAATTGCTCCTGAACCAGTCATAAATTCCAATCATCCAAAATATTAGTCCTGATTTCCTCAAAAAGGCCATTATCTGGCATGAGCTACCACTTGGACCGAGGCTTTATGCCACGCCAAGGAATTTCAGCTGAGTAACTATTTTTGTGCATTTGACCCCTTGAGTCCTCAAAATCTATGAAATTTGACTAATTTCGAAAATCACCCGAAATTTTGTGAAATAAAAATAAGTTACAATAGCAGTTAATCATATCTGAAAGAGCAGATCCTGTTGGCTATGTTATATGGTTTTAGTGTAATATAAACAATTTTTAATTTAGAAAATTGATGCCCGAAAAAATATTTTCCAAGTTGCGTGCCGTAAGGATATCAGCCCATTTCATAGACCCATAATTTTTTTCATTTACCTTTTAATAAAATTGGCTTTTCTTATCTAATAAAGGAATAATCCTAATTAATTTTTGTTCATTATTTTGCTTCACTTAGTTTACTTGCTAGAATTTTTTTTAGGACAAATTCGTTGTCGTTTGGCAAAATTTCAATGTCCAGCTCACAGAAGTTGATCAAATAGAGTGGTTGATTGAACAAATCGGCGTCAATTTTGGCCATGAATTGTGCTGTTCTGCTACCTGCAAACAAGTTACGTCGCGCTATGTAGCCGCCTCCCACCTCAAGCACACCACCAGTGTCACGGTAGTAACCTGCAGCGTTCAAATGCGAGTCTTTCGCAGTAGTTGAATAGGAGAGTTCGTGTGAAAAATACGATTTGTAGGCCATCAGAGAATTTGCGTTGAACACTTCACGGCCATTGATGCTCATTTTGATGTTTCGAATGAATGTGTGTCCAATCAGCTGAATCGGAGCAACCTCATCATTTACAAGATCAATCAATTGACCATTATCATTTTCTTTGCGAATTCGAAATTCACACAACAAATAGCATTTGGAGAGATCAATATAATTTTGGCTGGAGTGAAGCTTGAAGTGGTAGGGAGTGTCGGTCAGGGGGTTACTGGGGAGCAGTTCAAACACTTTGGAGGATGAGACACTGACGTTGGTTGGGGGGATGCGGAAAAAGTCCAGGGCGTTGGTGATGGAATTCACTGAGTCATTGTCAATTTTATGGAAAGCCATTTAGTAAAGCCCAAATGCGTCGGATCGAACACGTTTTCTTGCTGGTTTGCTGATTGTTCGGCCAATTATTGTATGATGACTTGGTGCTTGTTTTCTTCTTCTTTTTATACCCATTCTTCCACCACTGCCAAACTGCTTTGGTAGGCCTCCCTTCTCCAGTACGGTGTCAATTCCTTTCTTTCCTTCGCTTACCAATGCCTCCTTAAGTGGCATTCCGTCGTTCCCGACTCGTTCCAACACTCTCTGACCCGTGCTCAGCGCCTCCGACCCTACTGTGGTGCCAACGCGACGGAGAATTGGGAGGAAAAAGCGCCAAAGACCGCGGAAACACGTCTCCAACCCCTGCTCCCCGCTGAACACCACCGTACCCTCGTTGAAAGGGACTGGACCCTATGAAGTAATGCTCATCTTGTATATCCGCTACCGTATTGCACATACTCGTCGTACCCGGCACTGCGTGGGTCAAACACAATATGAACCATTTATTTTACGTTAAATGAATGAATGAATACAAAAAATGAGTGGTTTCAGAAATTTATCACTTTCTTAAATAATAACACGACCAGCGTCGTGCCGTACGCGAATGGCACCAGTCGACCTTTGTCCATTGTGCGCAGCTCAATCTCAATTTCGTTGATCTCCCTGGGCAGCACTCGCGCAAAAATCGGCGAATCGTAAATTTTCTCATTGTAGTCACCGGGTGTTGCACCGCTGACTGACACGACACGAAGAAGTGAACTAAGCGAATTTCCAACAATCATGTTCTCGGTCAGTCCTTTTGAATAGACGGCAAAACTCGAGATTCCACCACGCAAATCCACCGGATATTTGCCACCTCATTCGCCATCACATGCTGCGGGTTTTCAAATCCAAGCACATAGCCCAACTGCGGTGAGAACGACAAATGGCGTATCAATCCCGCATTAAATGAAACTTTAAAACGTTCAACATCGTCGAGGTATTGAATTGATACTGAGCGGGGCACAACTGGGAGCGGATTGATTCGAATGCTGAAGGTGTTTTCTGGTAAATCTGCTAGTTGTGTTAAAGCAGCTGCAACAGGCTCGGTCGGCATCACTTCTTTTGTATCAAATGTCGTTGGTTTGGTAATTGTTTTGTTCGCTTCTTCAAGCCGAGGTGGAGATGGCTTTACAATTGTTCTGTTGGATTCATCATCCCGAGGCGGAGACTCAAGTATCGGTGAAGGTTTTGGTGGTGTTTTTTGTTTAGGAGGTGCCGGTTGTACCGTTTTAGCGGGCTTTAGCTTAGACGCGGGAGTAGTCTTTACGGGAGAAGGCTGTTTGGCTGCTGGAGGAGGAGGAGAAGCCGTTTTAGCTGGAGGAGGAGGAGAAGCAGTTTTAGCTGGAGGAGGAGGAGAAGCCGTTTTAGCTGGAGAAGGAGGAGAAGCCGTTTTAGCTGGAGGAGGAGGAGAAGCCGTTTTAGCTGGAGGAGAAGGAAGAGAAGTAGTTTTAGCTGGAGGAGGAGGAGAAACCGTTTTAGCTGGAAGAGGAGGAGAAGCCGTTTTAGCCGGAGGAGGAGGAGGTGTTTTAGCTGGAGGAGGAGGAGGTGTTTTAGCTCGAGGAGGAGAAGGAATTTTAGCTGGAGGAGGAGAAGGTGGAGAAGGTGTTTGAGTTGGAGGGGGTGTTGCTACAGGTTTAGCTGTAGGTGTAGATGGTTGTTTAGCAACAGGAGCAATTGGTTGAGACAGCTTAGGAACAACTGCTGGGGCTACTGGTTTTGGTATAGGAGGAGGAGTACTTGCAGGTGGTGTAGGTGGCTTAGTTGTTGCTGGTTTTTCAGGTGACTTTTGTGGTTTTTGCTGCTTTGACTCGTCATACAATGGAGGTGAATCGAGTGGCTGCTTAGGCACTTGTTCATGTCTAGGAGGCGAATCAAGTGGTTTTGTAGGAGCTTTTTCATATCTTGGAGGTGAATCAAGTGGTTTTGCAGGCGCTTGTACATGCTTCGGAGGTGAATCAAGTGGTTTTGCTGGCGCTTTTTCATATCTGGGAGGCGAAGAGAGTTTCAGATCCCTGCGGGCACGCTTAGCTGACGGCGGAGAGTAGAGTGGCTTTGTCCTGTTACGATCCGCTTCTTCCTCTCGCGGGAGTGGCTTTAGTTTAGCATTTACATGATTTCTCAGCGTTGTCGCCAAAAAGTCTCTCAGTTGTTCAACTCGATTCTGTGATGACCTTGGCACTGGCACACGTACGATGCGGTTTTTGTCTTCTTCAGGAACCCCAATATCCGTGAAGTGTATGTCTATCCACTGCTCATCCAATGTCCCAATTGTTGACCAAGAGTAAGGGTAGCTAATGCTGTGCAGCCCACACACCCAAGACCCGTTGAAATTCAAAGCTTTTGGAAGCCTGACCCGGAATTTGTTTGGCTGATTGTCCGGATAATCCGTCACATTGCTAGGCAAAAACACGAAGAAACTGTTTGACATTGTGAATTTATTCAACTGATGAAAAATACATAAAAATTCAATCGCTTTTATACAATCTGAGACTCATCAATCCATTCACGTTCGGGATATCCAATGAATTTTACGAGCATCTCTGTTGATCCATCCGGTTTTCTTCTCTTCTTATAAACTTTTTCAATTCTGTAACTGGTGTCGGCATCTTTTCTTACACGGGCCAATTCCTGCTCATAGAAGGTGCCCCGGAATTTTTCACCACGATCATCACGGAGTTTGTATCTGATGGGGCGAACCGCCTTCAGCACCTCGTCAATTTCCAATATTTCGTCTCCGTAGTTTGGCAAATACCCCTTCTCGAACTGTCCCTTCTCTCTGCTCATGCGCACAAATTCGTCTTTATGGAAGCGTGGTTTCTGTCGTTTTTGCGGTGATTCATATATTCGCTTCCACACCTTCTGAGCATTTTCAAAATTGACATCAATTGGTCGCATTCCATGGACACGTGATGGAGTGCTGTTAATTCCATCCACTATTTGTTGTACAACATCCACCCAATTCAGCGTCTCACTTTCGGCAAAGTATCTGTACAGTCGCTGCTTCACATTTCGGATTGCCCGTTCAGCAACTGATGCTTTCACTGACGAATGCACGGGCTCATGCTTCTCAATTTCCTGCTCCTCAAAGAATTCCTTCAGCAATTTGTTTTTGAATTCAGTGCCTTTGTCGGAGAAAATGCGATGTGGGACCATTGGCATTTGTTCGACAAGCTCCTTGAATGCCTCCAGCATCTCCTCGGCCCTCTTATTTTTGAGTGGAACAACAAACAGGCGTTTTGAGAGGACATCAACCGCAACGAGCAGGTAGCGGTGACCGCGATTGTGACGAGAAAGTGTTTGAAAGTCAGCCAAATCCACTTGGACGTCGGTCATGAATCCTGCTGCAACAGTTTTTGCTCTCGGAAAGCGTACCCTACGGGGGCGCATCAGAGTGTAGGTGCGGTGTCCCTCCAAGTAGTGTTGTACATCTTTTTTTCGTAAATGTTTTAACTTTTTTCGCGCCTCCTTCCACAGTGCGGTAACACCGGCAAACGCAGCAGGGGAGGATGGGTCGTTGTACAGCTTATCAAGTGTGGTGTTGATCAGCTCCATTTTTTCGGGCGAAATTCCTTCTTGATTTTCGGTGCCGTCCTGGTGGTTGTGCTCTGTGACGGTCTCTTTGGAGGAGCCGTCCATGAATACAAAATTGGGTCTTGCCTAAGCCTCTCTTCCAATATGGCCGCTCCTGGTGGTCTAATGGTGGGGCGGCCTGCTCTCCTGTCAATTATATACCTGATGGCCATTCGCAAATTGCTATGCGCCAGCGGCTTGCCGTTTGCGGTGTTAATTGTATTTCCTCGAACGCCCATGCGATCCGCATAACGGTTGCATTTGATGTACAACCGTTCAACCCGCTGAGTCATGGTCAGCTGATTTGAAGGAATGGCAAACAATTCACGATGTTGTTGTTCATCGCTTTGTGCAGATGTTGATGGCCCTGGCTCGGGCGAGTACTGTACTCTCACCCTTGTCGGTTGTCTCACTCGTTTTCTTATGCGCACCTCATCCTCATCATTTACGGGGTAGCGGCGTTTGGTACCCCTCCTAGGTGGAGGAACAGGAGGTATTTCAACGGCTGCAGCAGCAGGAGGCTGCTGCTGCGATGCCGTTTCAACAATTTTTGGCTCTTTTTTCGGAATACGATAGGGCACGGCGCGAGGAGGTGGCTTTTTTGACGGTTTCTTCTCATGTTTTGGTTCCGCAGGGGGGTTGTACCCGGCTTGCCGTGATGTGGATGGCCGTGGGTCGAGTGGTGGTTGTGGTTCTCTCTTGACGGTAGGACGCGGTGGAGGAGGCCGAGGTGTTTCAATTTTTGGTTGCGGACGAGATGGGGGTGGTCGAGAAGAGGGAGGAGGATAGTAGACCCGGTATTTTTTATGTTGCAAATCATCATCATCATCATCTGGATTGTACTTCTTTAACTTTCTTCGGGTTGCAATTCTGTGCTGTGCAGTGTCCATCTCCTCAATTGCGTCCGCGTTGTCAGGCAGAACGGGCAAGTCACCATAATATTGGGAGGGTGCTGGAAGTGAGAATCCGCTCTCTAACATGTAGTCATCATCTTCGTCACTTTCGGGTAGCGGAGCAGCAGCTGCTTCAGCAAGAAGGTCCCGCACAACCGGCTGCCGTTGTTGTATAGCGTATCGCCTTTTCCGCCATTCATCCATACGCCCATCTCTCCGAGAAGGCGGCGCAGCTCTAGGAGGCCTCGGAGGACGTTGTGGACGAGGTGGAGGACTCCCCGGTGGGGAGGGTGGACGACGAGGAGGATGCTGAGCAGGAGGCGGTGGTGGAGGAGGAGGAGGGGGACGGGGAGGGCGGGGTGATGTATGTATCTACAACTTGTGCTTCTTCATCATCCGCACCGCCTCGTTTCATCAGAACACTCAATCCCTTCACTAGCTCAACCCGTGCTGGTTTGTCCGCGACCTCCCTTCTCATTTGCAAGTAGCGCCTAAGCTGTTGATTGTAGCGGACATTTTTAGCAGAAGGGTTTGTCCGTTCAGCCCTGGCACGCGTCAAATCGTGTCGTACAGCATCCAAATTGATGTCACCCGTGTCCGTCGCCGCGGTGAGACCCCGGTAAATTTCTTGTGGTACAAGCACAAATTTATTTGCCATTTTATGAAACAAATGAATGTGAATGAACAACAATTTTACGCTATTTATACATTTTTGCTCACAAATGATTTGGCAACTTCAATTAACACGGGTGTTAGGAGTGCAGCGAACAGTCCGCCAACCCCTGCTCCCTTCTGAACAATCATACGTCTCGCGCCTCGTTCACTTCTCGCTCTGCTCAGGCAGCGAACAAAATCAGCGTAGGGCATCAGCCTTTTCTTCTGACGTTTGTTCAAGCGAAATCGAGATGCGACAATGTTCAAGCAAATTTCCACCAGCGCTAGCAGTTGATCAGCGCTCGCTTTTCGTATCAGTTTACAGCACTTTTTCGCGGATCTTGTCCTCGCTAGCGCACAAAGCCACTTGGAATTGTCGTGGATGAGTTGACTAATTTTCGCTTGTTCCTCCTGATTATTGAGCTCCATTTTTTGGTACAAACACAACTAAGCCTTGATCCTCCTCTTGCTCGTCCTTAAATATATTTGTGCGTAGGCGCAGCACGGGGTCCGATGAGGCATGCATGTCAATTAGTAAATAGCCGTATGGGCGAGCGGTCGCTTTACGATAGGCGTCAAGAAAGAAGTCGAGCTGACGCGGGAAAAGCTGTACTCCAATGTTGCGGATGGACAACAGCGAGTTGGGTGCCCGCATCAGTACCAGGTACTGAGCGGACAGGCGGGCCACTTTGATCTTTCGCTCAAACAAATTCTGCGTGACGAACACGACAGCAAATTGGTGATGGTGCGACTTTTTGGTGAACAAGTCGGACAAATAGCGTTCATCAATGGACAACATCAAGTCGTCGAGGATCAGCAAAAGGGGCTTTGGCATGCGTTTGATCAGCTCTTCAGGAGGAACACCCGAATAGACATCAACCCCCGACTTTTGTAGAATGGGCACAGCGGGATTCATTTCACCAAAACAGTAAAGAGTGGACACGGGTTTTGGTGTAATTAGTTCATCGCATTCGGCAACAAATTTCAATAGGAATTGGGTTTTACCGGATGAGGAGGGACCCGAAATAATTAGTCCAAATGGTAATTTAAAACAAATATCTTTATTGGAGAAAGAATTAAGCATTTTCGTGTTAATAAATTAATGAAAATTCAATGTAATTGCATGGTTATATAGACAAATTGGTCGTCGCTGCGCTAACGCTCTCAAAGAATTCGTCAAGAGTCTTGTCCATGTCCCCCACACTGTGATGCTGCGGCTCAGCTGCCTTCTTCATACCGTTGCTTTTGCCTTTTGGAGTCAGTTGTTTTCTTTTGAGCGGCGCCTGCTGCTGCATTGAGGTGTTGTCCATCATTGTGGTAGCCGCAGAAATGCTGTCGTAGAATTGTTGCTCATCACTTTCCACTTTTGATGATGGAGGGAGCGGCTTGTCGACTGGCGGAAGTGGGGGCGGTGTTTTCATTTTTTCGAGTGGCGGAAGCGGGAGCTGTTTCCACTTTTTCGGCTGGCGGGAGCGGGAGCTCTGCAGTCTTTGTTTCGGGAAGCGAATCGGCCAGCAGCATGCTTCCGAGAACGCTGAGTGCAGTTTTAGCTTTCTTCCAGCGCTGTCCCTCCTCATGCAATGCATCTCCGGTCAAGCCGGCATCAATCAAATCGAGCGCAACCTTTCGCCTTCCGCTTCAGCTCAGCCCTCTGCACGCCTTCTTCACGCAACGAATCAGCCAACAGTCCGCTTTCCACCAAGTCCATCGCCGTGTTAGCTTTTTGTCGCAAATCGTTCTGTTGCTGTTGTTGCAGCAACTGCTGCTGCTGTTGTTCTTGATGGTTTGGGAATGTGATGGCAGGCAGGTCACCGTAGGGAATGTTGAACACGCGGGCCTTGTTCTTCACCCGGAAGAAGCAGTGACCGGGCAAGTCGTAGATGATGTCGAAAGGGACAAATTGCACCCGGTCGATACGCGTACACCAAATGGTGATGCCCTCCTTGGTGACCATCGTGTCCACTTCCACCTCGGTGCCCCGACAGGAGCGGCAGCGCCCCGCCTCATCAAAGGGAATAAAACGGGGAGAGGAGAGACGGGGACCGCTGATCGTGATTCCGCTGGTAGTCACCGTAATGTCAGCTTCGCCAAGAATTTGGTGGAGGAGTCCCTTCTTGTCTTGCATGTTGAGCGCCATTTTTTGTTGAAATTTTTTCGAATGATTTGAAAAGTGAGGATGGCATGACAAAACTCGCGCTATTTATACACTTTGGGACGGCGAGATAGTGCGTCAACAAGGGAGACTACCAGAGAAAAATACAAAATTGTATGGAAAATGGAGGGGTAGGGGACCCGGAGTAGAACATTACACCAATTTGTCAATTTCATTTCCCATTTTTATTTATTGTTTTAGCATTGTTAACAAATTAATCACGACACATTTTCAGAAAACACAAAAAAAATAATAATCAGAATTTCCCATCATCTTTGTATTGTTTCATCATTTTGTTCTCAACTTTCCCTCTTCATTTTCTCTCGACTTCATTCTCTCAATTATTCCCCGCTCTGCGCTCGTCCAATTGATGTTGAGCAATTTGTTGAAGAACATTGACGATTTCGGCGGGCGTGTTGAATATGCCATGCTAAACAAAATTTAATCAAAAAATGAAAATTTGATTTGTTTTGACAAATTACCCGAGCGCCCTGTTCCCGAACAAAGTCAAAAACAGCATTTAGACCAGGGTCCTGGCGAATTTGTTGATCAAATTGAATGGCTGGTTGACCATTGGCATTGTTATTGGAGTCATCACGTGGTGCCATTTTGTGTGAACAAGGGAAAGGGTTGGAAAATTTTTGGAAGAAAAGTATGGAACAAATGTAGCAATTGCAATGAATTCCATGTCATTTTGGAAACCTTAAATATTCACGAATTGACCTATTTTATAAGTGACAAACAATTTAATTTCAATCAAAACATTGCGCGAAATCGTCAACAAATTGTAATTATAGCAAGTTTGACAAAGTCCGAGTGCAAAACAAATAACAAAATTATTTCACTTCATTTGAATAATTTAATAATATCAAAAACTGTCATATGTTGATCAATCAAAATTCTCGATCCCACCCCGCTCCCCACAAAATTTGAATGCCCCCGCAAATGTCACTTTAATGATTAATCAAAATTCCCGATCCCCCTCCCACATAAAATTTGAATTTTCCTTTGGCTGTCACTTTTGTAACCAATCAAAAAATTTCACCCCCCTCCCCCTCGGCTGTCACTTTTTAAAACAATCAAAAAATTTCACCCCCCTCCCCCTCGGCTGTCACTTTTACAATCAATCAAATTTTCTGTCAAAAAATTACATGACAATTTGAAAGGGTTCAATAGGTTTTCGTTTGGGTCCCCCAATTAATTAATTAACTGTCACCCCACCCCACACCCTACGGCTGACCAATTAGTGCTCCCTCTCCCCCCTTGACCGCTGACCAATTAGTGCCCCCCCCAATTAGTGACTAATTGACACCCCTCCCCCGCCACCTGTCACTTCTAATTAGTGTCAGACTGCTAAGGTGTGGCAGTACTTACTACTAATATTTGCTACGGAAAAAGATAATTATAAATTTGAATAAATATTTAACGATCTTTTAATTTTCCTTTTAACTTACAGTCAGGTTTTTCATTCAATATATATATTAATTCGCCTGCAAGCTTAATTATATTTATCCTTTTGAATTATTTCCATCCTTTTAAACAGCGGTATATTTTACAATCGTTAATTTTTCTTATTATTTTATTCATTGTACTTTTATTTTGATAAATCTATTTATATTTTTTAAATGAAAATTTACCTAATATAATTTTTTTTGAAAATTTATCTTTTTATTGAGTAACACATTATTCCCAATTATATATAATATAAATATCATTTTTACTCTCATGGGTAAAACCCGTATTCGAATCGATTTGATGAGTTCAATTTTTTTAGTTTTAAAACATTTAAATTTTGTTGATTCATATTTATTAATTTAGATTTTCATTATTTTTGCTGTTTTAGTAGCATGATGAAGCTCTATTCTGCAAACATACTTCAGTGTTTTTTATGGTGACAGTATTAAATTATTTTTTAAATTCTATTAATTTAAAAAGAAATTAATTTAGGCATTATTTACAAATTTGAGTCTGCATTAAGTAATTCAGGCCTTAATTTTGAGTAATTTTAAATTATACGATTTTAAATATTTTTGTTTTTTTAAATACAAATATTGCTACTTTAAATTAATAAATTTTTAGATCACTTTATTTTTTGGTAATAGATCATATTAAGTTGCATTAGGTGTACAAATTATGCAAAGTCTCATGCATCCGTACTTTTGGGCAGGTTAAAAAATAAATTATTTCATTTCTTTTTAATTCAATGCTTAACACTCTTTATTTTTTAATAAGATTTTTCGATAAAGTTAAAAATTTGCTTTTTTAACCATTAAAAAATCTATTTTTAATTTTTTTTTTTTTTCTACTTTGTAAGTTTTTTTGTCACTAGATTTCTTCTAATTTAGGTTTTGTATTTAATTTTTTGGAGATTTTTATTTATTTGGATTTTAAGTTCAAAGAAAGAAAATTTGTCATAATATCACCTTACTCAAATAAATCAGAAAAAATTTGATTGATGAATTATGAGTCAATTTATTATTTATTTATCAGTTATATTTAATTAGTTAAAATAATAAGAAGAAATCAGTTTTTTTTTACAATTAGAGCAAATTATAAAAATAATTATATTAAACTCAATAAAAAAGAATTTATGGTAAAAATTCGGTTTAAAAATAGCTTTTTTTCAATGTGAGTTTTTGAAATCGACATGTAAATAAAAATTATATAATATAGCATTAAATGAAAAATATTGAAATAAACAAAATCAAAGTTTAAATTTAAAAAATTATAAAATCATTACAAGTCATGACATTAATACTTAAGAATATATTTAAATACAGTATAAAATATATTTTTATTATTATTGCTATAGAAAATGTCAAGAAAAACTTAACTCATAAAACAATCAATATTTTAATTCAAAATAAAATTATGGAATAAAAATTTAATTTAAGACTATTTAGTAACAAAAGTCCCTAATTTTTTTGATTATCAAAAGGTTTAATGTAAACATTTATTTTTTTTTTTTTGAAAAGAAGTGAAAAAATTTCAATTTAAAATCAAAACAAATGTCAAAATAATGATTAAAATTTCATATTTATTTAACTGTTCTCCTTTTTTCCAAACTTATGGATAGGAATGATGATTGTTATTTTTAGTTTTCTTTTTACTTATCATTTAATAAAATTTTATATTAATCAAAAGTTGATTAAATAAACTGTGTATATTAAAAATTTAAATAAAATATTTTTAACAATTAATATTTTACATTATTTTGATAAGATAATTGAATTTTTTAAATTTTTTAGTGCTATTAATTTCTATTTTAATTTTAAATGAAATATTTTTATAAATATAAAGAGTAGTTGATTTTTAATTTTGTTTTTAATTTAATTTTTAATTCTATTGAAGTCCTGAATTGGGTAATTCTTTTTAAGCGAAATTAACAATTCATTTTAAGATTTGGAGTTATTAAAATTCCATTCTGCGAAATAATTTAATTAATTTTATTTAAGACCAATTTTTTTATTAGTCACCTTTATAGATTCATAAATATAAAATAATTTTTAATCTGCTTTATTCTCATCTATTTATTTTTTATATTTTTGAAAATTGCTTTTCTTCTTTTTTCATATAGCTTGGCATTCTCAATTTTAGCTGTAAAATTTAGTCAGTGGGAAAGCACTTTAACCTTTTCGACAATGAATTATGATTTTTTGATTTTTAGCTTAATTTTCATTTAATCTTTTCAAGTGTAATATTTCTTGCTTTTCTTAATTAAATTATTTTTTTAGAATTAAAAAAATAATGAACTTTAGCTCAAAAATTATTATAAAATTATTAAAGTAATCGTTATTAAGCTATTTTTAAATAGGACTGTTATTCATTTTTAAATTATTAAATCGTCACAAAACAAAAATATTTGTCAAGAAAATTAAAATAAAATATGTGGAAACATTTTTGAAAATTTTTGGCAACTCGCCAAGAAAATGTGATGGAGTCAAAAAAAAAGTTTTTGATTTTTGTAAAAGAAAGGTAAAAATTAATTTTGTTTTTGATTTCTTTTGATTATTTCCATACGATCAAAAAATTTGAAAACTTACATTTACATAAGATTTATTTCATTAGACAGCAACCGTACGGTTTTGGAATTGGTCTCTTTATGTTAATTCAAAAATTGTTAAATGGCATTATTTTGCTATCATTTTTAAAATTTATTTTAAAAATATTTTTTAAAACTTATTTATTAATTAGAGCGAAATAATAAACTTTTTAATATATTCAAATTATAATTGTTCCTATAAATTCCACATAAATATCATTATAAAATTTTGATTCAGGCCTATTATAATAATAAGAAGTTTAAATATATTTTAAATAAAATAAATTTTAGATTTAGTATTTGAAACTTATTTGTCATATTGCATAGCCTTTTAAATTTATGGGTTTCATTCCAAAATTAATGAATATTTTTATTTTTATTTTGTGTATATTTTTTCTCTTAATCTGCTTCTATTTATTTAATTCTATCGACACGGTAATGAGTTTTATTGTATCGATATTAACTAAATATATTAAATCATGAATATCTTACTAATAATTTTGCTGCATATAATTAAAATAGATTTCAAAAAAAATAATAATTCAGTAATTATATTTTAAAAAAAAACTTTGTTTAAGTAAATTCAGCTTTGTTATAATTTCTTCAATTTATTACTCAAAGTCGCCAACGACCAGAAATAATTATATTTTTTAATTTGTACTATTATAATAATATATATTATTTATTATTTTTATTTAAAACAATTCTTTATTCTTTTAATAATTAATTTACTAATTTCTAAATATCAACCATATTTTAAGTAAAAATAAATTTTTTATACCAGAAAAGGGCTGCATAAAAATATTATGAATTACCGAATTAAAATGAGAAAGAAATAATAAATAATGAATAAACAATAAAAATGCCACCTTAAATTATAAAAATTCATCATTTATATATCAAAAAACCGGGACCAAGAGTTGCCGCGACCAAAAAATTGCCAATATTCAAAAATGTACCCATAAATTTTTGTATTTTCGTTTTTGACGAATTTGAGGAAAATTTTTTAAAATTTTCATTTTAAGGGGAGATCTTGGAATTTTCTGTTCAAAAATGGGAGGGGGCGGGGTCCGTCGGTGCCGATAGGCGCCGCCGAAAAATTTTGAAATCTAGATTGAGATTTGTTACCAGAATTTGTCAAAAAATGATACAAAAATGGTAAAAAAATATTAAAAATATCTGTACTTTTCATACTAAAATAATAACTGATAAAAATAATCGACTAATATTAATTAGCAATATTTAAATTAGCGCATAAAATTATCAAAAATATTGAAAATATAAATTCGGAACGGTGAAAGAAAGGCCATAAAAAGGCGCCCGGAAAATGCGTCAGTGGAAAATGCGTCAGTGGAAAATGCGTCAGTAGAAAATGCGTCAGTGAAAATTTTATCGTCGTCATAAAAAAAGTTCCTTGCGTTTTCGGAGGCACCGACCACGATTCCGGTATCCATTTCGGCCAATTCCGAACCCCGGACCCGAATTAAAACAAAAAGTCGAAAGCACAAATTTTCGAATTAAGCATTTTTGGTTCAAAAACGGCATAAATGATCTCTTACTGAAGGGTTGATGACTTTTAGTTTCTTTCCGTGTATTTAAACCGATTTTTAAGAAAAACCTAATTTTGAAAATTTATATTTTTCGATTTTTTGTTCGAGTTCGGGTCCAGGTTCGAAATTGAAAACGGTATTCTTATAGAAGTTTACTTATATATTACAATACTAATGTCATCGAAATTTATTTTAAAATATTTGTATCACTGACGCATTTTCTACTGACGCATTTTCTACTGACGCATTTTCCACTGACGCATTTTCCACTTACCGATTTTCCGGTCACGCATAAAAAAGCCAAAAAGTTTCATTTTCTAATATTTCTCGATGAAAAAATTTGAATTTTTTATATATTTTTTAGGTGTAAAAAAATTTACAATAAAAATGATAAAAATAATCAATTTAAATTGGCTTATAAATTTAATTTAATTACTAAATTTATCAAAATTGTAGAAAAAAAAAGTTTTCTTTATAAAAAATCTAATGTACATAATGAAGGAAATGGAAAATGTTGATAAAAAAAGAAAATATTATCATTAAAATATATTTGAAAAAATAAAATAAAATTATAAATTAAAAATTATAAATTTTTATTTGAATTTCTTATTAATACAATTTTCAAATTATATCAATGCTTATTGTTATTTTTTATTTTATTATTTAATACATTTAAAATTTATATCAAAATATAAATAATGAATGCACTAAATATTTTCCTCTTTATTAATTATATTTAAGGCCATTTTGAGTAGACAAAAAAAAATATAAATTGATTATACTCAGAACTACAAATGTTATAATAAAATTGTCAAATAATTATTATATATTTTAAAAATGCATTTCTTTTTTCACAACCTTTAATTAAAATTTATTAATGTTTGAATTCTATCTTTGTTTTCTAGAACAAGCAAGCATTTATGATGAGAAGGTGCATTCGAAAATGATTAATTAGCCTGAATCCTTTTTCTTCTGCTCTTTTAAAGTTACTATTTAAATATTAATGATATGAGAGATCATTGTTAACCCTATTAATATTAAATTTTTCAGACATATTTTTTTACTAAAAATACAATTAAATTAATGTCTAAATGTTAGTCTTATTTAGATATAATTAAATCATATTTTGTAGTTTTTATTATTAAATATTAATAAATAAACATTCATAGATATTCCTTCTTTATCTTTAAATACATACAAAAGAGCTTTTAGTATAAAAATTAAATTTTCCTTTTTTGAATTCAAATTGTTATTTTCAAATAATAATACCAATTTATGGATTTTAGCTTTAAATAAAATATGCATTTAATTAGTTGATTTATTAAACAATTTCTCTGACATTATTTTGTTGTCATTTATAAATATTCTAATAAAATAATTGCTTTTTTAATATTTTTTCATAATTGATTTTATTGTATATATGAATCTTTTATTCTTTGAAATCGGTTTATCATTTTTTGATAAATTGAAACAAAACATGGTCACTCAAAATAACAAATTCTAAATACCAGTACCCGGAAAAAACTTTATGGTCATCTTAAAATTGTTGAATACCTTATTTTAAAAGTTTATTCGAATATAGCAAGGTATAAGTGATTATTTAAATTGTAATTAAGTTTGTGATGGGTTGCGGTTGCGCCCTGAAGAACGAGAAGTAATTCAATTAAGCATTAAACAAAATAAAAATATTTTAACATACATTTTCAGATACCTAGAAATGTGTTTTAGAAATTGATGAAAATAAGTTTTATTAAGGGTTTTTGGGGTCGCTGATCACGAATACAGCACCCATTTTTGCCAATTTCAGACCCTGACCCGAACTCAAACAAAAATAAAATTCGAAATAACAAATTAAAATAAATAAAAATAGTCTTAAAATAAAATCAATTAACAGAATAACACAAAGATCGTGACGTTAAAATACCGATAAGCTACAAGATCAAGAGAAGATTAAATAAATAAAAACATAATAACGAATATATCAAAATTATAAAATAATTACAATATTAAATAAATTATTTTAAATAAATAATAGGAACATAAAATGTAAAAAGTAATGACAGAAAATAAGTTTCTAAAAGGGATTTTTAAATTTTTTTAAACAAGTTTTGAATTCCAATTTTTTATACGTTTTCTCTAGAAAAAAGTAAATATGTAAAATAACCAAATGAACTAATAAAAAAATTAGTTTTATACTTTAATATAGCGTTGGAACCCTGGCACTGCTCCGCCCCGAACTCCGATTTTTGCCAATTTCGGACCCTGACCCGAACTCAAACAAAAATAAAATTCGAAATTTGTATGAATGGTATTCTCATTGAACTTGCACATGAGGGTATTATTGGTACAGGAAGCCTGTCTTATTTTCATTAATTTATAAAGTAAATTTAAAAACAAAATATTATACGAAACATATCATTGTATTTAATGTATTTAAAGAAGAATCAGATGACGCAGACCAAATCATTTTGAAAACTTAAAAAGGCGCAGTTTTTTAAAATGTAAATGCAAAAACTACGAACATCAAAAATAAATGAATTCAAAAAAATGATGCTTATTTGTGACCCTTTCAAAAAAGATAAACAAATTCTAATTTCAAAAATTAAATAATCAATTCCAAAAGCATTTCACAGTTAAAGTTAGATAATTTTCTTGAAAAATACAGATTATAAGCAACGTAAAAATTAATAAATATGAAGTTTTTGCCTACAAGAGAATGTTAAATTTTTTTAAAATTTATTATTATTTTAAAATCCTTAAAATAGAAAAATCAAATTAAAATTTTATAAATGAAAGATATATAAATTTGAAAGCGTTAGATTCTTGGAGGAATTATATTTATATAAAATTAAATTTTAATTTTTAAAAAGATAAAAGTAATAAAAAATGAAAAATATTAATTTTTGTTTTGTTTTATTTAATTTTTTAAAGAATTTAATAGCGCATCACGGTCCGATTAACCGAAACCAGAGCCTAAAGCAGCGTCGTTCCAACGAGTTAATTGATAAAAAATATTTTTTTGAAAATTGTAAAGAATATTTACTCATAAAATTATTTAATTTGCATTCGAGACTAACAATCATCTTAAGGATGACATTATATTTAGTCATTATTCATTCATTATAAATGAAGGGCATTTAATTATATTAATACCCAAACAAAATTTTTATTTAATTAATTTGTTCTTTATTAAAAAAAAAATATTTTGAAAAGAAAAAACAATAATTTTTATCTTTATATATAAACATTAATTTATGACAGTTTGAAAATTAAACTTCTTATTCCATTAAGAAACAAAAGTTAATTAGATTCTTGGAGGAATTATATTTATATGAAATTAAATTTTAATTTTTAAAAAGATAAAAGTAATAAAAATATATATAATATAAAAATGAAAAATATTAATTTTTGTTTAAAGGTTAAAGATTGAAAATTTTTTGAGACTTTAAATAATTTTTCTTAATAAAATTCATTAAAAATTACGAAAAACTTTCCGGCGGCGCCTATCAGCACTTCCGCCACCAAAAATTATAGGATTGAAATCATAATAAAACTAACTTAATTAATATTAATTATAAATATTCATAGTAAATAAAATAGAAAAGCTGAAATATTATTAATTGCAAGATTTAACAAATTATTTAATTCACTCTATATTACGGTAAAAAAAAACTATATATAATTTAATCAGAAATAATTTTTGTTTAACTATATTTATTTGGAAAATTTGTTTTTACTATCAATTTCATGATATTATGAATCAAAGCCTAGTCAGAATTTTATTATTTCTGACTAAAGAAAAAGATCAACGATAAATAATACAATCTTTTGAAAAAATAATTTAAATGATTAAAAATCTATTTTTCTAATTAGTCTAATTTAAATAGTGTTTTTAAATAATGTGATATAAATAACATCAAATTTTATAACTTTCAATTGATAATATCTTTTAATTGAGATTTAAATTTTCGCATTAATTTATTCTCATGGTAAAGGCAACCGCTTTCCATTACGTTGAGGAAGAATCCTAATATCATGGCATGACATGGTTCAAAAAAAAGAAAAGATTAAGAAAAAAATAAAATACAGTTTTTATTTATTTGAAATTATTATGCTAAAATATTTAAACAAATATAAACTAAAAATTATCAAAAATTATAGCATAAAAAAACGATGACAATGGATTTACTTTTTTAATTAAATAATGACATTGGAATACAATTTTTAATATTTCCAATTTAAATTATTTTGTTAAAGCCAACAAAATTGTGAGTTACATTGAGCATAAACGGGATAATATTAATTAATATCATGTATTTCTATCCCAATAATATTAAAATAAAAATCTAAAAATAATTTTTTTAAAAATTTTACTTCCTATATAGAAAATTTTAATGCTAATAGACACATAAAACTAACATTTCAAATAAATTTATTAAAAGCAAAAATTTTATAAATTTTGAACCACAACAACTAAATAAATTTTGGAGATGAATTTTTGAAACTTTTCTTGTGGGTGTTTTTCTGAAATTTTTAGCGGTTCTGGGGTGTATTTTTCGTTTTGAAGGAAATTGACGCCCTCTAAATAAATACCCCATGTTGCACAACTAAAGTGTATATCAGGGCTGTTGCAAAGGGAAAAATAAAAAGCGAAAGGCGAAAAGCGAAAAAAGCGAAACCAAAATAAAAAGCGAAAGCGAAAAGGCGAAAGCGAAATGCCTAAAAAAAGCGAAAAAGCGAAATAGCGAAAGGCGAAAAGGCGAAATTTTTTCCAACAATTAGATGAATTTAAAAGAATAAAAAATTCACCTTTTATTGTGCTTAACTGTTTTGTTTATTTGCTTTTATTTTTATTTCTTTTTTATCGTAGATTTTTGTATAAAAATTTATAAAACGCATATTTCATTTTTTGAAAATCGAGACTCAAAAAATTTACAATTTTAGCGGTGCGCTTTTCAAAAACATTTTCGGAAACAACGGGTGGGGACGGCGCCGCCGGAAAAAATTTTGAAAATTTGATGGATCTGTTAACAGATTTGTCCAAAAAATGATAGATTTTTGCAATTTTGAGAGAATTTTTTTTTGAATAATTACTATTTTTGGCCCGGCGATGCCGATAGGTAGCGCCAGGCGAATTTTAAAATTAAAAAAAAAATTAAATTAAAAAAGAAACCGTCAAGCGGTATCGAACTGTTGACAGAAAAGAATGTCAAGTTTGCTGCACTAACCACTACACCAGACTAAAGCTAAATAAACAAAAGCAAATTTTACTTTATTTCATAAAAATTTGGTAAAAACTTTGTGTTAATTTTTTGCTTTTTCTCCCACCAAAATGCATTTGTTTATTTTAAAAACCCAATCTTTAGGGGTTACTTTTCTTTCGCTTTTCAGCAAAAAAGCGAAAGCGAAAAGGCGAAAGCGAAAGGCCCCCAAAAAGCGAAAAGCGAAATAGCGAAAGGCGAAAAGCGAAACTTGCAACAGCCCTGGTGTATATGTATGTGGTGCAGGAATTGGTGAGTTACATTGCAAAAATGACAAAATTTTATCTATAAAGAAATAAAATTAAGGCCAAATCAGTATTGAGAATTTTTTTCACTTTTTATGTTCACTTATTATTTATAATTATTTTTTGATCTTTTAATTAAATTGTTTGAAAAATTTTTAAAATAATTAATTGTTAAAATTAAAATTTGCTTATTTTCTCTAAAAAATTTATAGTGAAATTTTTTTAATAATATCCTTTTTCTATTATTTTATTATTTCAAATTAACATTACTCCATTAGGGAAATGTATCATTTTATTATTAGAAATAAAGAAAAATTTTTTTGTTTTTCTAATGTTTTAAAAAATAAATAATTTTGTTTCATTAAATATTATATATTTTTGGGAATTATGAATAGTTCTTAATTTATTTAAATTCAGAATCTTTTTATTTGAATAATTCACTTCAAGTTTTAATTTCAAAAAATAAATAATAACTTATTATAAAACTTATGATTAATACATAGAATTTCAAAACAAAAATATCTATTATGAGAGAAAATTAACGCAGAAAATTCAATCTAAATTAATAAATATTAAATAAAAAAACTGAAACTTAAATCTCATTATAATATTACATTTTTATTATATCGACTTTAACTAAAAAGCAAAAGTAATTAATTAATATTTTTTTATTGCAATTCACTTATAAAGCAATAAGAAAATGATAAGAAATATAAAAAAGAAGAAAGAAATAAAGAAAAAAAACAAAACAAAACAAAATTAACATTAACATTAATTATTCAAAACTAAACAATTATATTATCTTAATTTTATAATTATTTTAAAAAATGAAGGAGAAGATGGTGGTGGATGCGCGGTAGGCGGTATCAAGAATTAATATGAATAGAAATGAAACACACAGAAACACACTCAATGCATAAATAAAAACAATTTATAGAAAACAATCGATTATTTAATGAAATTCTTAATGAAAAAAGCAAATTAGACTTATTATAATTCATTAATAATAATTATTATTTATAATAAATAATAAAATATCAAACAAATAATAAAATACATATTAGTGCCGAAAAAGTCAACAGGAGAATGAGGAAGAATGAATGTACGTTGTAGTCAAGAGTTTAATTAAAAAAAGCAATAAAAATAATTAATTTGAACAAAATAAATCAATTTTATTATTAATTATAACAACAATTCATAATAAGAAAATAAGAAGAAAATAAGTAAAAAGTTTTTAAAATAATATATAATTCAATGCCATTAAATAAAAATTTTTAAATGAAATTTAATGTTTGCAAAACAGAGAAACAAATAAAATTTATTTTACATTACATAAAGCAACTGATTTGGCCTATATTAATTTTGAAAATATTATATAAAAAAAGAGAAATCAAAAAAGGAGACAAAAAATATTAAACTTATTTTTAAAAATCAAATTAATTCAAAATGTATGCAAAATACCCGACCGATGGTACTATTTACAATGCATTGAACACTACGAGAGATTAAAAAAAAATTAGCAATAATAAATCATTTAAACAATTAAATAAAGCCGAATTTAAAAGAAATGAAAAGGGCATTTTTTAAAACAACTTAATTAAATATATTTCCCTTAAGATCGAAGTATATATGCATAATAGTATTTATTGTTTATCTAAAAAAATGGAAAAATATGTATGTCCGATGAAAATTGTGAAAGAATTGCAAAACATCATAAAATATACTCAGTATCATCTAATTGTTTATCTAAAAAATGAAAAAATATGTGAGGCGAAATTTGCGTAAGAATTGGGAAAATTAAAAAAAATTTTAAATCAATTAAAATTAAAAATTCAGTAAATTACAATGAAAAAACAGCAACAAAGGAACAATTAATTAATTCAACATATAAAAAAGTATATTTAAAACACCATGTGAAATCAACACAAGAGATGAAAAAAATAACAATGAAAATATGTAAAGTGAAATTTGTGGAAAAATTGAAAAAAATCAAATTAAAACGTTTAAAATTTTATATCACTATAAATAGTTACATAAAGACTGCCCTCATAAAATGTAAATAAGTTGGAGAGAATTAATTATGCAAATGACATAATAATTGATAATTATTTATGTATATTTTATTTATTCCTTTAAAGAAAACTGCGCTCCGCCCCACTGCTTAAGTCTGTAAAAAATAGTCCCACTATATACAAAAAAAAATTCATGCATATTATGTAAAAGCTCATTTATTTAATCAATTTTGAAAATTAAATGGAAAAAAGATTTAAGATAAATTAAAGAAATTTTGAGTTTAATTAAATTTTTTTTAAAACACAATTTTGATAAAAAAATAAAAAATTGTGCGTATGAATTTTTATTCATTATAAGACACAACAATAAAAAACAGAAAGAATAATTTTGTTCATTAAAAATACAAAATTTAATAATTTAATAGAAAAAGTAATATTTACAAAAGAATAATAAATAATAATATTACTAAAAGAAAAATTAATATAATATATTATCTTATCAGAAACACTTAAAAAGGAATCATCAAAGAACCAAAATGTCTTAAATATAGTTAAATAAAAAATTTAAATTAAGTAAGTTTATTATGGTTTAAATCTTATAAATTTTTAATTCAAATATTTGCTTTTCTATTTTTAAATTATATATATTTTCTATAAGTTTTTGTATTAAAATGTTTTGTTCATATACTTTTTATTAATCTTGATCTGTTGCATAATTCATAAACTTAATTGGACTTCACTTTTTTACATATTTATGCTTTGCATTTTTGCTAAATATTTAACGTGTTTATATATAATTTTATATGTGTATAAATTTAATTTAGAACAATTTTAGACTATATTAATTAAAATATATTTTTATTAAAAATTATTAATAATCTGCTTCATTATTGAAATGTAAAACCAAAAGAAAAATTAAAAGCCTTAACAATTAATAATATTCATGCACCTTTATTCTAATAATTTATTATTTTGAATATTAGTTTACCTTTTTTTATATTTTTTTTATTTCACCGCTTTGTTCAATATATGAATCTTTTCAAATTTTTTAACTAATTATTTTTTTAATTTTTATTTCATAATAATAAAGCACTAGGCGATTCCCATTTAAAATTGGGGTTTTATGCTTTAAATGTTTACTAATTTTTAATTTATTTATTTTCTAAGGTTTATTTTTCAATTTTTTAAAAGTAATTCCCATACAAAATAGTCAGTACATAATTTTAAATTTTTATAACAAATATTAAGCATAATTAATTAGGTTTGATACTTAAAAAAAGAATGCATAAACAACTTAATTCTATTTGCCTAATTAATTCATTTTATATAATCAATTAATTACATAAGAACACCTAAAAAAATCTAATCAACAGTGCAAACGAATTCTTAACCGGATGCAAAAAACAATGCATAAGAAGCATTATATATTTAAAAAAATTTATTGCTTGTATTCGCTGAAGAACGGAGCTAAAAAAAGTTTTTCTATGCTTAAAATTTCATTTAAACATTAATATTTAAAAAAATAAATTTTAAAAGAATTTAATAAAAATTAATATTAAAATAATAAAGATTAAACTGTCTATTAAATAAATTAATTTAAAATTGAATTTTTACATAATTAAAAGATAAAAATTAATGATTAATAACCTAAGACGTTATAACGAAAAATTAACTCAATAATGACACTTATTTACGGTAAATTTGTTTATTTATAAAGATGAAAAAATTAAAAAAAATCATAATTTAATATTTATATTTATATTTTAAATATGTTCGTTCAATAAAATTATTTCAAAATTAAATTCATGGGATAAATTTGAGCATAAATAATTAATTATAGTTAATTGAATTTATTAATTAGTATAAATGGAATTGCTAAATAAAAAATAAAACAATTTAATTTATCTAAAATTTATAATTAAAAACAAAATATTAATTGTTGCATATTAGCTAAATTAAATAATAATTTTCTTAAATGAATCAAAAAATTTTTTAAATAAATATTAAAAGCAACGCCGCTATAAACATTTTGGTATTTAAAATTTAATCATTTTATAAAATATTTAAAAACACTGGTAAAAATAATTTTTCTCCCTTCTAAAAAATCTAAATTTTAATTAATAATTCAATAATAAAAGACCATTAAAAATAAACTTAATTCAAAATTAAAAAAGTAAATACAATTATTCATAAAAAGAAAAAATATTTGTTCAAAATATGAATTTTTGCTAAATTTTTTACTATTTTTTTTATTTCATTAAATAATAAATCACTAGAGATTAATATGAAATGTAGGGTTTATGCATTAAATGGTTACTAATTTTCATATTCATTAGTATTATTTATTATATGAATTCTTCAATTACTGATTTCTTATCAAGCTATAAATTTATTAAAAATAATTAAATTATGCTTGAAAATTTTTATTATTATCATTGAGGATGTTTATTTATTGATATTATTTATGGGATAATATTTTAGCTTAGAGTCATCTTTTGTGAATATTTTGATCCCATTAATAAATTTACAAACTAATTTAAATATTTTTTGATTATTATTTCTGTTTTATTATAAAAGTTAATAAAAATGAAAATAAAATAATACTAAGAAGTATTAGGACCTTTATCCTCCTTTAATTACGATTGAATCAAAATTAGTTAGAACAATCGCAAATATTTATTTATTTTTTATTTGAATTGATAAGATTTTAAGCACTTCTCTGATTATTGATATTCTGATTTTTTTTTAAAGTGCTTACGTAGAAAAATTATTAAACTAAAGAAATTTTACATAAAACCAAAAAAGCCTTAACATGTGGCATGCAAAAAAATTTGATAATTCAATAGACATTGAAGATTTTCGAAGATTTTTCAAAAACACAGAAAACAATTTTTAAAAATAGATTGATTATTTATTGTTAATTTATTTTGGTCGAACTCTAAATTTAATAATTCTTTCCAAAAGAAATATAAATTAATGAACTGAATGAATTATATGAAAAATTATTATTAAATAAAATTAATTTATATAGTTTTTGTCGGTCAGTGAAATAAAACAACCATGAGCCACGAATTACGAAAAGTGAAATGGAGGTGCCATTTAAATTGTATTGTATAAACATCTATATAAAAGTAACTAATAAACATGCATAGTTTAAAATTTAAAAAATATTCATTTTTTAATTTTGTTATTTTGTTTAATCCAGAATAATGCTCAGTTTTTAAATTAAAAATTTTGACAAGAAAAAAATATATAAATTTTGGATTTTTCCAATTCTTAGCGGTATATTTAAAAAAAAATTTTGGTCGATTCTTTGGGTATAGAATAAATTTATAAACAATTTAGGGTGTTATTATAATAGACGTTTAGATTAATTAATTAAGAAATTTTAAATTATATTATACAAAAAATTAAAAATTAATTATTTTAATAAATAAAAAGTATTTAAATTTCTACTAAATAATTCGAAATCAATCAATAATAAAAATATTTTGTGAAACCCTTGATAAATATATAATAGAAAAAAGCATAGGTGCATTTTTATACAAATATATATTTTCTTTTAATCCTTATCGAGAACGAGTTAATATCAAATAAATAAACAAACTATGATTTCTTATTTTAAATTGGTCTCTTTGTATTGCTTGGGTTTTCAATTTTAATTTTTTGATTAAGTTCTTATTATGACTTTTCTTTTTAAAGTCTTAAGCAAATTTAGAGTTGGTCAAGATCGGTTAAACCGGTAAATTTAAATTATTTATTATTTTTATTATATATGTCATGATCAAATTTTTACTTTTAGTTAAAAATTTATTTACATTAAATTGTTAGTTTTTATATATAAATTTTTTTGGTTTTTTACGTGTGGCTGAGCCTTAATTAATTAGCTAATATTAAAAATAATATATTATTATGATTTTTATTTAATCTACAATAATTATTTTGCTTTAAATTAATTATTTTCTTCAATTTTATCACATTGCACTTTTCGTGCTTCGTCATAGCACCAAACGACAATCCCTTTTCTTTTATTACTAATATAAGCTAAACATTATAGAAAAAATAAATAAATTTAAATGTAAAATTTTAAAATTATAATTACAAAGATTTCGATAGTTTTTTTTTGTTTATGGTTTTGAAAAAAGTTTTTTTTCTTTTTGTTTACCGTAGTTGAAAGTCGAGGGTTTATAAATGAGACAAAATAATATTCACTGATTTAATCTTTCTAAAATTATTTTAAAATAAAAATTTCAAATAAAAATAAATTACAATTATTTATTATGGATAAGTAATCTTGCAATTAATTATTTGCCAAATGGCCTAAAATTTTTCAAAAATTAATAATGATGGTTATTTATATATATAATAAAACTATTAAAATGAATCAAACAAAGGCAAAAAAAAATCAAAATTTATTTCTTTTAAATTATTTTTTTATAAACAAAATTTAATTGAATAGCGAATAATCCAGGCAGTGTCTTGCTTCATGAGAATAAATAGAAAAGAATTAATTTTTGTCTCTAAGTAAAATTCAAAAAATGAAAATGTAATATTTGCAAATAAAAATAATAATTTACTTTATAAATTGGAAGTTTTTTTTTGTATTAAATATACTTGAAAAACTCATTTTGTTATTTTTGGCTATATATTTTGGTTCTCACTTTTATTTACTTACTATTAATCTAAATAAAAAATATGGTTAAAATATTTTAAAAAGTAAAGGTCAGCAAACCAAATCATTTATTATTTTGAAATTTTATTAATATTTTTTAAACTTATTTGTATAGAGTTATATAAATTTAAATTCTTAAAAAATATAGGAGTTGAATTCAGACAAAAATATTAATTATATTAACATTTATTTTTCTAATAATATAAAAAATTAGAAATTTAATTTTTATTAGTATTTTAAAAAAATGATATTTTGTTTCTTTGTAAGTTTAGACCAAAAAATGCCATAAATATTTTTTAAATAAATAGAAAAATATTCAAAGTATCTATAAGAATGTCATTTTATTATTTATTTAATATAAATTAAATGATTTTTATATTAATTTTTCATTAGTATTCCCTTGTTGTCTGCAAATAGCTCCTTTTCTACTTGTCGGACCTTTTATTATTCATTTATTTTCAATTTTCTGAATTTGTATTTCCTTAATTTATTTCTTGGATATTTTAAAATAAATAAATTATATATTTAAAAATTTTTACTTTATTATTTTAAATTATTTCTATTTATTGTTCTCTTTTTTCTTGTCATTTAAATTTAAATTTTTATTTTCTTTAGCTCTTTTTCAAAATTACAGAAATTATTTTTGATTATTATGTAGAATTTTATTTATTTTGTTTTATTTTATGAAAAATTAAATTTATAAAGATGCTTCATTTTTAAATTTTTATGGCTTTTGTAAATTTCTTTATGAATAATAAAAAAGTTTTTTTATATTTTTCAAATAAATTTTTTTGTCTTAATCTCTTGTCGAAGGTTGATCTTTGTTCCCAATTATCAACTGCTATATAATATCTTGAAATTATAATTAAGACAATTTTTGAATGCAAATTGTTTTTTACTTTAATTTTTAATTAACGCTTATTAATTAATTTATTGTATGATTGTATTTTATTGTTTTTGTTTTCGGTTAGTATATAGGATTATTTTTAGTGTAAAATGCATATAATTAAAAATTAAATTGAAGAACTAATTTTTTTTATTTTTAAAAACATTAAAATTCAAAAAATGGTAAGACCGAGTTTTATTTCTTGTAGATAGATAAAAAGAATTTTGATTTTTCATGTAAAAATTATCCATTTGAATTGAAACCTAAAAGCTATTTTTATAAACCTGAATAAATATAATCAAAATAACATTTAACAAAAATTTTAACATTGAAAAAATAACTGTTTTTTATATTCGTCTTTAATTAAATATATATTGATTAAGGTTGATTTAAATTTTTGGTTCTTTTATAAAAGCCGAGTATTTATTAAAATATGTAAATAAAATTTTAAATGTTTATTTTTTACAAAAAAACAGCAGGTAATTTAATGGAAGTAATGGAAAATTATAATTTAAAATAGGCTACCGAAAATGCGCCAAATTTAATACGATCTGAACAAGATAATGTTTTTATGGAAAGAAATTTAAAAAAGCGAACACTTAATTATTAAATATTAAAGTTAGAAAAATGAATTAAATGATTAACAGCATGTAATTTAATTTTTAGAGATTTTAATAGGAAAATTTATAAAGAAAATTTTAAATATAATATACAATTATAAATGGACATAATGAATTGGAAAAATTTAATTAATCTTGTTAAAATAAATAATTCATGATATCGATGATTGTAAAATGGAGCTATACTAATAAATTATTGCTAAACTATTTATTATTTAAAATAAATGTAAGCAATAAAATAGGAAGATATAAATAAATTAACAAAATATAAAATAGAATTAATTTTTCTGATTTATTTAAATTTTAATGTTTTATTCAAATTTCATAACAAAGTGTATTTACTTTAATATTTATTGTTAATGCTCGTTCATTTGTATAAAAATTAATTTTTTTTTAAACTTTGATTATTTCATTTAAATAAATTTTATTGCTTATGTGTATGGCAGAGCTCCGGTCATTCCAAGTCATTTCCATGTACAGGCAAGTCAATTTCCAGTACATAACGGAGAAAATTTAAGAAATCCAAGTAGTCATAAAAGTGCCAATTATTATCAGCTTTATTGTTTAACTATTTGATCAATTTTTCAATTTTTGAAAATAAAATTAAAGAAATAATTAAATAAAGAATTTCATATTAAATTTTAATTTGTTTTTGCCAAAAAACAAATGTTCAAAAATTATTAAGTTCAATCAAAAAAATAACCAAAAAGTTATAAAATATTTATGATGACATTATTTATATAAATTTTAGTGTTACAATATTTAAAATTTCACTTGCTGCATATCATATGGTAGTGTGACTTCGTGCATTTTGCCGACTTTGTTAAAATTTATGTATGAAATAATGTTAAAATAATTTTCTTTAATGTTAAAATAATTTTCTTTTATTAAACATATAAAAAGGCATATTTTATATTATTTATTTACATTATTTTATATATAATTATTGATTGAAAAACAAATAATTATTAGGATTTCATTAACCAATTTAGTAGAATATTTTCTTTATGCCTATAAAATTATATTTTCTAAAATTGTAATTTCTGCTTAAAATCTTTGTCCAATTCACATTTTTGTATTAAACTTGTTTTTTTTCATATAAATTATTTTCATTTATTTTTCAATTTTTTTATTAGTTCATTTTTCTTCTGATTTCTAAAATATTTAAAAAAACATTATATTTTGTAGTTGAAATTTTGTATATTTTAAATTTAAATTTATATTTTGTAGTTGAAATTTTGTATATTTTTAAATTTGAATTCAATCTATTCCTACACACTTCTATTCCTACACACTTATTTCTCTTTATTTTTTAATTTAAATTTTTAATTCTTTGCCATTTTAATCATTTTCATGAATAATTCTTGATTTGAAATATTTGTTCATATTTTTTTAAGTGACTTTTTTGCACTATCACTTGTTAAATTATATAATCTTTTCAAAAAATATTATTTTTAATAAATATAATGCAATTAAGGAATAATTAATTTTTTAATCATTATATCAATATAGAAGATTTATTAATCAAATGATCAAATTTTTAATAATCAACTGATTTTAATTGAATCGACAAAAATAATTTCATGACCAAATTTAAAATTTTCATAATTATATTTAATTAATAATTATTTGTTATGAATTTATTATTTATTTATTTTAATTATTTTGACATAGATCTATTTAATCCCATGACGTCGTTTTCTTCACATTCAACTTAGTTCGGCCACTGTTTTTCATAAAATCAATTTTCTATTTTGTAAATCTATAAATTTATAGCTTAAATCAAAAATCTCAGAAATTCATCGCTTGTATATTATATCATAAGATATTTTCTGTAATATTCTTTTCGAAATGAATTAGGCCGACGGTTTGATTTTATATGGTGAATTTTAAAATTATTTTGTATTTCATATTCATTAGTATTATTTATTATATGAATTCTTCAATTACTGATTTCTTATCAAGCTATAAATTTATTAAAAATAATTAAATTATGCTTGAAAATTTTTATTATTATCATTGAGGATGTTTATTTATTGATATTATTTATGGGATAATATTTTAGCTTAGAGTCATCTTTTGTGAATATTTTGATCCCATTAATAAATTTACAAACTAATTTAAATATTTTTTGATTATTATTTCTGTTTTATTATAAAAGTTAATAAAAATGAAAATAAAATAATAGTAAGAAGTATTAGGACCTTTACCCTCCTTTAATTACGATTAAATCAAAATTAGTCAGAACAATCGCAAATATTTATTTTTTTTTATTTGAATTAATAAGATTTTAAGCACTTCTCCGATTATTGTTATTCTTATATTTTTTTAAAGTGCTTACGTAGAAAAATTATTAAACTAAAGAAATTTTACATAAAACCAAAAAAGCCTTAACAAGTGGCATGCAAAATAATTTGATAATTCAATAGACATTGAAGATTTTCGAAGATTTCAAAAACACTGAAAACAATTTTTAAAAATAGATTGATTATTTATTGTTAATTTATTTTGGTCGAAATCTAAATTTAATAATTCTTTCCAAAAAAAATATAAATTAATGAACTGAATGAATTATATGAAAAATCATTATTAAATAAAATTATTTTATATAGTTTTTGTCGGCCAGTGAAATAAAACAACCATGAGCCACGAATTACGAAAAGTGAAATGGAGGTGCCATTTAAATTGTATTGTATAAACATCTATATAAAAGTAACTAATAAACATGCATAGTTTAAAATTTAAAAAATATTCATTTTTTAATTTTGTTATTTTGTTTTATCCAGAATAATGCTCAGTTAAATAGGATTAAAAAAAATTTTATTAACGATTTTTTAGTGGAAAAAAGCAATCAAAGAAGGAAAATTTTGATTCTACTTTTTTGAAAGGATAATGCAAATATTTTTAATATTTTCTTAGAAAATATTAACATTTTAATTAAAAATTTTGTCAAGAAAAAAATATATAAATTTTGGGGAATAAATTTTTGAAAAATTTTTCCAATTCTTAGGGGTATATTTAAAAAAAAATTTTGGTCGATTCTTTGGGTATAGAATAAATTTATAAACAATTTAGGGTGTTATTACAATAGACGTTTAGATTAATTAATTAAGAAATTTTAATAATTATATTATACAAAAAATTAAAAATTAATTATTTTAATAAATAAAAAGTATTTTAATTTCTACTAAATAATTCGAAATCAATCAATAATAAAAATATTTTGTGAAACCCTGATAAATATATATTAGAAAAAAGCATAGGTGCATTTTTATACAAATATATATTTTCTTTTAATCCTTATCGAGAACGAGTTAATATCAAATAAATAAGCAAACTATGATTTCTTATTTGAAATTGGTCTCTTTGTATTGCTTGGGTTTTCAATTTTAATTTTTTGATTATGTTCTTATTATGACTTTTCTTTTTAAAGTCTTAATCAACTTTAGAGTTGTTCAAGATCGGTTAAACCGGTAAATTTAAATTATTTATTATTTTTATTATATATGTCATGATCAAATTTTTACTTTTAGTTAAAAATTTATTTACATTAAATTGTTAGTTTTTATATATAAATTTTTTTGGTTTTTTACGTGTGGCTGAGCCTTAATTAATTAGCTAATATTAAAAAATAATATATTATTATGATTTTTATTTAATCTACAATAATTATTTTGCTTTAAATTAATTATTTTCTTCAATTTTATCACATTGCACTTTTCGTGCTTCGTCATAGCACCAAACGACAATCCCTTTTCTTTTATTACTAATATAAGCTAATCATTATAGAAAAAATAAATAAATTTAAATGTAAAATTTTAAAATTATAATTACAAAGATTTCGATAGTTTTTTTTTGTTTATGGTTTTGAAAAAAGTTTTTTTTCTTTTTGTTTACCGTAGTTGAAAGTCGAGGGTTTATAAATGAGACAAAATAATATTCACTGATTTAATCTTTCTAAAATTATTTTAAAATAAAAATTTCAAATAAAAATAAATTACAATTATTTATTATGGATAAGTAATCTTGCAATTAATTATTTGCCAAATGGCCTAAAATTTTTCAAAAATTAATAATGATGGTTATTTATATATATAATAAAACTATTAAATGAATCAAACAAAGGCAAAAAAAATCAAAATTTATTTCTTTTAAATTATTTTTTTATAAACAAAATTTATTTGTTTTAAATAAATATTTTACTCAAAATAAATATGATTATCACATGCTTCGTGCAATGATTCAGCAATGGCTCAACAACTTAATCCATATTAAAGATAAATAATACTTATATACCCCTAGTGTTGTTTTTATAATAAAATTATATTATTGTTTTTTTCCTTATTTTTCATACAAATTTTTTTAGTAAATTAATTTTTTAGCGTTTTTATCCATATTTACATATTAAAAAATCCATTTTATTATTCAAAAAATAATAGTTTACTAATTGGTTTATTTGCCTTATGTATTGCAATTTTATTTTTTAAGTTTCTTTTTGTAAATATTTCTTTGTTTGCGATCCAGAACAATGTACATTATTGTTCTATTTTTTTGTTATACATGTGATTTGAAAGTTTATTTTAATAATTTTTAAATCTAATTTTTTTTTAAATCTATTTTTCTCATTATGCTAAAAAAATTTCTAGTTTCTTGGAATTTAATCACTTATTATTTTATTCTTTAATAGTATAAATTTATCTTGTAAATATTTTGAAACACATTCGCCCAATTCATGATGTATAATAAAAAAATCTCTTATATTTATTGCGACTAAATTATTTGATAATTTTATTTTTAAATAGATTTTGTTTATCTTTTCACAATGTAATCAACAAAAAATAATAATTTTCCATTATTTATGATTAATCCTTCATTAAAAAAGAACTAGATCATTAATAAAAAGAATATTTTTTTTAGCTAAAGCTTTTCATATGTAATGTTTTCTATTATTAGAGTTTTCGAATGCTACCAAATTTGTTCGAACCTTTTTATTCAAAATGTTTTAGCTGATTTTGGTGCGATTTTCGTGATTTAATTTAATTTAATTTATCGAGCAAACCAAAGGCACATTAGTGCTCTTACATGGTGCCAAAAAGAAAACAATCAATTAAATTTGATCAAATAAAAAATACAAAATGAAAATAAAAATAAATCAAATGTTAAAATCACAGGTGATTATATATAATGTAAAATGTGGCACAGAAAATATCCTACTAGAACTCATTGCTTTTAGTAAACCCCTGAATTCCTTTGCCTTATTAATTTTCACCGCTACCACAGGAAGGTTATTCCAGCTTTTTACTATCCTATGGAAAAAAATATTTTGAGTTTTGGCCGTGTGGCGCTTTACTCGTAAAAGTAAAGGCCTCCTGGGCCTTTCTGATGCTGGTATGCACAATGCTAACTATCTGCAGATAAATCGTTATCCGCAGATAAATCCGTATGCACAATGCTAAGGATTAAAATCCGCATGCACAATGACAGTTTCTTTTACAAATAATCCTTCGCGTGAGCTGTAGCTAGGCTACATATGCACAATGCTAAAGATAGGGTAGCAGCTACCTATCTGCAGATTAAAATCACTAGCCTCATCGAGACGAGGATATTTCGATAGAAATGTCGATTAAAATCCCAAAAAATAAGTTTAAAAATTCAAAAAATTGTACTAAATAACATTTAATACCTCTAAAATTTTTTGGTTTACATTTTATGATGATTGAACAAAAACCGAAAATTCGAACTTTCGAGTTCGACTTAGGAATTGGTTGAAATAAATGTCAGATTCATGATCAGCGACCTCGAAAACCCCCAGGAATAAGTTTTTACGCCTTTTTACGCAAAAAAATTTTGCTAACCAAATTTGAGTTAAAAAATTTCTCTTGAAGATAGAAAAGATAAAAGATGTGTGACGAGAGAGTTGCTGCGGATGGGTATCTGCAGATAAAAAAATCTTCAGCTGCAGATAGTTAGCGCTAGCATTGTGCATAGGGATTTTATCTGCAGATTTTTTTATCTGCAGCTACCCTATCCACATATCGCTAGCTACAGATAAATATCCTTAGCATTGTGCATACCAGCATGAGAAAAAGAAACTTTTCCCAGCATCAAGGCTGGTGAACCCTTTAATTATTTTAAAAGCTGTTGTTAAATCATTGATTTTTCTTCTTTCTTCCAATTTGTGTAAATCAGTGATTTTTAGTCTTTCCCCATATTTTTTGTACACAAAACCACATTTTCTAAGTGCTTTTCTTGTAAAAAATTTTTGAACACGTTCAATTTTATCTATATCTTTTTTTAAGTTAGGGTTCCAGACTTCGGTTGCATATTCTAATTGAGGTCGTACAAAAGTTTTATAGGCTGCTGTTAGAGTCTTTATTTCTCTGCATTTCAACACTCTCAAAATCTGGAAAATTCTAAAATATGCATTTCGTACAATTTTGTTAATGTGTTCTGAAAAATTTAGTTTCGAGTCAATTATAATGCCCAGATCACGAACATTATCCGATTCTGAAATCTTTTTTGAGTTAATTAAATAATCTTTTTTCTTGTTATTTTTCCCTAAAATAAAGAACAAAACATTTTTCAGTTGAAATTTCTAACCCATTTATTTTTGACCATTTTTCCAAAGCCTTAATTGCTTTATCCAACTGATTTGGATGGTCATCATTTTCATGGGCATAATATAATTTTACATCGTCAGCATACATTTTTATGCCAATTGATGATGCTTCATTTGTAATAAAGGACGTCAGATCATTTATAAAAATTAAAAAGAGTAAAGGCCCTAGGACACTTCCCTGAGGCACTCCCGAAAATATTTTGAAAGATATTGATTTGAACTCGTTTTAGGCGGTTTTAAAGAGGGTTCCCAATTCTAATGTTTATCGAAATTTACTATTTCATTCAGCAAAATATATTTTAATAGATATTTACATTAAAAAGCGCCATTATTTAAAATATTTTTGCTCGATTAATTCCAAAAGTTTTAACCAATTAGTCATTTTTCATTTTTTTTTAAATTAAATAAAGGTATTGCTAAAAATCAAATAGGATAATGCTTTTTAAGCGAGGTCAATTGTTACTATGTTGCTCATTTTTCAATTTTCCTTTCAAGTTGAATACTTATTTAAATTTAATTATTTAAAAAAACCAGGATATGGCCTGGTCTTCATCTTTGTACATGTTTTATTTTTTGAAATTATTTTGAAGCGTTGCTGATTATTTTTTTTTCGTTCTTATCTACCTAAAATAAAGTGATATTATTGTATTAATATTCAGCTTTATTCACGAAATTAAGAATTATTTTGCTCAACTATTGAATATAATTAATTTAAATCATGCTATTGACGCACGCATCGAATGAAAACTTGAGCGATTTCCTTTATTCATTATTATGAATTAAAATAATATTAAATAGTTAAAATTTATTTCTTTATTATTATATAATATACCATAAATACTGTTTGATTTATTCATATAAATAAATTAGTTTTTTCTTTTCTCATTATGAAAGTCACTAAAAAATATTCACTAGTGATTTTTATTTTTACAATCTTCTAGAAGTTGTTTAGAAGGCAGTGAAAAAGAATGTGTTTAATTATTTATTCCTAGTATCTTCCATTTACATGAGAAATATTTGGTTAATTGCCAGTTTAAAGATTTAATTTTAAAAAATTATTTCATCAGCTTGCTTAAATAAAATGTGCGACTTATATTGAAATGATTTAAAGAAAAGAATATTAAATTATTTTCTGACAAGATTTCTAAAATTTATTATATCAATTTGTTTACGTATTTTTAAAAAATAGCCTAAATAAATATTTTTATTTTGATAAAACATTATAAAGAGAAAACTTTGGCTTCTTTAATAAGCCTTATTTATATTTTTATTATGATGAGTCCATGAATTTTCATAATTTTTTAAAATCAAATGGTAAATAATTAAATGAATATAAAAAAGGGGTCAGGGCAGGTCATCCACAGGCAACTCATCCGTAATTTTGATCCGTAACTTTCGGAACTGCCAAACCAAGACAATCTTTTTAATTTTGTTTTAAAAGGGCTTCTAAAAGGGTGAGATAATTGAAATTTAATTTAAAATTTTTGAAAATTTTCGACCACAGCTCTGAATCCGCCGCCATTGCCCTATTTTTGCTATTTTTCTCGCTCGGCCCATATTTTGGTTTTACGCCTCAAAATAACATGCAAAGCTTTTATTCTGATCATAAATTACTCAAACCAAATTTTAGATTAGATTTTTAAAATGAAAATTTTTAAAATTAAAAATAAATAACCAAATCCAATATTTTTGGTATCTGTCGTAACCTTAACATATTTAGAAATAAACTTAATCAAAGTAATATTTATCACTGACTAAATTTCGCAATTAAAAGAGAATGCCATGCTATATGAAAAACCAAGAAAATCAATTTTCATGTTTTTAATAGAACAAAAAAAGATGCAAAAAATAAAAGATGAGAATTAAGCATATAAAAACTTTTTTATCATTTTATGAATTTATAAGTTAAAACCAATTAAATTATTTTACAGAATGAAATTTAATAACTCCAAATCAGAAATTAATTAGTTAATTTAGCTTAAAATGTTTTCAGCAAATAAAGTATTTAAAAAATAATAAAATTTACAAATAAAAAACAAAATTCTGTAAATTTATTTATAAACTAATATGCAAATAACCTATCAGATCTGGCTGAATATTTATTATTGTTTAATTATTATGAAAAACAGTGTTTAAGAATTCGATATTAAAGTAAAATTATTTATTAAACGAAAAAATATTAGTTAAAAAGTTTTGAGGAAAACAAAAACTATCGTTGTGAAGTGAACATGATTTAAAAATATGTAGAAGAAATTAAATTATAAAAGTTAATTACAAAAAAAACACGTGTGGGCTACTCAAACATAATTTATTTCTACGATGCAATTATAATAAATAGCAAACGAAATTTTGTAATATAAAAACTAATCATTTTTGTTGCTTTAAAACATAGCAAAATAAGTAAAATAAAATGTTAGGATTTTAAAATTACATAAAAAATAAATAAAATAAATTAAAAAACAAA